>JAJGOT010000299.1:185000-532500 GCA_022457155.1 Cladopsammia gracilis | reverse complement strand
TTGGCGTCAGTGCTGGTTGTCCTTTTTTTGCTGCTACACCGTGCTGACGAGACCCAACCAGGTCGAAACAGCTGTCCACGGTTGCATTTTGGCTTTCAACTTGGGCTCTATCATGTCGTTGTCGCGTTAAGTGTTGTACGTGTGACAGGGCGTAGTTTACGCACACATGGGCACCCTGTGGCCCACAAGGCCACGCATGCGCATAAGGCGACGAGGTGGCGTGTCTGCATGATCTTTCAAGCATTCGGTCAATCTCGTCCCCAGAGCCCGCACGTTTCAGGTCAGCGGAGACCGAACGTTCACCCTAGGTACTTGGTGTATCCCTGATCATAATGTATGGTACTTCATGTATCCCTTATTGTAATGTATTTAGATATAGTGCAGTGTAATTTAGGGTCAGATTACAGAATCTAGGGTTGAAGCACTGATTTTAGTATTTAGGGTTAAGCACTGATTCCAGTATTTTCCAGTGTATCGAAAGGGTTAGTTCTTATATATGGTCTGGGCTGGCAGCATATTATCTTATATCCCTTAAAAATTACAATTTCCAGCAGCTAGTCCTCGGTGGTACAGTGGATAGTGTGCATGGAGTAGATCATACGACCCGGGTTCGATTCCCCATTCTGCTGTTTTTATCTTCTTTTTCTACTGAAATAAAAACTAAGTGTTTAAATACAAAATAATAAGGGATACACCAAGTACATACCACGTTCACGCTGTTTGGTGCTGACCAAAATGAACGCGGCCTCTGGGAACGAGATTGGCATTCGGTTGATTTGTCTGATTTATCTCGCTTTTTGCATCGGTAAGTTTTGCCCATCGTTTCTTAATGAGGGTGAGCATATTTTGTTGTTTTTGTCGCTCGGTTGATTAAGGGTTACTTTCGTTGTTATTTAGGTTTCCTTAGAATTTGTTCAGTGTCTTCATGACAATACGAAGGCTTTTGAGCTGTAGCATTTTGTTGTCTTTAGCCTATTATCGGATTCAGAGCAGCCTTCATGTCTCCTGTTTCTAGTTTAGGTCAGCTACACATGCTTTGTATATCAAACCTCGTGTGTATTTTCATTTAGTTTCTGAAGGTTAATTTATGTAATTTTTCATTAGGTCCTTTCTGTATACTGAAATGAAGTTATGTGCAAACAACCTGTGTCACATACGTAGTAACAGTCTTACTTAAACTTTATTAATTTTTCTTACCGTAGTGATCGTTGCTTCTTGCCACGTGGCTAAACTCCATTCGCATCGAATCGCAGGACACACAATCGCTAGAATCGTCACTTCCATCGAGTCTGCCATCTAAACAAGAGCCGTTAAAGGGTGGTGTAAAACACTAGTTACTGCGAGATGTAGTGATGACGATGGTGATATAATGATAATGATAATGACAACAGATGTGTAACTATCACTCACCCAAGCCAAGCCTATAACAAACATAAGCTTCATTTGAAAAGGGCCATAGCCGAGTTTGTCGATGGCATCCTCTACAGTGTATGTAGCCTTGCTTCCTAAAAACGAGAAATGTGAAATGTGAAAAATCAGGTGCCCTTTATTTTTGTGGGGTTTGGAAGTCACGAAATTCATGCAAAATAATTAGCTGGTAAAATTTACAGGAGTAAAATTTTCGCCATATTGCATAAGAAAAGACAAAGCTTCTAGTGCAAACAATGGAGAAACTAAAAATGTGGTTGTTGTTCATCGTGGTGTGTAAGATAGGTAAACGCTTTTTTCGGAGGTCGTCTAATCTGCGAGTTGCGAGTTGCGAGTTGCGAGTTGCGAGTTGCGAGTTGCGAGTTGCGAGTTTGCGAGTTTGCGAGTTGCGAGTTTGCGAGTCTCATACAAATAAAGTAAAAACTGTTTTATAACGTTCTTTAATGTAACTTATTCAAATGCATAAGAGGTAACATAACACAACATAACATTACATAGTGCAATGAAAACTCGGCACTGATAACAGGGACAACATAAAGGAGCCATGTCATGATATTTCAAGTCATATTGTTCTGATGCACAAAATTGATTTCAAGTTAAAAGAAATCTAAAAAATGATATTTTAAGGAAGGGGAAACGCCAAGTGCGAGTAATAATAACCCGAACAGAACCAAGGATGGTTTCGGCTGAGTTACGAATAGATCGAGAAAATTACTGTCCGTGACGTAGCTCCATTAATGCTAACTAAAAGCGACCCAAAAAACAACACGTGGGCTACAAACGCACAATAGCTTTCAGTTTTAGTTTTTAGCTCGTGTACGGAAAGCCTAGAAGTCCGAACGACAACCAGTTTTGAGATCCGAGTCATGACCAGTCATGTAAAGCCCATGTCACTCTTAGTTGGAAACCCTCTACAGAAGTGAGTTTTTAGGTTCAGTATCCTCGTGCAGATTCTTTTCAAATGGTTCATTTCAATGTTCAAAGCTAAGTTGTTAAATTTTCAGATCGAATATAGGTCAATATACGTTACAAAATTTCTCGTCTAACAATTCAAATGTTTGCGCGCGGTAATGTAACGCGCGATCTCGCGTGAAAAGCTTTAAAATAACACCGTTTTAAACCTCGTTGCCTTCGTACACGTTGCAATTTGGCTTCAGTTTGACCTCCTAAGGACCAGTGGCTCCTTGACGGAACCAAAAAAGTGAAAAATGAAATGGAGTAAAGGAAAGAAAAATGAGAAGCCTACGACACGGGATATTCCCAGGCGGTCACCCATCCAAGTACTAACCTCGCCCGACAGGGCTTAACTTCGGTGATCGGACGAGAACCGGTGTTTTCTCTGTGGTCGTAGACGAAAGATTCAGTGAAAAATTTAGTATTTATAGTGTCCGCTAGTGGCCGAGTAAGTGTATTGCACGGTTTTCTCCCCATTATTGCGAAGTTATGAATATTTGATTACGAAACATGGAACTCTGAATATTGTTCCCCCGGATTACAGAAGCATTGCGATCTGGAATATGGAACGCCATAACTGCCTTATGATACTTGTTTACATTCTTTAGGGTGGTTTTTTCATTATATGCGGTGGTTACATCATTATATGCGGTGGTTACATCATTATATGCGGTGGTTACATCATTATATGCGGTGGTTATATCATTATATGTGGTGGTTTCATCATTATATGCGGTGGTTACATGATTATATGGGGTGACTTCTTCATTATATTCGGTGCTTTTTCCATTATATGTGGTGCTTATTCCATTCTACGCGGTGGTTTCGTCATTATATGCGGTGCTTTTCACATTCTACGTGGTAATTTTTTCATTATACGAGGTGCTTATTTGATTATGTGCGGTGGTTAATTCGTTACGTGCATTGCTTTCTTCTTGCGGTGCTTTTCCCGGTATATGCGGTGCTTTTTTCATTATGTGCAGTGGTTAATTCGTTATACGCGGTGCTTTTTTCGTTATACTCACGGAGCCTCGTTGTCGTTTGATTTCAAGCGAGGCAACAACACAAGGAGGCCTGGGTATGAGGCATGGAGCCAGCGACTACCGCCATTTTGAAGCTGCAACCTTTCGTCACTGTCTCATGGTTTTTAGCCAAACATGGAACCAATTTTGAATGAGTTAGGGTTAGGTGTTCTGAGGGAGAGATTTGAAGCTGAGAGAGTCGAACCAGAAGTCGTGGCATGCTTAACATGTTTATAAATGTTGCTCAGTAAAGTGACTGATAATGTGACATCAGTCTTTGTCAACTACATGTGAGAGTTCTTTTCAGAACAACCATATAATAACAGACTAATAACCTCGGGCAATGACACGTGACAGACTTATGAGCTTGTTTTATACTCACTGTTTAGTTCTTGTTATCAGGTATAGAGAAAGGGGCGGGTGCTGGTCATTATTGGACTTTCATTGCAACTTTGAGAGTTATAATCAGTGCAGTCAAGAATATTATCACAAAATGGTGGTCATTTAGGTGTTTTATGGGATACCCAATAAATACTGCTCCTTCTTCTAACCTGTTTAAACTTAAGCATTTTCTTCAGAATTGGAACAGGAATATGTTTACATTTCAGCATAGCAAAAGTGATCTGCAAGGTGCAACTTAGATACTTTTTCAATCCTCATATTATTTTTTTTGCATTCTGCACTTCTGGTTGCAGGATTTGAGTTTCTGAAAATAGTTGGGTTAGTCACTTAGATTAAGGTTGTTCAAGTAGACTTACAACAGACTAGCTTTACAGTTAAAATATGCAAGAATAAAAGTAAGTTGAAAAAAATCTGAAATAGAGACTGATGATTCTTATTTTATTATTTGATGACATAAAGTAGTTGCATTGCAGATTGCATAAAGTTTAACAGAAATGTCTGTATTAGAGGGTAATATGAAAGGACTACTTTAACAAATGTTTTAATAAAAGGTTGTTTTATTAGTTGTTTCTATACAAGCTGTTGTTTGTACTCACTGAAGTCACATGTGCTTGTGTTTGGTACAGTATTTGAATTTAAATAGCTTTACCACCCTTGAGTGAGCTTCAGTTGCTACTTTAAAAAGCTAAAAGCTACATACAAAAATTCAGGTGTTTTTGGGCAAACTAAAACATTAACCTAAAAAGTCACTTATGGTATTCGTACCACTTTTCAAAGGATTTTGCAGATCAGAATATCAACATAAAAACTCAAATTATATAATGTTTTGACAAAGCTTCTTAACCAATGAAAAAATTGATGCTTTTTCAAACATGACATACATGTTTAATTGAAAGGCTTTCCATATTACATGATTCAATTTCCTCTATTTAAGAATCAGATAAATGTTGTTTGACAATTTGTAGCCCTTTCAGGTACATATCAATGCCAAAGTTTGAAGATGTCCATGTTGGTGGAATTTCAGACTGCAGCTGTTGTTTGCAGTTGTCATTCAATTGAAATGATGGGGGTTGAAACATTGGCCTAGTATCCTGACTGCCCTCCCCTATCTCATCATTTATGAAACCTTCAACACCATAACTGTTTATAGCCTCACTTTCCAATTCAATCCCCACAGGATTTTGCAGTTGACCAGCAATCCACATTCTGATAGGCGATGATCTAGCCGTGCGCATTCTATGCTGCGACCAGGCCCTATTCCACATGTCAAGCTTTTCTTGGATTTTGTGCAGAAAAACATGGTGGATAACAAACACATGAAGATCATTATGGGGATCTAGGATTCCTTCACCTTCCATAAAATAAAACAATTGATAGTACACAGCTAGCACCCCTTGATAGACGTCCCTCCATAGGCGTTCAATGCGTTGATTATGAGTGCTCTTTCCTGTAATGGCACTCCCTCTGTTCACTCCCCTTCTTGAAATCATGTAATCTGCAATTTTTACATTCTCGAGTCCCATGCATATGTCAGTTCGTACTCTGCTTGGAAGGCCATACGTGTTTACTGCTTCAAGGAAGCACGTTAAAAGAGCATCTGCGTTGTTGGTGTCTGTGCATTTTAGCATGACTGGTAATCGACTGAAACCATCGATTCCGCCCACGATAATGAAGTTCCATCTTACAAGTTTATGATTTGTGTCGATATGCCACAAATGGTTCGGTCCTTGAACGTTATATACTCTCCGTTTCAAGCGCCCTTTCTTTCTCTCTCTCACTCCTTCCTGGTCCACTGGTCCTGTTGATTATCCCTAATTGATTCATTTCATGAGTAGATAACATTGATATTATATCTGGAGTAATTTTTTCCCTTTGGAACAGTTCGGTCAAATAACCTAAACTGAGTTTTTTAAGAATACGAGCCATAACATCCAACTTTTCCAAGGAGGCCGCCATTTTTGCGAAAATGCCCAGAACCCAGGCCTCCTTGTGTTGTTGCCTCGCTTGAAATCAAACGACAACGAGGCTCCGTGAGTATAACGAAAAAAGCACCGCGTATAACGAATTAACCACCGCACATAATGAAAAAAGCACCGCATATACCGGGAAAAGCACCGCAAGAAGAAAGCAATGCACGTAACGAATTAACCACCGCACATAATCAAATAAGCACCTCGTATAATGAAAAAATTACCACGTAGAATGCGATAAACACCGCATATAAATAAAAAAGCACCGCATATAATGACGAAACCACCGCGTAGAATGGAATAAGCACCACATATAATGGAAAAAGCACCGAATATAATGAAGAAGTCACCCCATATAATCATGTAACCACCGCATATAATGATGTAACCACCACATATAATGATATAACCACCGCATATAATGATGTAACCACCGCATATAATGAAAAAACCACCCTAAAGAATGTAAACAAGTATCATAAGGCAGTTATGGCGTTCCATACTGGAACATTGGATTATGGAAACACTGGAAATTTGTTTTATGGAACTCTGATGAACTGTTTTAAGAAGTTTTGCAATATATTGGAACATTTGACTACTGTGACCCCCCCGGATTTGACAGGAACGTTTTCCGGAAGTGACTTTATGCAAATTGGTTCACTTTGGAAGCACTCAAGCGTGGAATTTTATTACTTAAGGACTTTGCCAGGGAATTTGTTACATGGAATTTTGGAACTTCTCATTCAGGGACTCTTCTTGAAGATCTTGTTATAAAGCTGATTTAATTGGAACTGTTCAAGGACTTCGCTTTGGGAATATATTGTTTGACCTATGGACCTCTTGTGAGGAATTTGTTTACAAAACCTTTCATTTCGGAAAATTCAAAGGCTCTAGTTTGGAATCTGTTATGAGAACGACATTTGTGAAGTATTCAAGGACTCTGGTTGGAATTTGCTTGTAAATCTGGAAAATTCGATTTTTGAGTAGCTTTTGAAGAATTGTGATTTTTGTGATTATATGTGACCTTGTGACCTTTGTGATCGGAAACGGAAATGTGAATTTTAAAAAAAATCGGTTCTTATCGTCAGCTTAATATCTGATACGCTGCTCATTGAGCAGCTCATATATTAAACTGATTTTTGGAACTGGGCTGTGGAAAAGAGAAACAAAAGAAATGGCAAACTGATCCTTACGGCGGAAAAAAAGAAAAAGAAGCAGAAGGAAATAAAATAAAATAAAAGTGGAATATAATAGAATATAATATAATAATTATTTTCTTTGGAGAAAAGAGGCTTGCCTCGTCCCAGCCACGGGTTGCCTCGGTATGGAATAGCACAACCTCCGAGCGCGGCCCACTTCCCCTCGGGGAAGAAATATTCAATTTAAAACAGAATAATTAGGCAATTGTGTCAATTCTCGCAACTCGCAACTCGTACCTCGCAAACTCGCCAACTCGCCAACTCGCCAACTCGCAAACTCGCAAACTCGCAAACTCGCAAACTCGCAACTCGCAACTCGCAACTCGCAACTCGCAACTCGCAACTCGCAACTCGCAACTCGCAACTCGCAACTCGCAACTCGCAACTCGCAACTCGCAACTCGCAACTCGCAGAATAGCCAACCCCCTTTTTTCGTTTGTCTCACGATGGAGTCACTTTAAGATGTTGATCGCGACGTTTCGACTGCTATTACTGCTAGTCTTCATCAGGCGATGAGGTCGATTGGTACGTGTCGCTTATGTAGCACGTTGGCTTGTTGCTATTGGTGCATTTCGATCCTGATTATTATTCCGAAAAGATGTTGTTCCCTCTCCGGTCCGATTTGATATCGGTCGGCTGTTATGCTTCTTGATTGTAGGCATCCACGCTTCGGGAATTTCAATTCCACTATCTCTGTTGATGTTATTAGGATGAAGTCTTATGTGGATGGCCTCTTTAACTCTACGGGTGTACCAGTGTGGGTCACGGTCAATAAACTTAACCTCGTCCCAAATTAGGAAAATGCCCGGTCTTGTTAGCGTGTTCTGAAACCGCGGAGGTTTGAGTACGAGCAAGCCGTATGTCTCTATCGTGTTCTTTGATCCTTTCATGCATAGACCTTCCTGTTTCTCCGATATACACTTTGCCGCATTCGCAAGGAATCTTGTAGACAACACCGTCCTGTTTATTAGAGTCGAGGTTATTAGAGTCGTACTAAGTGTGACCTGAGAGTTGTCTCAGATTTGAAAACAGTGCGTACGCCTTGTTGTTGTAGGCAGCGGCGAAGAACCTCTGATACACCTTTGATATAGGGTAATACTGCAGTAGATTTAAAATCCTGCGTGGATTCCTTCTTTGTTGTTGGTCCTTTCGTTTTTGTGATTTTTTGTACAAACGAGGAAGGATATCCGTTAGAAACAAGAACCGACGACAAAAGTTTCTTTTCGTTGGAGATAACTGATGGCCTAGTAATGAGGTGTTTGGCTCGGTCATACAGACATTTCACAATACCACGCTTAACTGACTGCGGATGGTGTGAATCATAGGCCACGTATTGATCAGTATGAGTAGGTTTCCTATATACACTGGTAGTGAGAAGGCCGTTTGAGTCCCTTGTAACTGACGTGTCTAGGAAAGGGATAGTGTTGTCTTTCTCTGTTTCCATGGTAAAACGAATGGTAGGCTGTTGGTTGTTGAGGTGTTGCAAGAAACCGTCGATATTGCTTTGATCTAATATGGTAAATGTGTCATGTTTCCCTTCTCAGACACTGTACTCATTGTCATGAGCCGAACCTAATTCAGTGTGAAGTACGAAGTATGAATTAATTGGAAACGGCTGATCTAATTCGCTTGGCTTAGTCAGTAATAATGGCTGTGGACCGGCTTTGATTCAGACGCCGAACTTCACATGAACTTGACTCAATAATGCCGGGTTTAATAAATTTGGATCGGTATAAATTTGAATAAGGTTCGGCTCATGTGAAGTACGGTGCGTGGTCTCAACCAGGCCTTACACGTTCATTTTCGTATC
The DNA here is from genome assembly GCA_022457155.1 of Cladopsammia gracilis. NCBI lineage: Eukaryota > Metazoa > Cnidaria > Anthozoa > Scleractinia > Dendrophylliidae > Cladopsammia > Cladopsammia gracilis. Next base: position 523,715 of record JAJGOT010000299.1, on the reverse strand, counting down.
ATTGATGTCCATACCCCCACAGGGCCCGGTTGTTTGAAAGCCGATTAACACCAATCGCGGATTAAAAGTTAACCGAGGATTTCATTTCTCTGACAGTGTTTAAAAATGTTTTCAAAAGGTCTTTTGTAGCTAGTAGGGAAGACAAGTTTAAATCAAAACTGAAGGGCAGAAAACTTCGGAAAATTTTCAATTGTTGAGTTATTTAACTGGATTCAAAATTGACGCTAATCCTTGGTTTAGCTTAACGGTAAACGCGTCGATGCGCGCGGATCCACGAATGTCGTGTACACGAATGTCGTGTACTTTGACGTAATTTAGCGCCATGTTGTCTAAACTAAAAGCCGTTGATACACTCACCCTTTCTCTCTGATTCTTGTGATAAAGTTTTACTGTGGTCTTCGTCTGATTTCTCGTGAGCTTGTGTTTCCATATTATAGAAGGTTTCTCCGGCACTCGATTTAGCAAAGCTAGTGATATTTGCAGTGACCTCAAGCTCAAGGTTGTAAGAAAAATTTCGACTGCAAAACAATCCAGTAGCCGGTCAAATTCGTCGAATTCCCGATCTTATTAAAACCCTTATGGTTGAGTTTTCCATTTTCTTCAGATAAATTGTTTTAGGGAAAAGCCAACTCACATTGTCACGTGCAATAAGGTTGATATTTTTCATGAAATCTAGCGAAATTCGTGGAGCGGGTACCAGCATGTTTTCGATTCAATCTAGAAGCCATGCATAATTGACGCTGTGTTTTTACCGGTTCTCTATTGACTCTGTTGACTCAAGCTCGTCCATCGTTAAACCAAAAAATCGTTGGTTCGATCCCAAGATCTGTATTAAGGTGCTTATTACGCCCTTTATGTTTTTACCATCATCCCATATCATTTATAAGTTATAAGAAAGTCAGTTTTACAAAGCCTTTTCTAATCTCGTTTGGCGCTATCTCCCGGGTGCCTGTGGTTGCACGATGTCAAGTTATTCATGACCGGCTTTAGCTCTTCTGTACCCAGTATGACCCGAGGTGTTCGATAATTAATCGACCGCCACCCGAAGAAACTAAGCCCGAATATTGCCGAACCTTCCCTAAGATTCTCGAGTGCCTAAGATGACCTGCTTTCATGGTCCCTGGCGTGTCAAAGTTGGCGTCGGTTTCACAGAAATCACATTTACAATAGATGTCAACAGTAAAAAACCTAAAATCTGGCTGTAAAATGTCAGATCTTCCATTGAATAAGCGCATCCAGTAAAAGTTCGATTTTGCCTTAATTTATGACGTCAAGTAGTTTTTACATCATTCTGCGTCGCGAGAAGATCTTTTTTTTTTTTTTTTTTTTTTTAATTTATTTTTATTTGCAATACACTTCTAATGAACACCATTGCAGCTTACTTACACTTATTTACAATACTTACAATGCTTACAATACTTAAAGCTTTCTTACAATACTTAAAAAACTTACAATGCTACAACACTTACTACATTTTTTAAAAGGAATAAAAACAAAAAAAAAATGACTTATAAGACTATTACTTGTGTATATATATTTTTTAGAATAATTTAATTTAATTTTCCCCATATTTTCAAAAACAGCTGTAACTTTTTTTGGACAAAATGACTTTTCTTCAAAATATCCAGTTTGTCTTGGAGACGTAGAAGAAAGCCTTCAAAACACAAGTTGCCAATACATGCACTCGTCGCAAAAATGTGGTATTTTGCAATAAGAAGGGTGACATTAAGTGCCTGTTTATTTTCGATGTCTTCATGCCATCCGTATAAGACAGCGGATTCCGTTAGAGTAATGGTCTGTTGAAGTTTTATGCGCCACCAGCATGTGAATCTATCCCAGAAAGCTTTGGATACCGTGCAGTGGTATAGTAGGTGGGTTATTGTTTGTTTTTCAGTTTCACATAATGTACAAATATCATTTTCAACAATGCCAGCTCGAAATAGGCTGGATCTGGTAGGTAAAATGTGATGAATTATTTTATACTGGAAAGCAACGAGTTTAGAATCCTTAGTAATTTGGAAAGGCAATGAGTACACTTTGTGTATGTTTTCTTTAGTGAAACCATAATTAAGAATTCTATTCTCTGCAGTCGGTGGATTTATATTATTGTTTAAAAGTGTATCGTAGGCAACTCTTGTTGATGGAGGGTCTTGGGGAGGGGTAGTTTGGGGCAAGTTGTTTTGTTTTAGTTTTTGTTTCCAAGCAGCTGGTATAGCGGCGATGATGCCGTAATAAAGTATGAACGGGATTTTAGTGTTAGCTTTGCGCTGGATTTCTTCAAGAGAAAAGAAAGTGTTGTCGTCTTTTAGAAGATCTTTAATACGTGTAATGTGAGCTTGGAATAAAGGTTTGTAGAAAATCGGTTGGTTTCCAATCCGGATATAACTGTTATTCCAAATAATTTTGTCTTGTATATGATGGTCTTCAGCGAGTTTAACAACGTTATATTCCTGCCAATACTTGAGTAAAGTACGATAAAAAGGTGGAAGGTTATCTAGGCTAAGGTTTTTGATGTCATACTGACACTTTATCAGGAAAGGTAAACCTCCATACTGGGCGGTGGCAAATTCTGGAATAACTTTCCAGGCGGAGTCATTTTGATCGGTTATTCTCTTAATCCAAGCTATTTTAAGTGCTTTGTCCATCAATTCGAAATCCATCATTCTAAGACCTCCTTGGTTTATATTTGCTATTATTGTCTTTCTTTTTATTTTGGGCGGTTTTCCTTCCCATATAAAATCAAAAGAAATCTTGTTAATCTCTTTCACATAAATATCGGGAATCTCAAGCACGGAGGTGTTGTAAATTAACTTCGACAATCCAAGAGTTTTAACAATTTTGATTCTGCCATGGAGAGTAAGCTTCCTTCTTTTCCAACTTTTAAGGGTGTTTTCTAGCTTGATAATTTTCTCAGCAAAATTTAGATTATTTGCAGCGTCAGAGTTATAAGAAAAGTAAATGCCGAGGGCTTGAATCGGCTCGTGTGGCCATTTAAAATTACCTAAGGTGTCAGTCCTGTTTCTCCAAGCTCCTAGCCACATTGCTTCTGTTTTGCTTGTATTTATTTCAAGACCAGAGGCAAGCTTAAATTCGTGAAGAAGTTTTAATAGATTGGTTACGGAATGTTGGTCGCTTACAAACACTGTTGTGTCGTCTGCAAATTGCGTGAGTTTTATTTCTTTACCTCCAATATTAATTCCTTTAATATCCTTATTGTTTTTCAAGGCTTTTGATAGAAGCTCAATACCGATCACAAAGAGGAGGCCTGATAGTGGGCATCCTTGCCTAACGCCTCGCTGTAATTGGAAAAAAACTGATGCGTGGCCATTATTCAGGACACAGCTGGACACGTTGTGGTAGATTACTTCTATCCATCTCTGGATATCCGAACCGAAATTAAAGGCTTTGATTGCGGCTGATAAGTAGTTCCATTCAATAGTGTCAAAAGCTTTACGAAAATCTAAAAAAAGTGCGATTCCAGGCAAATTTGCATTTTTCGTGAAAAACATGATATCTTGAATCAATCTGATATTTTCGCCGATGTAGCGGCCTTTAACGTAACCAGTTTGCTCGGGATTTATAATCTTGGGTAAGACTTTTTCTATTCTTTTAGCTATGACTTTAGTAAGTATTTTATAGTCTACATTCAATAACGAAATCGGGCGTAGATTTTCCAGAAGGGCTTTGTCTTTATTTTTTTTGGGAATAAGAGAAATTATGCCGCGCCGTTGACTAATCGACATCGAGCCGGATTGAAAGGCGAAGTGGAGGCTATCTTACAACTCGTCTCGCAGCTCGGGCCAAAAAAATTTGTAGAATTCGGCCGTGAAACCGTCAGTACCTGGTGTTTTACCATTTTTAAAATCCTTTAATGCATTCAGGCACTCGGTATCTGTAATTGGCCCGTCACATAGTTTTTGATCGTCTTGGGATAGTGGTGTAACATTCTCGGCTTTTAGAAAGCTGGTCACTTGAGAGTTGCATGTGTCGCCTTCTCTAGATTGATAAATTGATTCATAGAACTTTTTTTGTTCTTCTAGAATGTCGAATTGATTGTAAACGTACGCATTGTCACCGACTTTCAATTTGTCGATAGTTTTCTTGGTTTGGGCACGGTTCTCTAAGCCGTAAAAGTATCTAGTGTTGCGTTCTCCTTCATCGTACCATCTTACTTTGCTCCTTAAAATCGCGCCCTTGGTCTTAAAGTGCATGATTGATTGCAGTCGTAATTTTGCCGCGAAGAGCTCGTTTTGGTCTTGGTTGTTATTAGGGTTTCTTTCTAATTTTAATTGGAGTTCATTTATTTTATTTAGAAGGATCGCCTCTTCATTCTTACGTAACTTTGCTTTTGTTTTAGCATATTTTACTGTGAAGCCTCTTATTTCCATTTTTATGAGATCCCATTTCAAACCTTTATCAAGCACATTTGCATGTTTGACTTTGAAAACGGCTATATTTTCTCGTAGAGAGTTGACATAGTGTTTATCCTTGAGTAGCGAATCATTAAACTTCCAGAAACCTGGTCCTCTGTGTTGTTTTTTGGCTTTGGCTTGAAAATGTAACGAAACCGCCGAGTGATCTGTTTCGGGAGCATAAGAAATTTTACATGACACTTCTAAATTACAAAATTCTTTTGAGACAAGAAAGAAATCTAATCTACATTGTATCTTGTGAGACTTATTTCTCCATGTATAGGATTCGACATGTGGATTTGTGTGGCGCCAGATGTCAACCAAATTGTACAAGGTACACAGCTGTTCAATTTCTTTTATAACAGGTGCTTTCCTGTCGACTGGGTTGCCACCTTTTTTGTCTTTGTTTGTCATAGCGCAGTTGAAGTCACCTCCGATAATAATATTTTGCTGTGAAAAATCTTGTAACAAGTGGTGTAACGATTTGAAGAATTTGGATTGTTGGTTTAGGTCGTTTGGGGCATAAATATTGACTAACGTTACAGGCGAGTCGTCAACTGAGACATCCAAAATAATATATCTTCCGTTTTTATCAGAAATACACTTTTCTATTTTACAGTCAAGTTTTGGGTTTATGAGTATCATTACTCCTTTGCTGTTTGAAGTGCCATGACTAAAGAAAACTTTGCCTCCCCATTCGGCAGCCCAGATGTCTGTGTTAATTTGGTTGCTGTGTGTTTCCTGTAGAAATATAAATTGCGCGTTTTGGTTATGGATCCACCTAAAAACTGAACGGCGTTTAATGGACTTATTAAGACCTCTGATGTTTATTGAAAGGCACTTGATGTCAAGATTTTCAAGGGTGTCTAAATTAAATATGTTTTTTTGTCTTAACTAAATATGCGTCAGTAATTAAGCAACTTGAGGTGGGATACGTTTTGACGGCTTTTTTTTTTCGTCCTTAGGGATCGTGTAAAAAAAATGCATATGTTTAAATTTATTTCGTGAATTTGCATAATAGTAAAGTTTTAAGTCAAATAAAAGTAAACAAAAAAAAATTTTAACGGAGCACAGTAAAACACGGAAACATACGAGAATTACAAACATTTGAACACACATCTTATAGCTCAAACAAGACCTTAACGAAAGGTTTTGAAAACGCATTAATTGCGTTTCGGCCGGGGTACAGCAATATGGTCGGTTAGGAATTTAATAAGAACGGTTGCCCGTCTGCTAAAGCGGATCAATGCATAGATCGTTATAGATATATTACACATATTTTCAATTTGGTGTTTTCACATATTAACGAAGGGTCAAGTCCAGAGGTTTGCCAACTGGCCAAAATTTTCCACTAATATAGAGTTTATCAGGTTGTGACTTACTGAAAGCAGCCGGTATTTGGTTCCTTTTGGCAGCTTTAAATACGTCCATTTGTTTCCTTCTTCTTTCTACTATGCCGTATGGTAAATCTTGATACATTCGGTACTCGGTATCTTTTAATCGACGGCCCAAAGATAAAATACGCTCGCAGTCCTTGTAACGTAGAAATCTCGCGATGATGGGCTTTGGGTTTCCGTCTGCTTTCTTTGTTTTCAATCGGTGAACTCTCTGGATTTCGACGTCATGAGCTTGTTCATAACCAAGGTGCGTTTCTAGGAAGTTGCGGAGCACTTCTTCGGTATCCTCTCGCTTCTGGCCAGGTTCCTCTTGGATATTTTCAAACTTTATGTTCTCTCGTCTGGAATATGCTTCCAGGTAAAGGTTTTGGCTTTCTAGTTCCTTGAGCTTTCCTTCTAATTCGTCATTCTTCTTGACCGTCTCAGCCAGTTTTAAATTGGTTTGATCTTTTAAACTTTCGAAACTTGCTTTGGATTTAGTGTGCTGATCTTGGGTGAAACTCAGACTGGCTTTAAGATCGTTAATGTCACGGTTCACCGTCGCCTGAGCGCTTTCTAATGAAAGGATACGCGTGTCCATCTTTCCCAGAGTTTCTTGCAATACTTTCATTGACTTTTCGATGGCATCAAGCAGTTCAAGTTTGATAAGAATCGACTCGAGTTTCACCTCACAGTTGGCACAATGGGCAGGCATCTTGTCCGCTCCTTCGTGGTGGATGATCTCTTCGGAAGTAACACTTTCACTTCTTAGCTTTTTGGCTTCTTTTTGCTTTCTGTTCGGGGAAGGCGAAGAATCTTCCGAAGAGGAGGAATGAAAACGCTTCTTTTCTAGAAATTTAGTTAACGATTCGGCCATAAATAGCTTATAAAGTGTGCCGCTTTAGCGGACCGGCAAGAAAACACGTCCTCACACGTCCATTGCTCCCCAGACTCCCCTCGCGAGAAGATCTTGGTCGTGTCGCGCTAGGAAAGAAAACAAGTCATGCGTGACAAGATGAAATCGCGTTTATTATAGGCTTTTTTGTTTTTAACAGTGTTAGGAACCTGGATTGCTTTAAGAAACACCATTTTTAACGCATGGCGTCAGCTGGCAGCAACGGCTCATAGAGCGTGCGAAAAAGTCGTTATTTACGCTGGTTTAAGAATGATTTTCATTTACCTTTATTATCGAAACATGATTTACGTTTGATTTTTAATACCGCGGCTGTTTTAGTTTTTATCTAAAAAAGTAATGTGCTATTATGAAATGTTCGCTTTGTTGTCTCGATCAGTTGTAAAATCACTCTTTTGTTTGGATTTTTGTTGCTATGGTTTCTATGTACACAGATGAACTGATACTTGCGCGCGTTTGCAAGCGGAAGTGAATTTCGTTTGGATTTGTGTTCCTATGGTTTTTATGTAAACCTGATCATGTGACAATTGTGCTCTTAACAAGAAGTGAATTGGAACGTTGCATTCCTGTCTCCAGAGCTCCACGTGTAAGACGCCGTTTTCCCGCGCATTGTCAACGTCGTTCCCAGGGGCTTCTCGGTTTTCAAACCGAGAAGACCCTGGGAACGAGGTTGACATCATTCTGACTTAGTGTTTTTGCTTCGTTCAGCTGTAGTAACGGCTTTAATACGGTTTGTATGCGATTTTTGGTAAGTTTACAGCCATTTTTTATCTTTAGTAGCTGCCTGATGAGCATCATTAAGCGTGTAGGTAGTTCAGAGTCCACTTTCTCAATGAAGCGAGTAAGGTGATGTACTTCGTTTGCGAATTTGGCTTGTTATTCGTAGAACTGGAAAAATGGCCGCTCCGAAACGAAGTAGCTTTGGGACTCCACTACTGATAAATTTCTTGACTTACCACGGCATGTTTTGGAAGTTGCGACCACTAAAGAACACAACAAGCGCGAAATTTCGGTGGTAGGTCGGAGTAGCTGTGACTGTGGGGGAAGGAACGAACCCTGTCAAAAATTCTCGATATTTCCCAGCATGCAGTGCGGTCGTGATGTTGAAAATCGAGGCAAGGCCAGGATGCACAAAAACGAGAGGCTGAAGCTCGGCCCGGCAACGAATAAGAGCAAAAACAATCACTTCTAAAGTAGGACTAGGACTGAATTTTGATGTGAATGTTGACTTTTGGGTTTGCGACGATGATTTCAATAAAAAAAAATCTGAAGGCAAAAACGTGATTTTTGTTGTTTTTCTATGACGTTAAAACGGTCATTTTTGTTCTTCTCCAAATACAAACGCTGATATTCTGCGAAAATCGCTGACTTTTTTGTGTTTATTGGGTGTCTCAATTTCAAGGACTTTCTAGTCAATGCTCGCAACTGCAATGTTCGCGCGATTGAGAAAGTTGCAATTTTTTAAAGCAGTGGAGACTTACCGGTCCTTTTGAATGAGTTAAGCACTTTCTGGTGCTCTGTAGAACCAGAGATAACATGTTTTAAACAATTATTGACATCACCACGAGCGGCGGGATCAAGTTTATTATTGTGAGCGGTCGGCTCAGAAAGTACTTTACGAAGCGAACACAAGTTTCGTGAAAGGAAATATGTATAAAAGATTTTCTTTCGCTTTTCAAGTTAATTATTTTGAAAGAAAGCGACTTTCGATATAAATCTCCTGCTTTCCTCGCTGGAAATCAACTCGAACCCCGGAAATTTACTGAATTCTGTAAGATCTGATATCTCTTTTCACGTGCAATTTTACTTGATGTCATCGCAGGCGTGGATACCTCGGATGGAATGGATACCCCGGATAATTAAAAAACTAATCGACTGCGCATGCTTGTGATCTTACATCCGACAAAATTTTGGATTTTTCTCGCTATTGAAAAGAATAGACGGCTGCTTCGCTAAGGCTCGACAGCAAATATACTAAAACCCCAGTTTTGCTGCGGTTGGTGACAGATAATTCGAGTAATATAAGCATTCCTGACCCTGATATTTTATCGCCTATAAAAAAAGTGACCTAAGCATCACTTGCATTTTACAAATCGGGCGGTTTGGCACAAAGCCAGCCCGCCGATAAACAAATACAAAATCGTCGTGTGAAAGTACCGGACCGTCAAACGACCGGACGTGGTTTCCGGTCTCCGGCCTCAAACGAAACTTCTGCTTCTATATCTGCCTATTTATTACTAAAATATACTAATTGCGGTGTTCATTTATCAAATCTTATCTTTTAATGACTCTTGTCATTGTAAGACGCGGTTTGGAAAGTTCAAATTGCTTCGTAATGCTATTTGCCTTAAGCAAGAGCATAACTTGAGATCAATTAGATTGCTTGTGCGTTTGACTATGGTGAATTAGTCTGAATTATCAAATTCCCAAAAGCAGGCTATTATAACGTTAATTGAAAAGAAAGGAAAAGATAAAAGAATGATTAAGAACTGGCGGCCTATATCTCTCATAAATGTGGATGCGAAAATAGCGTCAAAAACTTTGGCAAAGCGTCTGGAAAAGGTGCTCCCTGATATAATCCATTTTAATCAAAATGCCTTTGTTAAGGGCAGAACTATTTTCAACGCGATCAGAACCATTGATGATGTGATTGATTATACAAAGTATAAAGGGTTACCAGGTTTTTTAGTGGCTATTGATTTTGAAAAAGCGTTTGATACTCTGAATTTTAATTACTTAATAAGAACAGAAGTTGCTGTCGAAACATGATCACATTAACATTGCTGATCTACGGAAACTTGAGAAGATCTCGATCAAGTCTCGCAAAGCCGAGTTGGATTTAAACTTCCTACGCAACTGTCAATCTTTTAATAAGAACATTGCATAATTTTAATTTTGGTCCCTCTTTTATCCAATGGATACGGGTTTTGTATAAGAATGCATCCAGCTCTGTAATGAACAATGGTTTTGCAACAGGTTCCTTTGTATTAGGTAGAGGAGTGAGGCAAGGCGACCCTCTTTCCCCTTACCTGTTCATAATAGCACTTGAGGTTTTAGCTATAAATGTTAGAAATGATGATAATATTCAAGGGGTTAAAATTGGACAGGATGTGGTGAAGCTTTCTCTCTTCGCAGACGATATGACTTGTTTTTTGAAAGATAAACTATCCTATGCAAACCTTTTGTGTACTCTTGACGTTTTTGCTTGGCACAAAGCCAGCCCGCCGATAAACAAATACAAAATCTTTGTGTGAAAGTACCGGACCGTCAAACGACCGGACGTGATTTCCGGTCTCCGGCCTCAAACGAAACTTCTGCTTCTATATCTGCCTATTTATTACTAAAATATACTAATTGCGGTGTTCATTTATCAAATCTTATCTTTTAATGACTCTTGTCATTGTAAGACGCGGTTTGGAAAGTTCAAATTGCTTCGTAATGCTATTTGCCTTAAGCAAGAGCATAACTTGAGATCAATTAGATTGCTTGTGCGTTTGACTATGGTGAATTAGTCTGAATTATCAAATTCCCAAAAGCAGGCTATTATAACGTTAATTGAAAAGAAAGGAAAAGATAAAAGAATGATTAAGAACTGGCGGCCTATATCTCTCATAAATGTGGATGCGAAAATAGCGTCAAAAACTTTGGCAAAGCGTCTGGAAAAGGTGCTCCCTGATATAATCCATTTTAATCAAAATGCCTTTGTTAAGGGCAGAACTATTTTCAACGCGATCAGAACCATTGATGATGTGATTGATTATACAAAGTATAAAGGGTTACCAGGTTTTTTAGTGGCTATTGATTTTGAAAAAGCGTTTGATACTCTGAATTTTAATTACTTAATAAGAACAGAAGTTGCTGTCGAAACATGATCACATTAACATTGCTGATCTACGGAAACTTGAGAAGATCTCGATCAAGTCTCGCAAAGCCGAGTTGGATTTAAACTTCCTACGCAACTGTCAATCTTTTAATAAGAACATTGCATAATTTTAATTTTGGTCCCTCTTTTATCCAATGGATACGGGTTTTGTATAAGAATGCATCCAGCTCTGTAATGAACAATGGTTTTGCAACAGGTTCCTTTGTATTAGGTAGAGGAGTGAGGCAAGGCGACCCTCTTTCCCCTTACCTGTTCATAATAGCACTTGAGGTTTTAGCTATAAATGTTAGAAATGATGATAATATTCAAGGGGTTAAAATTGGACAGGATGTGGTGAAGCTTTCTCTCTTCGCAGACGATATGACTTGTTTTTTGAAAGATAAACTATCCTATGCAAACCTTTTGTGTACTCTTGACGTTTTTGCTTGACACAAAGCCAGCCCGCCGATAAACAAATACAAAATCTTTGTGTGAAAGTACCGGACCGTCAAACGACCGGACGTGATTTCCGGTCTCCGGCCTCAAACGAAACTTCTGCTTCTATATCTGCCTATTTATTACTAAAATATACTAATTGCGGTGTTCATTTATCAAATCTTATCTTTTAATGACTCTTGTCATTGTAAGACGCGGTTTGGAAAGTTCAAAGTGCTTCGTAATGCTGTTTGCCTTAAGCAAGAGCATGACTTGAGATCAATTAGATTGCTTGTGCATTTCGTTGAGTACACTTCTTCATTTGGAAACATCTACTAACTAACTGAAGGTAAATTTTATTGCACATTTTCTAGAGACAAAAAGCGACAGAATATAAATCCTACTCTGTCCATGGAATACATGTTTCACTATTTTAGTATAACGATTGTTTATTATTGCTGTATGTTGCTACGTTGTTGATAATTATTTAAACCGGCTGAGCTTTTTCGGTAGTCATTTCAGTAATGAGTAGGACTGTGGCCAATTCTTGGCGTACGGTTGGGTTGGACATTATGGATGTGCTATTGAAGATAACGTTTGAATGTCAAAAAGATAAATAATCAGTTTAATGTTTTAATAATATTTCGTAAATTAATTTCAAAGGACACAATTCTTAAACTTTACAGGGCTTTTATTTTACCACAGTTTTATTATTGCTGCTGGGGTATGGCGTTTTAATTTGTGGTTCCCGCAATTCTGGTACACTGAACTGGAAGTTTTAAACAAGCGAATATTGAGATTTATCCTGTAAATTCAGTTGACTTTCTCTCTATGATAGACGTATTCAGTGTATTGTTATTTTACTTTAAAAAAGCCTATTTTTAACTACTTTTCCGAAGTACATGAAAGATATGTTTACTTTTCGTTCTGTCAACTACAACCGACGCGGCAATCATATTCTGTCCCTCCGGCCCCAAGCTGTGTGTGTGTGTGTGTGTGTGTGTGTGTGTGTGTGTGTGTGTGTGTGTGTGTGAATACATGTATGAACGTTGCCTTTTCTGATCTAAACAGCTTATTCAGCACGGCATATCTATCAACAGGTTCTTCATATCAGCAACATTGCTTTGGAGATATAGCATTTTAAAATTTTTGGCCGTGCAGTTGAGCGTCCATGTGCGAAACAAAACAAGCCTTTTTCACTCAGTTTACAGACTCAGTTTTCAAAAGCGAGGATGCAAATCAGAGGTCGTTTGAATCTTTGAACTGAACAGAAAACAGTAACCAGAGTTAATCGAGGGACTGGTTATGAAACCCTGCAGACTTCAATGGCGATAACAAAGGAGCTACAATTTATGTTGAACCATACTTGACCATGCACATCTTTTCTTTTTTGATCACACGCTATGACTGAATAACTTAATAGCACCCTTTCTATTGGACAGTTGCTCAAACAAAAGTTCAACATCTATTGTGTGTTGTCAAGGACGAAAAACGATAACAAAAACATCGAACAAAGACATTTCTCAGGTTTCATAACCATTGCACTTTATTAACTATGCAGTAACTGAGAAAATTTAGCTGTATTTTAAGATTTCTTAATTTCTTTCATTTCATCCTCAGCAAAAGCTCAGTATTTTTTATAGTCGATAAACAAAGTCGAATTCTTTCTTTTGTCTCGAATTTAGTCGTTTGGAACATGATCACGTTTCGATCACAACGAGTAAATAAAGGTCACCCTAGTTCCTGATGACGTCATAACCCGAACCACATATTTATTTAAAGGTTGCTGTTCAAATTTGGTCAAATTTAAGCAAAAATTTGCTGAGCAAGAGCAAACTGATTTTACCCTAGCAACGGGCTCAAAAGATAAATCAACGAAACTGCAAATACTGTGAACGATCTATTGCGTCACATTTGATCAACACAAACAGTGGTGGATGTCCTATGTAGTAGCCGGATTTAATTCAACTTCCCTCTGTTCCTCTGTTTCTCTGTTTCGACGCCACTTTAGCCCCCCCCCCCCCCTCCCAAAGGTTGAATTTTCCTCCAAAATTGAAAATATATCTATTTTTTTTTCTCTTCACAAACACTGCTTGAATCTATCTAGTTCCAGAATTATATGTGTACATTTCATTCCAAATTCCTTTTGTTTGGCTACTATACACCATAGAGGCTTCTGAAATCCAGTCCGTTGTACTATCAACTATAGACAAATCGATCGTTTCTAAGCGTTTAATTTTGCCAAAATTATGCAAGACTATATTTCCCATGATCCCAAGGCTCTTAAGTTCATTAGAAGGTGGTTAGTTCATGCTATTGGTGAGATGGGCTATTGCCCTGTAAGCAATGTTTTGGAATTGGGGTAATAGCGCTATTCAGATGAAAACAAGTCTTTCAGTCGCTTTTTCTAAATGTTACTGAATATCAATGACACGATAAACTGTTTCAGTTGTCGGTCTGAAAACACAGTGAAAACAAACACTTTGCGCATCTTCGAATTTTGACGTTAATGGTGTTTTAAATCCATTATCTCTAAGGGTGGGTTCCAATTAAAGCAGGCGCAAGAGTACGCGGGGTTGTCCGCGAACAGGCGCGTCCATGAAAATGCGTCCAATCAAACCTTCCTGCAACACAACTTTACTCGAAGAAACGGCCAGAGTTTACTACAAGGCTACTTCAGTAATTTTGATAGTGAAAGTTAAATTACAAGATTGATTCTTTGAAGCAAATTGCAGACAACGCATTAAGCTAATCGAAAACAATGGATTTACCTGTTATCCCCAAAATGATTGAATGCGAATGATTCACGATCTGCAAACACCTCTGAATTAATGCGCTTATATTGTTATGATCGGATAACGAGAGAAAGAAAAAGTTACCCTTTTTCGCCGACGACAAATTAACAGTCCATTTGTGTTTCAATCAAGTATATCGTTCTTGCTTTAAAGGAAATTGTCTCGGATCGGAGAAATTCAGTGACTTCTCGTCCATACACCATATGTTTCCTTTGAATTCTGCGGTATTTTCTTTCAAACTGAGCGGCAAGATAATCATTTTAGAATTTGAAATAATGAAATCTTGAAAACAATTAGGTCAGCTTAATAGAGAAATGGTGCGTGCGACATTAACGACATTACAGATTATGAAGATAAACCTCCCGGTTTTGCCGCGCATTGGCGAAAATAGATTTATTCTGGCGCTAAAGGAAAATTGATCCAAATGACACTAGGGATGACACAAATAAATATTACTGGTACACTTTCGGTTGTATGACATAATTTATTTAATAAGATTAAATCAGTAGAAGCCGCATCTTTGAGTCCTCTCTCTCATAAGCGTTTTGTTTGCATTGTTCGCCATGTACTATGCTGACAAAATAGAGATCGAATAAATTTTAGGACAAGAGTATTTTTTGAATACTTTGTGATAACAAATATTTGATATTTAATTATATGTATTTTTAACTATAATCGACCAAAAACAGTTCGATTTAAGGTCCTAGTCACTTAACTGACAACTGACAAATGACACAAACTTACTGACAAATGGCCTAAATTTTAACTAACAACTGACATTTGAAAATCCCCATCCAGACCCTCGTTAACCGAGACGGTAAATTTACTCCTTTCCTTTGAAAAATCGTGCTTCCTTGGACAAAAAAAACGTTTCGTAATCTGCGGCGTTTCGTATTTTTACCTTCATTGCCTGTGTATCATTTTTCTTGAGACAGCAAGGTAAAGAAAAACTTTACAGGTCGATAAATGGTTCCACTTGGTTCCACAGAAATCCCTCCTTGGCCGCCATTTTGTTTGTTTTCCTCTTGGTTTGCAATCTCGTACCCAGATCTTCTCACTCTTTTCCTTGGCCGCCATTTTGAATACATCTTCACAAATAGTGCAGATTTTGGTCACGTGATCTGCTGTGTGCCAGGGTCTTCTCCCGAAGCGCCGCTATATTGAAAACCGAGAAGACCCTGGGAACGAGGTTGCGCGCATTGTCATTTTCATGCGCGCCTGCATGTGAATAACTGGTCAAACTGGTTTATTTTGAGTTTAATCGAGGGATAGTTAATCGAGGGTTAAATCCGTTTTTAGGAACGCCTTTTTATCCCTCGATTAGTTATCCTAGGAATAAGAAATTTAACCATGGATTAACCGCTAATCCAGGGATAGTTTAATCGGCTTTCCTGCAGGAACCGGGGCCAGTAGTCTCGAAACAGTGTAAGTAATAGAAAATACTATACCGTATTTATTCGATTAAACGCCGCCCTCGAATAAAGGCCGCCCTCGAATAAAGGCCGCCCTCGAATAAACGTCGTACTTCATAAACGCCGCCCTCGAATAGACGCCACATCCATGATGCGCGTTTATTCGAATAATATACTCAAAAGCCAGTACAGTAATAATCTAGTTTCAGCAAGCCTAAAAAAATATTTTCCTTGATTATAACAATGTTTATCAGTGCATTCAAAGCTCTGAGGAATATAATTGAATGAACTTTATTCTATGACATGCATCGCAATCGTAAACGCAAAGTGAGAATGATAAAGTAAATGACATTTCAGACAAACACTGAAACATGTTTCTGTTTTTAAAAATTCACACGTTCAGTTGCTATTGTTTGTAACAAATGAATTGGATTTTAAATAAACGTCGCCCTCGAATAAACGCCGCCCTCCAATAAACGCCGCACCAGAATCACGAAAAATTTAATAAACGCCGCGGTGTTTATTAGAATAAATACGGTAAACTACTTCAAGATATGAAATTTCTTCTTGACTCGAAGAGAAATTTCATGCATCCGTGCAACCATATATTTCGTTCTTCTATTACTTACATTGATTACCACTCGTGTGCTTGATATTGTTCTTGTCAGCTGGCCTTGACATACATGTCAAATCGCTTGAAACATCTGTTTCTTCATTCGAAATAACTGATGAAAAACTTGAATTGTTGAAAATCCCCTTTATATTGCATTGTTATTAAGATGGTCTTCTTTCCGTTCGTTAGGAAACAGTATTTTGCACGAAAAAAGCTGCGAGACGTTTGGCTGACACAAAATGGGTTACTTGCAGTAAACCATGTTGTGTCAGCTAAACGTCTGGCAGAAGACTCGTAATCTGACGACTGACTGTAAGTAAAGCCAGCTTCAAAGGGTTCGCTGTTTCTGTTTGTTATCACTGGACGACAATACAGTACCTTGAAGTTTCCATTTATTTTGAGCTTGCTTTAAAATAGCGGTCAGTTGATACAATCGATCGTTTTCTCAGTGGGAACCTTTTGCGATGATTAGTGGTCTTAGGATTCTTCATCTCATTCACTCCCCGAGTTAAACATTGCTTCGCGTAATGACACGTAATGAGCTTCCAACTTTTAATACCGTGAGTAAAATCTTGAAGTGATCATTAATAGGTGAATGTTCTTCACTATGTAATGGGAATTTTGACATTTTAAGTCAAAACTGTCCCAAATTGAAACTAAGTATCCTTTTTATACACGAAATGCTTATAGAGCACTCAGAGGAGATATCAAGTTAGCTTTCGAAGACAGAATCGAAAATGATCTGAGTTTTAGCGAGTTATCCATGCAAGACACAAGGCGATTAACTTGAAAAAAAAATTGGGTTGCAACCATTTCCCTCCTGGCCATCTGCATTCTCGTCCCCAGAGCTCCACGGTTTTTTTAAAATTGCGTCTCGTGTAGCTCTGGTAACGGACAAAACTTTGAATTTTTTGATTGGCCGTTTAAAAATGAATGCGCAACAAGGTAAAAAATTTTACGCCTCTACGCATAAGGTTTTACTTCCGGTTGAATTTCAAATGTTGAAGTCTACATCAACAAAACCAACTTAATTTCAACGCATTCAATGACCAATGTCACCCAGTTTTGTTTGGTTTAGCAGGTAAAGATACGGCTGCTAAATTTCAAAGTATAACGGGATCTGATTGTCGTTAAATATGAGCGATTCGTTTCCGAAAATAATCAGTATGTGTCTTGGAAGACGAAGCTATAAGCGGCCACGAATATTAAAGTTAAAGGAGAGGCAGAAATCCTGAAGAAAGCCCAAGGGTGAAAAGAAATATTACCACTAGGTTACCCATTTTAAATAACAACAACAACAACGCTATCAGTACTCTCGTAAGCAAGTTATATTTTCTGTACTCTTTGCTACAACTTGAAATACAAATCTAGGGAAACGAAGGTCACTCGAAGCCCAATTAAAATAACATGAACCGAATGCAAAACAAAACTTCCTCGATGTTTCTTACCACTGTTCGATGAAATAAGCCTAATCAATGACCACAGCGTGTCCATCAACAATCTTAGCGAGACCCAAGTGAGACTTGGCAGGTATACTATCGCCATATCTGTATACAGCATGTTATATGCAGTAACGCCATGATGAAACAACGGAGGTTCTTCTAGCTACTTCAAAAACTCATTAATAATTCATAAGCCCATTACCCAATCAAATGGTAGATAATACATCACGTGCAGTGACTTTATATCGATAAACCTCATCCTTATTAAGGCCTATTTACACGCTGCGATTTGTCGTGCCGATTTGTCGGCCCCGAGAAATCGTGAAGCAAATCGGCGCGTGTAAATGGCGACCCGATGCGCGCTCGATTTCAGTCCGACATGTCGGCCGATTCGGAAAAAATCTGTGATCGCTTCACAGATTTTCGCGCGTCGGGCCCGATTTTAAGAAAGAAAACGCAATCTGGACAAGAAATCACGCAAAACAAATTATATCTGCAGTATTTAAACTAACAACAACCTAAATAACCTATTGGATATCATTTGTTTTTCAAGAGGTTCTTAGCAGAAAAGTTTTGAAATAAAAAAAAGTTCATGTACGATGCTTGCACTGTACAAAGAGCGCGCGCACGATTTGTCGTGGCCGACAAATCGGCCCGACAAATCGCAGCGTGTAAATAGGCCTTTAGTATGCGGTGTTTTATCAGATATAAAGACACTGCACGTGACTTATGAATATTAATTAATTATGAACACAGAAACTGACACAACAAATGGTGACTTTAATATTTTTGTGCAGTACTGTTTTCGAAATCTGGTCTTTCGCCATTCTATTTGGAATCTTCTCAACAAAATAAACAGCCAACAGTTTAACAAGTGAGCCGTTATTTGAATGACACCAGCGCTCTCGTGTAAATTGCCAGGTAAGCGACTGGCTCGCAGATGCAAGCTGCTTATTTCTACTCGTTCTCTACCTCTGAAAAAAAATTGTCAGCCGTTTCATCTACCGTACCTGACAACTTTAGTATAGCATTTTTTAGATGTTTTCCCTCAGAACTATAAAATCCCAAAACTTCCGACAGGAGCCGGGAAGCAATGGTCACTTCGTCAAAGACGTGGCACATGTGTTGTATGCTAATCAGTTTAGTCTACTTGTTTTTCTCGTATGCTAATTTCCTCTTTGCACAAAAGCGCAATTGTTTTAATTCCGAAGGGACACGCTTTTGAAAGAATGTTTTTGAAGCTGTTCAAAAAACTCGCAGCACGTGTATTATCAGGTGTAAAAACTCTCGGCTTCGCCTCGAGTTTTTAAACCTGATAATACACTTCTGCTCGTTTTTTAAACATTACAAGAAACACTACATGTACTCAAATAAAGAATAAAACAAGTAGCTAAAACATGTAAACTGCAAGAAGTCTTGATTCCAATAGAGACACGGCAGCTTCAAACTTGGATCTTAGATGCTTACATCCATGATAAAGATCCACTTTCTCGCAAGTCTTGTACACCGCGGACTAAGACACTAAATCACGGGCCAAGAGATTGACTGATCCTAGCATTTTCATAGCAATAATTATTACAAAAACTGCAGCCGATCACCATTTATCTTGCAGCACAAGTGAGCCAAAGAAACCCTAACATATGCCAGGAGAGCTAGCATAACGAAGGCATAGAGAAATAATAATTCTATAAATGGCTATGTACAGCGTGATCCAAGCGTATAAACCTGCTGTCATTTAAGATATTTTTTTCCCAACTCGATTTCCAAATGATTATTAACGTTTTAAACGGAAAGTTTGACGTGAAAAGGCAACTGTGCAAAAACGTTTTCCGGGATGAAAGCTTTTCCAAAGAAAACACATTTTGGCAAGATAGGAATCATGAAATTTTTTAATGGTAAATAACTGAAATGCGTCTTATGGCCCTGTCACACTATTGCGTATCGTACTAGCGTATGCCAGCGTATGAAAAATATCACTCATACGCTGGTATACGCTGACATACGCTAGGGGACGTTAGGCATTGGTTGTATACGTTTCAAGCATGGTCGCATACGGTGGCATACGCCGGCATACGGCGAGGCAGAAAATTTTTTTTAAGCATGCTTAAAAATTTTGTGCCTATTCAGACGTATAGCATACGCTAGGCATACGCTGAATGCGCGAGAGGTACGCTAGAGGTACGTTACTCATAGGTCAAGTACGCTGGTCATACGCTGTATTTTCAAGTGCGTATGAAAATTATTTTATGAATTTTCATAAGCAACTCATACGTTTCTTTAATACGCAATAGTGTGACAGGGTCTTTAACAAGCACCTTTATCGAAAAAAAGAAAAGCCGGAAAACACGACTGTGGGCTGATCAGTTACATTTAATCGGTGAGAATATGAGTGAACAGATAAGTCTGAAATTTGACATTTCTTTTGGTATCTTTGTGGTATCCTTTAGGGGTATCCATGGGTATTATTATTATTATTATTATTATTATTATTATTATTATTTAGAGTTGATTTCTAAAGGGTTTTGCCTTTGCCCATATTCATTATTTTTAATAAAAATAAAAATAATAATGAAAATAATATATGTAACAATAATAAATTTAAATTACGAATTTCTTGGATAATCTATGATCCAGCTATGGCTGTGCAGGGATCTTCCATTGCACGGTTTCTTATGAATTTTAACACGTTTCACAGTTTCGAACCGAAAATTATATTGGGTTACCTATGCATCCTGTTAGAAAGAGAAATTTTTGTGTAAAACGACCGAGTAAAGATGTTTTTGAAGGGCTCAGTTGCAGTAACAGGATTTTTGTAACGCATTTTGAATAAATAAAGACTTCAAAGTAATAACGTCTGGAAAAGAGCTGGTTCGGACGAAGACTTCATCACGACATTCCAAGGAATAATTACTCATGCGCGAAGCGGCATGAGGTAAGGTTTCGGCTCCGTTTTTCTTGTTATTATTATTTTTATTTTTTGTGTCGCGATTTTGCATGCAAATTTATGCACGCATATTTTAAATTGTGCACTTCCGGTTCATAGCTTTTCCATTTACATTTCCTGTTTAGCGACTTACGGCTACTCTTACTTCCGGTAAAACAGCGTTACTTAAGTGTCACGACAGCTTCTCCTACAACTCTACATACATTACTTTGTTCACGTTTGGTATATATAAGACTAAGAAGAAACATTGGCTTCATTGTGGTACAGCCTTCATTTCCAAAACATTCAATAGTAAACAACGTGGTTTGCAGGAACGATGACTGAATGAAAGGAGTAACTTATCTCCATATCGGACATCTTCTTATCATGTTTAAAATATATCATAAAATTTTCTTACGCATGCGCATGAGTAAAGGCTGCTTGGAGCCTCTTGTTTATAATTCAAAGGGGACAAACTTCAAATAAATGTGGCTACTAAACATATTTGAATTTCGTAACTGTTCATAAGTAGGATGCCTAAAATGTGTGCAATTCCACAATTGGTTTCGGCTACATTAAATCCTATACCAATTGCAGAACATTTTAGGAGGAGCCACCCACAGTGTGGGCACAGTTACTGACAAGACATATTAGTAAGGAAAACAATGCAAAATCAATGTAGTACGTAAAATAGCGAACTAAGCACACACGTCAACTAAGTAAGCCAAGCACGTGCACAACTTAAGGAAAATTGCGCGCACGCGCACCTGCATCAAACTGAATGGAAGCAATATAGAAATTAAATAGGGGCGCTAGGAAGTTTGGGCACTGATTGATTCCACCCCCCTGAGCAGAAGTTATGAACGCGCCTGTATGACGATACACATCTTGTACAAATCACATGCATACCGTGGTCCAAGTCACTTATGTGGTAGCCTCCAACACAGACATCCTTAAGGCTCGTCACGCGCTTCTTTCCCACGAACGCCTACTTCAGGTTGGTGACCCCGTGAGGATTTAGCAAGGGCTTATATAGGATCCTTCCATCATCGTGGAAAAGCACATAAAGCACCCCATTCATTTAGAGTCAAAACCAAAGACGTCTAAGTTTACCGTCGAAACCGCAAAAAATTCTTGCACCATGCCAATCATTTGAGTCCGAACCAGTTCACCCAGTCCTGTCAACAACCGCGGCATCGCCCAGGCCCACTCCAGAAGCAGCTCATCCAGTCCTTTCATCAACCACGGCATCGTCCAAGCCACTCCAGAAGCAGCTCATCCAGTCCTGCCATCAACTGCGGCATCGCCCAGGCCCACTCCAGAAGCAGCTCATCAACTGCGGCATCGCCCAGGCCCACTCCAGAAGCAGCTCATCAACCTCGGCATCGTCCAGGCCCACTCCAGAAGCAGTTTTGGCCGAATTACAAGCTGAAGAAAGCAGTGAATCAGAGGAAGAGTGCTAGCTGAAGACCGGAAAAACGTTTTCAAGGAAAAACACTTAGAGTTTTAATTTCACAACAATTCACCACAAGGCCCGGACTTTAAAATTCTTATTGTTTTGTTATATATTACGGTATTAAATTTCGTGCAATATTTTGTTCGCGCGTATTAAATTTTGCAAATTTTTAAAATCGCGAAAATCGCGAAAATTAGTAAGAATAAGGTACACAAAGTTATGCTTAAAACTTTTCTCACGTATAGCTTTTATCTGGGCTGAGAATTAGCTATCAATCGATGTCAAAATCAGATCAAACAGTAATGTAGGTTAACGTAAGCCTCATTATGGTTGGTTAAAACAAATCATTAACATATATTTCTTCGATATGTTTGTCAGTGCCGAAGCTGACTTCTCTTTCAATTTTCTCTAACGTTTCGAGAATACTCAGCTAAAAAAAAAACTACAAGAGAAATACAAAAATTACAAGGTAAAGATTTATCGTAAGGTTTACACATTTGTGGAGAAGATAGAAGTGAAAATTACATTTGAAATTGGTTACATAACGTAGAAAAACTGAAGGTGACAAGTTTCTTTATCATACCCGATTGGTTAAGTTTCGTCCAGCCTTTTCCATATCTTTAAATGCACTGAGTGACCTTGAGCGATTTTTATTGACAATAGTTCCTTTATTATTAAATTCTTATTTTATCTTATTTGTGCCGGTGAAGCGGGCATAGTAATCCAAAAGTAATTAAATAGCCGCAAGGTAATGTCCGAAAAAAGTTACCTTAATCGATATAGTTTTACGGCTTTAAGTAACTCTAACTAAAAATATTATTTCCAGAAAGAGCGCTTAGAAAAACTTGACCTGAGTTTTATTTCCGATTATCTTGACTCGACACCTATCGGCATCAGTCCAAGGTGTGTATGAAATATTTCAATGACCGCAAGGTTGCTTAGTGAAATATAGGTTTAAGCTAGAATTTCTACGAAATATCAACTGGTCAGGAGAAAGTATAATTCGGTGACTATCGGATAAATATTCTAAGAAAGAGTACGAGTAAAGGGCGAGCCAATAATCTTTTTAAATGTCCCATGATTATATAAGTGTTATTGCATATTATATTCAGCACCTTTGACGAAGTTTTCCTTAACATTAATATAGAATCCATAAACATACGAAACGTTTCATTGTTTGCATTTTTATTGTTTTATACTGAATTGTCCGGGTTAGTGTGGTGTAGTTGATATTTTCAACGCATCGAAAAAAAAATTATTGAAAAGCATTTAAAGTAAACATTAAAACTGTTATTGAGGGGGACATTGGGGGGTTCTGAACACCGCAATACCGCAAAAGAAATCGATAAATACCGCAATTCCGCAAAAAAAAAAATCGCCAAATACCGCAATACCGCATTACCTTGTCAAAAATCGATAGAATACCCAGGCCGCTACTCTGTTCGTTAAATTTCGCGCACATGTCCGCCGAGCGCGCGTTTGTTTATTTTTATGACGTCACGAAAATAAACAGGTTTTTGCGGTAACTATAACGTTTATTGCGCGCATTCCACATGGTGAATTTTTATAACAATTGACAAATTGATAGGATTTTCTTTGTTCTCGATCTAAAAAGAAAGACAACAATTTTTGTACTTACACAAACCCAATAAACGTAAAACACGAAAAGTGAGTAAATTGCCGAAAATTATGTACCGATTTTTTTTATGGCTTTGTTAGATTAGACTTAATTAATGTTTCTTCTGTTTCACCAAAAATCGTGAATATTTACCGTGTAAAAACCGAGAAAATCCGTTGAGAGGTTTGCTAACCTTGAACAACAAGCCCAACAACTTAATCATTGATTGCCATGTTAACGAGACAAGACTGCCAAATTAGACTTCTCCGTAAACTAGAAAGCCTTAGCTACGTGTATGTGTATATTATGCCTAGTATCACGAAACAAAACTCTCGAAAGACACCTATAAGATCGTGTACATCTTATTTGAAAGACTGGCCAATAACTATATGGAGCCACCTTAAGGCAAGTTATGTTCGTTTTAGCAAAATGAGTAACGACAGTAACGTCCAGTAGCTTGTTCTCTAATAGTGAGCAAAAATCAACTTTAGTTACCTTTATTGTTTCACTTTTCTGATTGTGAAAGAAAGGACTGAAATTTTTCCCTCCCAAATTCAGTGCTAAATGTTTATCACGAATTTACATTCTAAAATGGCGGATGTTTTTATAAGTAATAGCGTTCCTTACATCGTGTTGGTGCACTGTAAATAGTCTTGAGAAACGTCTTCTCTATTAGTGGCCCTACTCCCGCAACATCTATCGTCTTTCCTCTATTTTCCATGGTCATCTACAGGGCATTTTGTGAAGGCCCAGAGGTCTAGTGAGTAGCACATTGATTTCCTTATATAAAAATATCTATCCTTAGAGATGTTTCGAAGCGTTTCCGAAACGACAAGGGTCGACAAGAAACTGGAAAATGATCGAAAAGGGTTGTAAAACACTGGCGGATGATTTTTAATACCAATCAAAACGCTAAAAAACCGAATCCCGCAGGTTTTGAGAATTCCGCAATACCGCAATTTTAGATTAGCATTACCGAAATACCGCATGAAAAATTGTCCAATACCGCAATACCGCAAACCCCAATGTCCCCCTCGTTATTCTAGGTTGGAAGACTTTTCAAGTTACTCGTGATTTGTTGCCCAATTTTCCAAGCTAAAGGATGGATTTTTCAATTAGTAACTAAAAGTGTCATGCTCACTCAGCTGTATTCATTGTTTATTCAAATATAATGAACTGCAGCGGTGTATGGTGTATGGGTTATAGATCTACAAACGTGTGTTACAATAACAATTCGTTGACTGTTAATTCCTCAGTGATCACCATAGCTGCTGTGGATAGCCTATTAAAGGTAAGGGTATGATCTCATATGGAAAATCTCACAGAAATTAGTCATTGTGTCATTGCATTTTATAAAAATTATCTAGTACAGGTAGCAGTTTTATCTTAGTGCACATCTCGTTTCACACCACTCTGTACGTTCAATTTGGCCTTGTGGAAACCCTGGCTGTAAGGTACACCATGTTATTACGGACACTGAATTAAAGTTCCTGCAAATATTTAAGAATGACTTAAAATAACTTCCGCTGCTACAGACTGTTTTCTGTACGCGTGATATTTGTTAATGGGACAGTATCATGTAAAATAACGAAATTCTGCTTATTTTGTTTCTTTAGTTAGGTAAGCTTAAGACAAACTCTTGACCATAATAATAACAACACAATATTTCAGCCGAAGCACTGTCCCTGTATAATAAGTCAAAGTGTTTCTTGCAATCATTACACTATTTACAGCTGGTGTTCCAATTATGAACGTTTTTGTATTTGGTAAAGTTCTCATACATTTGTGTTGCATATGTTCAAAGCTATAAAAGCATTTTTATTTTAGAAGTAACATTTGTTTTATTCTGGTGTGAAATTATTACTTCAAAGTAAGATGAATGGGTAAAAGGCGATTTTTTGCTCAAAGCTTGGCTGTAAACTTGCGCATTATTTTCCTCTCATAGGAACAATATATTTTATGACCACCAAAACTTCAACAAAACCTTTTGTTTAGAGTATATACATATCAACAAAGATTGTGTACCTTGACTATATTTTCCCACCATTTTTGGATGGAAATTTGAGCAACAATCGACGCGATACACATTTCGCGCGCGCATGATAGGTATGTGTTATGTGTGGCAATACCGCTGGCCATAATGTGCGTGGTTATTGACTTTGTATGTTAAAGAGCCAATGAGAATAAACCACATGGTCGAGGGTTGTGCCTAAATCATACCGTCCAGAAGGACGTCGGACACCTTATTGAGACTTATATAAAAAAGGCAATGTCGACACCTAAAATTTTATTTTCAATAAATTGTTAAGTGTAAAAAAGAAAATCTTAAATCTCTACTCAGGATTGAACCTGTGACCTCAGCTAGGCTTAGGCTTACATAGCCTACCGTACCACTGTTATGTACCATCTAGAGCTACCTAGCTTCTCGGGTTGCTTAGTCCTAAATTTAACTAAACAAGACGCTGTGGGAGCGTATACTTGGGCGTCGTTGTATTGGGCATATTGGAGAATAATTGTCTTGGGAGTCTGCATGCACGTTATTTCACGGTTTGATGATAGGGAGTATTCGGATAAAAAGAAACATAGAATGCACGATCACTGCAACAAACCGATGAGAATGGCCGGATCTGGTTTCCAGACCTAGATCAGTATTAATACTTGAAGTGAAGCAAAAAACGGCACACTGATCCTTACGGCAGAAAAACAGAAGCAGAAGCAGAAGCAAATAAAATAAAATAAAAGTGGAATATAATAGTGCCCAATATTTCGCTTTGCAAAACAAAGCTTCTTCAGGGGCTAGCACTATAAATGATTACAACTGTAAAACCGTTATACAAGTGGTTTTGAAAAAACTAAAGAATAACAAAAACAATGAATATGATTGGCGAAGGGTTTGACGGGTGATAAACTAAACTGACTAGTGATGAGAAAGTTAATGAAGTTCGTCGCGTCTGTTGATTCCAAGTGGTTCTAACGTCTTTGCTTTGTCTATGAGAAATGCTTCACGCGCTTTTCGTACAGAGTCTCTGCTATTACGTATTAATTCCAGTGGTATAAGTTGCATATCCTTAGTAGAGTGTCCCGGTAGATTAAAGTGTTGTGATATAGGAGTAGGGCAGCTGAGGTGATGTGGATTCTCTACAGAACGGCGATGTTCACCAAAGCGTTCATTAAGTTTGCGTTTTGTTTCTCCGATGTATTGACACGATATATTACGTTTAAAGCAATTTTTACATTGGATCATATAGATCAACCACCCACGCTGTTTGACCTGCCAATTTATTCAACAAGGCCAAAAGAAATACACTTTTTTTACTACTAAAGAGGAACGTTGTATTTATAATCACATAACATGTAATTCTAAAAACCTGATCTATATGATCCAATGTAAAAATTGCTTTAAACGTAATATATCGTGTCAATACATCGGAGAAACAAAACGCAAACTTAATGAACGCTTTGGTGAACATCGCCGTTCTGTAGAGAATCCACATCACCTCAGCTGCCCTACTCCTATATCACAACACTTTAATCTACCGGGACACTCTACTAAGGATATGCAACTTATACCACTGGAATTAATACGTAATAGCAGAGACTGTGCGAAAAGCGCGTGAAGCATTTCTCATAGACAAAGCAAAGACGTTAGAACCACTTGGAATCAACAGACGCGACGAACTTCATTAACTTTCTCATCACTAGTCAGTTTAGTTTATCACCCGTCAAACCCTTCGCCAATCATATTCATTGTTTTTGTTATTCTTTAGTTTTTTCAAAACCACTTGTATAACGGTTTTACAGTTGTAATCATTTATAGTGCTAGCCCCTGAAGAAGCTTTGTTTTGCAAAGCGAAATATTGGGCACTATTGTATTCCACTTTTATTTTATTTCATTTTATTTTGCTTCTTCTTGTCAGCTTTCGGTGTCTCGCCCAGTAGCCTAAATTGGTTCGAGTCTTACCTGAGTCATCGCAAACAGCGGACTGCCTGTAGCGATGCTGTGTCTGACCCTCTCCCGGTGACCTTCGGGGTGCCACAGGGGAGTATTCTAGGACCGCTTCTCTTCTTGGTTTATATTAACGACCTTCCGCTAGCTATAAAGAATTGCGAGGTGACTTTGTATGCTGATGATACGGTCCTGTACTACTTTGCTAAGGAACCACACCTGTTAGAGGAGGCACTGAATGATGATCTCTTGCAAGTTGCCCAATGGTTGCATGGAAATAAGCTAACTTTGAATCTTACCAAGACGAAATCAATGATCATAGGCAGTAATAGGAAACTTCTCGGTGTTTCCTCTTTCTTATTATCAATTTTTGACACTGATATAAATTCTGTAACAAGTTTTAAGTATTTAGGAGTTATATTGTCCTCAACGTTTACATGGTCCGACCATGTTGAGTATATTTCATGTAAGGTTAATAAGAACCTTGGCCTTTTACGTAGGATTAAGTGTTATTTACCTCATAGTGCCCGGTTACTTTTTTATAATAGCTTAGTGTTACCTATTTTTGATTATGCTGATTTAGTCTGGGGAGACAAGGACAATGTTTCACTCATGAATGAATTGCAAATTCTGCAAAACAAAGCTGCCAAGTTAATATTGGATAGAACACCTTACTCATCATCTACTGATGCATTAACAGTCTTAAGATGGCCGAATCTTCAAGAACGTAGGAAATGTCATCGATGTATATATGCATACAAGTGTATTAATGGCCAACTTAATCATTCCTTGAACATTGTCAAAAAGAGTGATATGCACTCTTACAATACGCGGAATAACGATACCATCAAGCTACCCAGAATTAAGTTTAATTGGGGAAAACACCGTTCCCATTATCACTGTTACAGAGATTTTAACGAGTTAGATAGAACCATAAGAAAATCAGCAAGTCTTTCAATTTTTAAGAAGCATCTTTTTTCTGCTTTCTATAATTAATTTTTTTTTTGTATGTAAATTGTTAATCTTTGTGTATTTTGTACATATTTTAATATCTTGATTTTAGCTTAAATTTTTAAAATTTTTATATTTTAATTGTATCTTGTAACAATGATTTATATTTAGGACCTCTATGAAAACCACAGTTTGTGATGGAGTTTCCTAATAAAAGATTGTTATTATTATTCTGCTTCTGCTTCTGTTTTTCTGCCGTAAGGATCAGTGTGCCGTTTTTTGCTTCACTTCAAGTATTCGGATAGTGTGAGCGGTCTAACAAAGAAGCGCGTTAACCGTCTAAAACAAGAAGACAGTATACTTAGCGTGCGAGATCGCACGCAAATTATTAAAGTAGCGTGTCCACTGTGTCAAAAGACGAGTACATACTGAACAAGAGGCTCGCTTGCATAAGAACGTTTTATGGTTTATTTTAACTGGGTCACGCACCCCTTCCCTCTCAACGAATTTTGCGTGACATGTAAGTCATATTAAATATCAGATATCATTTATTACGACTGAATTTACAACTGAACTTAAACACGTTTTATAAGCATTTCTCTAAAACTAGCGACAACACAAAGAACAATTCAATCACAAATTGATATCGACATAAATTCCCATCGAAAAATGTAATTTCTTTCCCGGTGAAGTCCAAATGCTAGTGGATGACTCGGCTATTTGAAAACAAGAACGTGATTACGGGCACGCCGAAATCACGAGGTCGCGTGTCAACCAATCAGACCAGTGAAAGTCGTCCCGCGGGATACGGGAAACTTAAAAAAACCAAGGAAAATGCGGGACGGAAAGAAGCCTTACCGAAACCTTGACTCATGCCGCCATGCGCATGAGTAAAAATACAAATCGATGCCTACTTTGTACTTACCGTTGAAAAAAAGGCCGTATGTCAGAGTTCCCGATGGTTGTTATTGGTTTTAACTAAATCTTGTAACGTAGTGTCCTTTCGAAGCCATGATGTAATAGACCAGTTTCGAATTCGCTATGGTCGCTGAATGAAAGCATTGAAGGCGCATTTTTACAGGGTTAGACTCGACCTGATGTAAAATATTCACAAATTCAGGCGAGAAGATGACCTGTTTAGAGCTCTTTCTTTTGTTTAATTTTCAAATTTCACGCACCTTCTGCCGGTATTTGTGAATATTTTACATCGGGTCGAGTCTAACTCTGTATCAATGTGTCATTGGTGTTTGAATTCAGCGGTAATTGCGTTCGACGTTAGGAGAACACCATCCTAATTTCAACCGGATTTGGGGAACCTGTGGACGATGGGATACCTGTGCATGCCAGGCGTGAAGAATCGAGACTCTCTCCTAAATAGATCAAAACCTCCCGCTCGTGCGGAATGAAAACAATACATACCACTCCATATTGTTTGTCGTGTGCTCAGCTAGAGACCGCACGAATTTATTCAGTGGAATTTCAAATCAACTTATTGGGTGAGCTGTAACATAAATACATAATTTCTCTTCTATCTCTGGCACAACACCTCTTAATTTTCTCAACTGAATTTTCGGCTAAAATAGGAACGTATGCAAAAATCCTCCTGTTTTATCGGGAAGTACGAGCGAGCATCCATAGGATGAAAAAACCCCGACGCGCTCACAACGTTAACAAATGGGGAAAAATCCCAGCCCTATGGATCGTACCCCCATGCCTGCTGGGCTCGGCTGTGATGAAAATCTAAATTCCTAAACTCTTAGATATTGACAACAACGAATTTAAATTGTCCTTAATGTAGCCATCTTTGGCATTTTCATTAGACCATCTTCCATGTCGTTTAAAAAGTCTAACTGGAACACCAGCATTCGCAGTTGCAGTAGCCCCTCCTGCTCTCAGGCTATGGCGGCTGATCTTGGAAGTGTCAGTAATGCCTTCAAAGGCCTCTTTCACCAACTCCCTCGCACGCGTGTAGCTGAAACCTCGTCGCCTCACTTTAGAAGAACTGCTAGGTGCTGCGATGGCGCGAAACAGAGGCAGCTCCTCCTTTAAGTCGATTTCTGCGGCGGCAAGGTACTTCTCTAGGGCCTTCACAGGACACGTCTCGTGGCCAGTCCGAGCAATGGGAACCCAGGAACCTTCTCGTAGCTGATCTGTTTTGGAAGTCTCTAAAAGATAGAAATGTACGAAGGAAAAATTGAGATCGCAGGCTCGAATTCCACAAAGTTTACTAAAACGGAAAAATCCCGTAAAACCAATCAGGTACAAGGCAACTGATCGGAGACTGTAAAGGGAGGAGTTATCTTTGAATTTAGTTAAAAGAGCCAGTAACATCTCCGGAGTGATAGGCTCTTTTCGAGTTTTAGGTTTACCAAGAGATCTTTTTGGAGGCAGAAAGCATGAGCGTAACGAGGGTGTGGTCTGATATTTTAGACAATCCCGCTAATGAATGAACCCAATCAATGCTGTAAACAGCTGTAGACACTGGGGAAGGGGACTGGTGCTTTCTGTATGATACATTGGAAATAAACAGCTACATAAAATGAATTTGCGGGAAAATGGCATAAGCTGTTTTCGGAGGCCCATTGCTTCCATAGATTAAAACCTCCCAGGTAAGTTCTTATTGTTCCATCCGCTTTAGCAGCTAAAACTGTCTGTTTGACTTGGTCAGCGGTACTTCGCAGGTGAGCAGGCATGGAAGCGTCAAACTCGATCCACGTCTGAGAGCTGAACACATCTGAAAAAATACAAAAGAAGAACACAACATACAAAAAAAGGAAAGAAATAAGTTCTTCACAATAGTCAAATGAAATTATCGTGTATTTTCTTTTCTTTTCTTTTTTTTTTTTTTAAATTTTGATTATCATTCAACGTATCCACGATTTTAGCACAAAAATTTATCCCGATAAAACAAAAACAGAAGGGCACAGATGGTCCTCTACGTTCTCACAGGGCACAGATGGTCCCCAACGTTCTCACAGGGCACAGATGGTCCCCAACGTTCTCACAGGGCACAGATGGTCCCCAACGTTCTCACAGGGCACAGATGGTCCCCAACGTTCTCACAGGGCACAGATGGTCCCCAACGTTCTCACGGGCACAGATGGCCCCCAACGTTCTCACAGGGCAAACATGGCCCCGTCCTCTGTAACCGGCAGCACCAACGATTCCATCACACCTAACAAACAGAAAACATAAACATTAGAGAAAAGAACAGGAAAAAATAAAATGGGGGGGGGGGTATTACTCATGAACCGAAAACCGACTCATCTTTAACTTTCACAAAAAAATAAATAAATAAATAAATATGGATGAGTAATGTGCGATACTGAAGCGAACACCAAGAGGACGAAAGCAACCTCAACACGCCCTTAAATACCTAATTCAAATCCCTTGATAATACATACCGTCGAGAGCATATTTTTTCGCTTATTTAAAAACCGCGAAAAAATTCGTTTTTTTGGTTCAACGGGCGATGTTCAAAATCTGCGCCATTTTGAATAATTATTATGTGCGCGCACCAATTTTAAACCCAAAAACTGGCCAAAGAAATTGCGGCTCCACCTTTTCAGCTGAAAAATACCTCGTGTGTCCGTAGCGTAGATATCTTTGGATTATTCGGTAAGTGCAATCATTTTTCTCAAACTCCGCTTCAACTTGTCAAAGCCTTACCAGGAAAGTTATTAGTACTCCAAGAGCATGTGGAAAGCCCGACATCGGCGTCCCAACTACAACAAACCGAAGATCTTCCCTGCTGTCCTGCTTTGAATTAATGTCCTCGAGTTTGCCGAACAACAAAGACTAACAAAGCAAATCATGAAATCAACCGATTACTCTGACCCATAGCGGTCACAAATACAAACCAAACAAACCGAGTCATTGTACTTGGTGGCAAACCGAAGACCTTCGCTGCTGTCCTGCTTCGAAGTAATGTCCTCGAGTTTGTCGAACAACAAGGCAAATCAACCGATGTTTAGATACTTCGTGTTTCTCAATTAATGTCTCAACTAATTTGCTCCTATCTTCTTCCTATGATTTATCTAAATTCATTGAACTTCGAACGCACTTATTAATCTTTGATTACTGCTAGTTTTAAATACGAAAATGGCTTATTGCTTGTTCCGGCCGGACCCGAGGTCAAAACAACTTTTCCAATTGAAAGTTTTGCTGGAAGTATTCCCGCCGTTATTATAATAAAGTTTGAATGAAACTTATAAATTTAATCAAAGTTAACGACAGAAGTGATAATTTAGGAGGAGAGAAACAAATTTAGCCCTTTGAAATATATTTTTTCAGTTGAGGTAAAAATGTTGCAATTTGCATAATGTGAAAGAAATTTGAAACCTTTCCAGTAACGCATAACGCAGCTGTTTCATAAAACATCTCGCAATCAGACACACGAAAATATATCCAGTTTTTATTCCTCTGTATCCGAAACACAGAAAGAAAATTAAATGAAAAAGTGATCGCTTTAAGGTTATTTTCGCCCGAGAAACTAACTAGCTAGCGGAAGCAAAACTCGCAAAAAACGTCTCGCAAGACACCGCGTGCATTGTTTACATCTTCTCTCGGCGGTGAATTTTTGCACCCAAAGTTTCAGTTGGCTGTTCTGTTCCTTCAACTTCACGAAATCAAAATTAATGAAAAGCAAACAACCGAAAGAAGTGAAATTAATTGGGATTCCTACCACGCTTATATTTCTTCCTTCGCTGTCCACTGTTCACTTCTTATTAAATAAGCTCTATGTATGTATTCGTCTAAATTATCTTCTTCATGTTCGTTTAAACATGTTTTAGCGGGTTTCCGTCATGAAGGTATCGTAGAATTAAATCGCGAGTGCCAAATACTTTCGCAGTGTCTTCTTGAGTAATTTCCTTACGCATATTGAATATGAAACTGTTAGATGCAACAGAGAAAACACAACTCGCACTTTGTGACGTTCGCCTCGCATCAACAAACAGGTGTACTCCACTGCGGTCAAACGAGAGAAATTTGCAAACGTTAATCAAAGTACTTCAAAGTTAAGGTTGTCATTTTTACTGTTTATTAAAAGTTTCATATATTAACAATACACTGTCAACTCACTAAACGTTTTGAAAGTTTACTAAAAAAGTTCTAAGCGTTTGAAAACTATGAACCGCAGAACTGTCGGCGCCATTTGCCAACACAATTTTGCTCAGGCACGAAGCGTTTTGATCAGTTTTCAACGATCGAAAAAAGCTCGTTATTTTGAGCCGGAAAGATGAAAAGATAGTTACATACACTAATTGTTTTATACATCCTTGCCCATGTTTCCACTTAATAGTAAACGAATCCCACCAAATAAAACGAAAAACGCCTCGGACGTGTGACCGCAATGAAGGTTTGAACAATCCCGCCATCCCCAGTGTTGCGCAATACTGCACATTTGTGGACGACCAAACGGCATTTTTATACTTGGTCGCTACGCACAAGTAATAAACTGCTAAGTTTAATAAACCTCGACTGAAAGCTAACCAGTTACTCCGTTATATAAGTCTCGATTAGGTGTCCGACGTCCTTCTGGACGGTATGATTTTGGCTTGACCATGGCCGAGTTGTTACGATCCAACATGGCGTCTGTGTGGTAAATACGTAACAGTATGGTAGGATAAAGGATTGTTGGATTATCAGAAGTGTTTAATGTATTGCATTTCAATTCTTGTTTTTTTTTCTTTTATCAGACATGGTTGTAAGTCGCGTGATTTTTCTTTTCTTCTTGGTGTGGCAGATTGCAAAACGTAAGTAAAAAGACCAAAGGAATGGTTCGTTTTATTATAGGTAGTTTGCAGTGACATAACAGCAAATGACTTCCCTTGCTTTGAAAGCAATTCCACTTAATTCGAGTAACTAGCAGGGATTGTTGGAGAAGCCGTAGACTAAACAAAAACTTCGCAAGACCAGAGGATTTCCCATGACGAAGACGTCGTCGAAAGAATATTCTGTGACAAAGAGAAGGCTGTATAAGGCCCAGCCAGGGTAAATTCCGACAGGCGATATGACCCAAAAAGTAGCGACAGCACGTAAAATGAAATTGCGACAAAAGACAATCTTTCTCGGCACGATTCCAACAGCGACATCAAAGCCGAGAATTAGCGACAAAGAACGGTGGTTTGGCATATTTTTTTCACCAATTTGAGGTGCTTGAGGACCCTTGAGGTTCCCTTGAGGGTCTCTTGAGCATCACGTTATACATCATTTTCGCAACTCCACAACTCCCTGGGAGACCTGGACCCTGGGAACGAGGTCGCCAGTCAAGCGACAGCAACGCCGACAAACTATGTTCGTTCAATTTCCGACAGCGATGTGAAGCGTTGATAAAACACCCACATGAGACGTTTTAAAATTCAGACAAGCGACACGGCCCCCCCCCCCCCGGCAGGGCCTCCTGTTTGCATCAGCTAGTTTAATAGTGTGCACTTCGGAATAAAAATTTTGCAGCCAAAATAAAGTGCAGTCCGGCTGCAGTCTGTGAAGTGCACTAAAATACAAACATGTCACCGGCATACAATTATGAACTTGGATCATGCACGCATGAAACGTTCTGAGCATTTGAGTGTGACTTTTGGCATTTTGAGGCTGTGTGTTTTTGAAGTTGTGGTAAATGCATTCTATCTGTAACACTAAAAAATATCACTAACGCCAGATAATGTAACGTGAATCGATCAGGAATCGATTAGGTAAATTAGTTACCAGCTAAGTATGTTGACTGTGCAATCCGGTACTGTTCGTAACTCACGGCTTCATCACTGGCATATGACACTGTTGAAAGCTATAGTAAAGGCTGCTCGAAAGCTGCAGGTAACATTGTACGACATTTTTAAAGCGTTGATTTATTGGCCTCACTGTAAACCTCAAGCTCCTTTTGTTTTTGCTTATTAGCTTGCCAGTCTTGTCCCTTCGACTTTGAAGATGCAGACCTCTATGGTTGGACTTTGACCGGTACCGCGTTTAATAATCAGCCAACTTATGGTGATAACCCGACAGCTCGCAACAGAGGACAGCCCGCCAATCAACAGGGGGACTGGTGGATCGGAGGCGCTGAAAACCGTCCCAGCCCAAGCGCCACTGCGGGATTATTAATAGGAGACGGACCCCAGGGAACTCTCACTTCCCCAACTTTTCTAATCGTTCGCAGCGGGAAACTCTCGTTTCTGATTGGCGGAGGCTGTGACATAAATGTCGTTAGAGCAGAGTTGGTTGTAAATAACCAGGTGAACATGGCATATTTACATTTAAATCAAAAATACTGCACAGAGATTTGAAAACAATTGTAGTCTTTCGTGGGGGGAGGAGGAACTGATGACAAGGTCGTTAGTTTGGAACAAGCTTTAGCCCCACTGAATGCCAATTCAATGTTTATTTTGCAGGTGGTTAGAAGAGCAACAGGAAAATGCACTGAGACGATGGCACGTGAGAAATGGGATGTTAATGAATATGTCGGCAAGGAAGCTCATCTTCGCCTGGTGGATGCCAGCTCCGCCAGCTGGGGTCACGTCAACTTTGATGATCTGCGCGGGGATATTTCCTGCGACATTTGTTAAGGCGATCCATTATAAATCGGATTGAAATTTATAACGTGTTGATGAAAACAAGTTCGATTTTGAGGACTTTAATATAAAACATAACTTGGTTGACTTATTTAGTCAATAGGTGGAAGCATTCCTTGTTAATTGTAAACCAAAGGCAAACGTAATTAAAGATAAAATTCATCAACAAAGGCAAAAATTAGTCAGACTTTATAGTTTTAATCATCCTCGGAGACCCAGTAAAGTAAAAAGTAATGTAAAATCGGCAACTTCAACTTTCGTCTTGCACGTGTATTGGGAATTGCACCCACGAGAAACGCCAAAAACCCCATAAAACAGTCTGATTCATTTTTTTTAATTATGCCTACGATTAATTCACTTCTACTAATTCCAATACAACGGCAACTTAATTTCTAATGCTAATTTTTTCCAAATTACTTTTGTGACCCTTGATGATTATGGGTCAGCATAACAATACTAAACTCTATAAATCATTAAATATATCGAATCACTACTTATTAAATTCTCTTCTCAACCGGGTACAGTTCAACGTTTTCCTCGGGTATCGTCCAGCAAAAACGGAAACACGCACGCGCACAGACGCGAGTTTTCCCGCGGGCGCGTTTACCACATTCTTGCTAATCATATAACTACTCGCAGACTAATTCTATCCTGGCCTAAAAGTCCAACTCTAAGGGCGCGCATGCGTAAAGGCATAATGCGCATGCGTAAAGGTGTAGAAAGGAGATTTGTTTTATGAACATTTTTTTCAGTCTCTTCCAACATGATGTGTGGCCAGCGGTCTATCTATTCGGTAAATACTCTCCGCGAGGCTGTACATCATTGGGTGTGACGTCATAATGATAATGTCCCCCTTCTCCGTGATCACTGAAGCAGTGAAAGTGTTCAATGCGAAGATCTAAGCCCTGAAAAAAAAAATCACAAACAAGTTGATTTTCGCTACATTCGAACCTCACTTTACGCACATCCCGTTAATGCGTTTAATTTTGAATACAGAGAATAAACAGATTTTCCCGCCTGGACAGAAACAATCTCAAGTAAAATTTACCTCGTTTATACGACCAATTGACTATTTATGGCCCTGTTTTTACGAACGAAATTTTCAGCCGCTTAGCGACTTAAAACCGTCACGAATCCAGAATAGAACAATAGTCGTTTTGCGACTGAAAATTCCCTCATGAAAAAAAAAAAATAGGGAGCTGAAGCAACCACGACGGCGACGACAGCGAGAACGGCACAAAACAAAATAGGTTTAATGAGCGAAAACAATGCCTCTGCACGTGCGTTTTACATTTTGGTACATTTCTTTGCCGTTCCCTGCAAAACAACAGCGTCACATGATCAAATTATAGGTTTTGTGGAGAACGCGAACACATGACGGTTAATTTTCCTTTCTCTATTTGAACTGGAAAGCCATCCCTTCAAATTCAGCTTCTGGACAATCCAGTCACAGACAAACTAAACAAACTGGAACAACTTTAAAGTAGTTTAAAACAGCGCGAATCCTTTTTCCAAGTGACGTTTTCATCGGCGTTGCCGTCGTCGTTGCTTAAGGCCCAGTTCAAACGTCGAACTTCACATGTGCCGAACCTAATGTAAATGAGCAAAATCTATTGTTCTTGCTAATTTGCATTAGGTTCGGCACATATGAAGTTCGACGTTTGAACTGGGCCTAAGCTCCCTAATGTCAAATACACTCGTCAGACATTCTTCATGTATTCTTTGACAGAAAGAAGAGTAAATGTTATTGTTCACCTGTGTTTTTATTGGGGGTAAGATGCGATAAAGTACTTTGTTATTTGACTGTGATGCATTTTACCTTATAAGGGAAAGAGCAAAATATCCGAGCGTATTACACAGTAGATTGCCGTATTACACCTTAGCATCCCGGTTTCAAGGTATAAAAATGATTTAAATAAGTAAACTATCTAAACTGTCTAATTAATAAAATGCAAAAAAATTATTTAGATCAGTAGCCTGCTGAGTCTCGGCCGACAGACTATTCTTGGCTTTCACTTACGTCATATCAAAATTCAGAAGCATTAAACAATAGATTTCGAATCCAAAATGTTTATGGAATTGTAGAGAGTTTAAAACTACACATCTTGGCCAAATTTTGAAGCGCCAAAGCATTTCGTTTAAGAGTTATAAGTAGTGTAGGTCGCTCAACCTGACCCCTGACCAATCAGGAGCCAGGATTTAGGACACGTGACCACTTGTAGCCAATCAGAGGCCGAGTTATTTTGGAGCGATGACATCATATCACGTGCAAGTTCGGGACGGGTTCGGGGATCGCTCGGGATGGGTTCGGGGGTCGCTCGGGGATGGTTCGGGATTCCGGAAGTGACCTTAAAGGTAACTTAAAGGTTCTTAAAGGTCGTGATGATGGTGGGTGATGGTCCCAGACAACAGCAACACCGGGAGTAGTTGTCTCAAACAACCCGGATGTGTCGAGGGTCCCAGATCCCGCTCGGGATCCCTCGGGGATGGGCTCGAA
Organism: Cladopsammia gracilis; assembly: GCA_022457155.1. Lineage (NCBI taxonomy): Eukaryota > Metazoa > Cnidaria > Anthozoa > Scleractinia > Dendrophylliidae > Cladopsammia > Cladopsammia gracilis. Next base: position 485,499 of record JAJGOT010000299.1, on the reverse strand, counting down.
ATCGTTCGGGAATGGTTCAGGGATGAGTGACGGGTCGCACTGGTTCCGCACGCGGGGTGGGTCCCAAATCCCGCTCGGCCAGAGAGACAGAAAAACCCAGAAAATAACGCAAAAAAATACCTTTTAATAGTCACAAAACGAAACAACAAAATACAGGCGGGAACATGAGTTCAATCCATGAATGGATTTGTTCGTGTGTTGTAGATTTCACCCCAGTAGCTTCTGGGTGGCGGCGGATTTGTTCTTTTTGAGCCAGTCGTCAATGGACCCGAGAGCAAAATACCGAATGCAATGGTTGCATAGAATCCAGGGATCGCTGCGGGTGGTCCATTGTCGGAAGCCACACACGATCAGGGATTTCAATTGCGTCATGACCTGAAACGGAGGAAATCACTGTCAATGGATCCACGCGTTTTCTTTCGTAAACAATGTTGGCATAAAAACACTCGAAGATTGGGAGTGATCCATTTAGGCACCAAACGGGTGGACCATAGGGTGTGACCGCACACGATCAGGGATTGTAATTGCGTCATGACCTGAAAAAAGGGAAGTCACGTTGAGTGGTTTTGTCGCTTTTTGTATTTCATCCAATCGTCAATGGTTCCCAGGCCCAGTCCCCGCATGCAATGGCAGCATGGATAAGAAAGAAAGAAGGATCGCGTGGACCAAAGGTACAAGGGGCAAACGCGAAAAGACAGCAATTGATCCAGAATCTGAAAAAAACAACAACAAATTTATTCACGATTGTTTTTTAAAAGATAATTACACGTGTTGATAAAAACGTAAATTTAAACGTTTGTCCGCAAAAGCAATCAGGTAATCATCGTTGTAAACGGCGTCGTGTCTGTCCATAAAGTCGTCGTGAGCCCAATCGAGGGAATGGGCGACGAGAAAATCGAGTCGCCCAAACAGTTCTATGCGTCGACAATGTTGGCAATAAGGTAACGCGGGATTGGTGACCCATTTGGTGCACGGACACACGACGGATTGCCCGAGTTCTTGCATCAACTAAAAGAAACGGAGAAGAAAACGATCGTCAATGTCCCCGTCTGTCCATCGTCGCAAACAATGTTGACAATAAGATGACGGAGTGGGATCGCCCCAAATAGAAACGGCGCAAACGGGCAAGTCTTGTATTTCTAAAATCAACTGTACAGTGTGAAATAAAAAATGAAAATTAGTGATCTCCGCGTTTCCTTCTTTTAATCAAACGATCAATTTTGCCCTTGAAGACTTTACGATTACAATGTTGGCACACCGTAGGATGGTTCGTATGTTTTTCGGTGTTCAACCATAGCGAGCGTGGGCAGAGGTACAAGTCCCGTAACTGTCCCGTGATCTGTGTTTGTGGGGTGAAAAAGAAATAACAGCGTTACAGATTAACAACACGTCGCCGGCAGTAGAGGCAAGAGAGGTCCCACACAATAAACGATCGTCGACTGGGAGAGGGTCGCACCCATTGCGTGACAGGACAGCGAAGCAAGGTGCGGATTTCGACCATCACCTTGTAGTTAAAGAGGAAAAAAAATTAAAGGTTACAAAGTTTCCGGGATTGCATCAAATCGTCGTGGCATTGATTGCAATAGCCATTGGTCCAATGGGCGGAATGGGGGTTTTCGATGGAACGCACTTTGGTTAATAATTGATCCATGGCCCCGTAACGCCGTCGTCGCGAGCAATGGTTGCAACCGACACATCTAACTGAATATTTGACCCATTTATGAAGTTGGCAAACACGATGAAATACAAGGTCGAAACATACCCGTGCCATGCGTTCGCGGTGTAATTGCCTGGCCGCCAAATCCAGGATGCGTTCTTGGAGGATGATCGGAAGATAATCCCAATAAGACTCTCTTGGGGGAAGCGAGGCAGTCTGGGATGGATCCTCTCCCACCGGTTCCACTTTCACGCGTTTGGCGGCCCGGGTCTCCTTCTCCTTCTCCTCCATGACACGTTTCCGCTTGGCACGCATGACTTCCACCACCGAGGGAGTGACCACTTTGTTGGACGCCATGTTTGTTTTTCTTTTCACTATAGCTCGTAACAACTGAGTGAAGGGTGAAAACGGTGGGAACCCCTTGCTCTTATTATACCCTCGGGAAGGAGGACGATGCATGACGGGAAGGAACGGAGTACCCATGGTGGGGGGGTATGGGTCTTGATTTCTTCACTCGTCCCAGGGTCTCTCGCCACCCCACCCCGTTCTATTTAATCGCCTCGAGAGATAGAGAGAAAAGAAGGACGGGCACGATGTTGGGGTACGCGATGGATCCGTTATCCGTGAAAAACGTGTTATTGACCAAGGAATTGAACGACGTGAAAAAAGAAAATCTGTGCCTGCGAAAGGCCATGGCGGATGTCACGTGTTAACTCAGTGGGGTACCCTGGAGCGAGATCCCGAGTTGCGTCGAGACCTTGAAGACCGACAACTCGTCCCTCCTCGCTCGAATCGAGACCTACCAACGGGACAAAATGCAGTGGTCGACAGACATGAAAGAGGCCCGCGCTCGAGTCGAGACCTTGCAACGGGAGAAAACGCAGTGCTTGAAAGACACGAAAGAGGAACGTCGTCGGGGTCTCCAATGGCAAGTGCGCTGCGATCTCTTGTTGGACCAAAATTTGTGCAGGGAGTGCGAAGAGGAGAAAGATGCCGCCTACCACACGGGACACGGTTACGACTGGGAACCCAACTGTAGCTTGGCAATCTGTAGATTGGCCAAATACAATTTACAGGCTGGGATGGACAAGCACGTCGGCGAATTTGTTATCTCCGAGTATTGCGAGAAGGATCCCCGCTTACAAGCCCTCGAAAAAACAGTTGGCGAACGAAGGCCTTGAAAGACAATAAGGCGTGAACTGACACAAAACACTTTTGTTGTTGTTTTTTTTACAAGTGGTTGATTTTATTAAACTTTAAACGCAACGTTGGATTTTACAATAAAGTGTTCTTTTACAATTTTAAACGTTTCTTGACTTGCATGATTTTTTTCACAATCTTCTCCGTCAGGGTGTGTTTTCCCGGCAGGTTGGCAATCCCTCGGATCATTTTTTCGTCCGCTTTCCACTTGTCCTGCAACGTCTTGGCACGCCCGTAATCGATGTCGTGTTGCTTGGCCAATCGATCCAATCGATTTTTCCCGGGATCCCCTCGTTTCAAACGTTTGGCGAGATGCGTTCCGGGGCCCATGTATTGATACCCCGGCCAATGAAATTCGATCCCCGTTTTGGCCAGTAACTTTTAATTTGAAGGTCGAAACTTCCTCCGCGAATGGCTCTTTGTCGGCGGGGAGCCCGTTGCCTTTTTCGTTTGGGTGCTTGACCGCGTCCCATCACTTCCAATCCAACCAATCCGTCTTGAGTTTCTCCAACTCCCTTTTCGCTCTTTTTTCGAGGGCTGCTTTGGCTTTGTCTCGGATCGCTTGTTGGGTTTTTTTCGCGACACTCCCTATCGTCTGTTTGGCTCGTTTCTTCAACGTCCGGCTAAGACGAAGACGTCGACGGACCGGGTGCCGATGCCGGCGTGTCAAAGGGAAGTTGCCTCGGACGGATGGGTCTCGGAATGCCCGACGGGGTCGTGAGTTTCTTGACGCTGACCTTTTTCGGAGTTCCCGTCGGTTTGGCCGGTTTTGGACCTGGCGCGGGTGTCGACGGGGTGCGTCCTTTTATCATGTGTTTGAGGAAGGTGGAGATGGGTGCCTCGGCCAGATCCTCCTCCTCCGCCGCCGGTGCCCCCACTCCCGTGCCCGGGGTCGTCATGCCCGGTTGTCAGACGCGTTTGGTCCACACGCGCACTTGACGCGCCAAGGGTTTAGCCAACGCGACTTTGAGCCCCGGGTCCAGGTCGGAGTTGAGCAACACGTCTTCTTCGGCCGCCAAGGTCGCCGCCTTATTCAATCGACTGTCTTCCATCAACCGTTGCTTGTACTGTTCTTGCAATTGGAGAAACCGTCGAGGGTCGGTGACGGCTTGGGCCTGGAACGCGCTCATGGTCGTTCTTTGCCGCTTCCGTCTCCCAACACGTCGGCGTAGACTCGACAGTAGCGGCAGAGTTGATGATGGCGTAGATTAAGCAAATTTTGACACAAGACCTCCACGTGGTCCTCTTTTTGCCTCAATCGCTCGCGAAGCGTGTCGAGTTCTTTTTCGAGCCCTTCCACGTCGCGATTTCGACTTTGCAAGGTCTCCACCACGCGCTCTAAGGTGGCCTGACGTTCTTGTTCCCGTCGTTCCGTTCTTCTTATAAGGTGCGACACGCGATTCATCGCGACTTGAGGGCTCTTTCGCAGACGCAATTTAACCCGGGCCAGAGACCCGCCCCCGTTTGCGATTGCATGGTCTCTCGTCGTCTTTTTATCGAATTCTTTTTTTTCGCCATCTCGCGCAAGGCCTGGCGGTGAGGAAGTAGCACGCGATAATTGGCGCGGGAGAGCGGGACCGTACCCCGTAACGTGTTCATCGCCAATTCGCTGATGGCATTGATTTGATCCGCATTGGCTAATTGCCAACGTTCTTGTCGTCGATGCTGATCGGCTTCCTTCAAGACACTCTTCAAGAAGGGCAATTAACGATGGATGCGACGCATGACGCACACTCGGATCGACCGCCGTCCGTAGGCCTCGTGCTCGCTTTATACTCGACGACGGGTTTTTTCTCTCTCTCTCTCTTCTCTTGTTTTTGTTTTTTTCTGTGTTTTCACTTCCGTTTACGCGTCGCGGCTTCCAAGGCTTTTTAGGCCCCGAACCCCGCCGCGCCTCCCGCCGCACCCAAGGCGGCCGCTTTGCCCGCGGCGATCAAGGCGGGCACGGCCAAGGCCAGTAAAGGAAACACGCCTCCATGTTGACAACTGCGGGGTCGTCGTCGTGTTTTGACTCCGTATCGACGCAGGGCACGTTGTCGTCGTTTTCCTTTGGGCATGATCCAGGTCCCAAGTGTCGACGGCAAACCCTCTCGGCCGTTTTTTTATAGTCCCGGCAGACGTCGTTTGACGCGTTGCGCGGCCCGCGTGGCTCTCCGTTTGATACCTCGCACGGTACTGGACATTTTACGAGCCACCCCTCGCGCCCCACTCTTGACGGTTTCTTTGGCCAATTCTTTCGCGGCTTTTTTCGCCAAGGCTCCCACGGATTGACCTCCCATGAGCGATTTCACCGCGCGCAGGATGGGGGGAATCAGTTGTTCCAAACCACCCCCGCGTTGAAGCTCCCTGGGCTACCGCCGCCGTCGACGTCTTTTCACGGCCCGTCGTTTTGGCATCCTGTCGTCCCACAATGACGTGGGCAAGGTTCCCTTCCGTTTTTTTTATAGGAACATCATCTGTCGACGTAGTTCCGGCGGAATGCGTTGTTTTGCCCGTTGATAGGCTCGTTTCATCTGTTTGCCCACGGCGACACTGCCTTTGACCAACGCCAAGGCTTGCGCTTCTTTGGAGGCGCCTTTGGCCAAAGTGCCCACGGTTTTTTTCCCAAAGGTCCGTTGCAAGTCGCGAAATAACACGGGATTGAGATTTCCTCCCCGTTGTTGTTGTTTGTGGTGGGACCTTCCACGCCGTCGTCGTCGGATGCGGGGGGTCGTGCGTCGACGCACCCCGTTGCCTCGAACCATGGCGATCACTGTCTGCACCAAAGTGTGGGTGTGTGTCTTTGTTTTATTTTTTCTGACTCTCCCTCGTTTTTTTATGGATTGGTGATGCGGGAGGAGGTCCGTCGTACGGTGGGCGCTTCGCCGTTGTCTTCGTACACCGTGGTCACGGTATTGGTATGCGTGATATTGCGTATGCGACGGTTGCGGGCTTGCTGTCTGGCATCTTCCGCCAACAGATCCATTTGTCGACGCATGTCCTCTTGATTGCGTCGATTCGTCGGGCCGGGACCTCGACGTCCTCTGGGTCGCCTGCCTCGTCCACGAGGGGAACGAGGGGGAGAGGGCGATGACGAGGAGGAGGAGGAAGGGGACCCTCCCGGTCCGCCGGGGGCGCCTGCTGCCGTCCTGGTGGCCGAGACGGTCGTGGGCGGGGCGGCGGCGGTGGCAGGTGACGCGGGCGAACCTGCGTCGTCGTACGCGGGGAGGGTGACCATGTACCTGTCCAAATCGTCGTCCGTGATACGTTATTGTTGCCGCAATCGCGTTTCTTCCTCTTTCGTCATGGGCGCGTTGAGGATCCGATGCATGGCCAAATTCCTTCTCGTGCCAGAGACGGCTCCGGACGGAGTGGGCGGTGGAGACGGCGACGGAGACCGAAACGAGGAGGAAGAGGAGGAGGAGGAGGCGGCACGACGTGGCGGGGACACCGCCAACCCCAATTCTTGCAACAAGTCGGTCGGGTTCAGGTCTCGAGGGGATGAAAAGGAGGTCGACACCCCCACTCCCGCCGGACGCGCGGTGGCGGCGGGTTGGGGGCTCGTGCCTACCCCGGCCGGCGACAGCGTGGCCCAAAACCGTTCCATCTGTTCCAGGTATACCGGATCCAGCAGGGCGTCGTCGCTCTCCCGCGCCTCGCGAATGAGTTGCGGGGAGGGTGACCTTTCACGACTCATGCCGTTTCTTCAAAGACCACCGGAGGCGCTTCTCGTTCGCGCAGATTCGTCCACAACCGAAACCGATCGTCGGATGGAGATCGTCGGGTGGAGATCCAACATTAAATAGCCAAAGGGGTTCTGCGTGCAGAGGTTGAACACGTCCATCACCCCCTGCCATTGGTCCGGGAACGCTTGCAACGCCAAATTTCGCATGCCCGTGCGATCGCGCGGATTCTTGAAGGCGATGACATAATGCGCATTTCGGTTGATGGTCTTGGCAAATTTACCGGGCGGAAACAAATCTTGCGTCAAATAAAACACCGTGATGTTGCGGTGATGGGAATCTTTGGTGAATAAATCCAACACGCGCTTGTCGTTGCCCCCTTCTTCCATGAGATCGTCCAACACCAGAATATCACCCCCTCGACCCTCGAAGCATTGTCCCAAGTGAGAGGGGGTCGGGATGCCTTGATGAAATCGAACGCCTTTCTTCTTCATCCCAGCAAAGCGGGGTTGCCACACCCCGTAACAGTACACGATCCGAGCCGGGGTCCGTTGAAACGCGCGTTATTCCGTCAACAGGTCGTCCAACAATTGGGTTTTGCCGCATCCCGAGGGGCCGCCGACCATGACGCTACTCGGCATACGAATCATCGTGCTAAGTAGTGATCGTACCATCGAGGGGTGCGTTGTTTTATCGAGGTTGCCACGCTTTCCCTCACGCGGGTTTCTCCGCAAGTTTGAAGAGCATCCCAGTCGCCTCGTTCGGCCAGTGCGCGCAATCGACGATACTGACGTTAATCCCATCGATTCCACAAGACATCCTCGGGATGGCGTAGAATCTCTTCCCATTCCAATTCTCTCAGGCTTTGAATCACGTGTTGCGCATCTTGTCTGGTGATCATGGTTGTTTTTTTTCACACTTTTTACGGTTTGCGTCGACCGCGATAATGACCCGCGGCACCCGTCACGCCCATCCTTTTGTAAGAGTTCATTTTTCCCAGTTGGTACCCCAGTTTGGCCGCCGAGGCTGGCACGGTGAAGATCCCGCCCGTCTGCTCTCGTTTGCGTCGCAAGGTCTCGCCCATCTGCCCGCGTTTTTCCAACACCGTCAAAAAGGAGGGATTGGGTCCCGATTTGCCCGTGAACCCTCGGGTGGGTCGTCGTCGTCGTCTTTGTCGTTTGGTTGGATCCCCTTGCGGCATGTTGAAGAGGCGTCCCGAATGACTCCCCTTCCCAGCAAGGGATGGCTCTTTTTATGATGAAAAAAGAAAAAGAGAGAGATGCAATGACCAGGATTCGAACCTCGGTCTCTGCGGCCACAACGCAGCGTCTTTACCACTAGACCATCAAAGCATTCCCTGTCAAAATGGGTCTGTTTTTTTGTCTATTGAATCATAAAAAAATGCACCGGAAACACTTTTTTTCAACCACTTGTTTTTTTATTTTTTAACAACAACAACCATAACAACAATAACAACTGTTTTTTTCTTTTCTTCTTTTCTCTGTTTTACACGCGGAAATGTTCCTTGTTCTCTTGAAAGCTCACGCTGCATTGACGATTGGGGACGGCATTGTCCACTTCGCTCAGTTCTTCCTGGATCAAGGCTTTGACTCGTTGCGCCACTTTGGCGTCGTTGGACACCAGGTCGTGCGGCGAAAAGTCGGCCAAGAACTCTTCAAACGAGACCCCTTGTACTCGCGCTTTGAGAAACAACAAGGCGTAATGTCCGCAGGTTTGACTCCGGAGGGCTTGTAGGGTGACGCCGCTTCGAAACACCGTGGGCCATTGCGCCAACCATTCGTGCATGCCCGGGGCCGGGTACGTGTTCAAGGGCAGCCCGTAACTGTCAAAGACTTCGCAACCTCGTCCCGGTTCGGTCCACACGGCCAGCCAATGTTTGCCCGGTTCCCCCGTCGGGTCCGTGTTCACGATGTAGCCTGCCCGGGTCGCCACAGTGGGAGGTTGCGGCAATCCGTCCGACGGGACCACGTCCCAAAACACGCGTTTCAAGGCGTCGTCGTCCCTGGCCAAGTAGCGTAACACGGTATCGCTCAGCGCTACAAATTCCATGCTTCTTCTTCTTCTTTCTTTCTTGTTTTCTACAGCTAACGGTGCAGGTTATACAAGACAGCGCCGTTGCCATCCACTTCAAATAGATTTTCAAACTCGCCCCAGACCAACACGGTGATATTGGTATTCAGAGCAGCCTGGAAATCAATTTCCACGCGCAGATTGCCAGCTTGTTTCGGGTTTCGGTACTCGGGGTCGTCCGCCACGCATTGTCCACCTTGCCCCCAATCTCCCGGTCTCACCATGGAGGAACCGTGGTGCTGCAACCGTCCACAGGCTTCCAGGAACCGACGGTAGCCTTTCAAATCTTTCAAATTATCATTTCCATTCAACTCCAGGGTGGGTTACGGGTATTCTTTGCCATCCACCACTTGCTTGATGCGGGTCACCCCAAATTTTTGAAAAGCAAACGGATACCATTCCACATCGCCGTTGAACGCTCGACTGTCCACCAGCGCCACGATCATCCGATCGGGCACTTTTCCCACAAACACGTTATCTTCCGTGAATTTGGTGGTCCGTCCGTCAAAGGAAAAGGACCGGATCTCGCTTCTCACCACCGGGTACTTGGCCGTCTGTCGCTTGCTTTTTCGATCGGCTTGCAACGCGCTGTACACCGTGGGATTCAAACTCACGCGGCACAGATGCAGGGTCACTTTCAGATCCTCGTGGTTCAACGTCACCATGTGTTTCACGCCCGCGCCACTCGTCTTGGTGCCAAACGTGAAAAAATCGGGGGCATGGCAAAACAGTTTCAAGACCATTTCTACGCCCGGGGTGAGAAGACGTCCCGTGTGAAAGGCTTCCAGGTGCGGCTTGATCAGGAACGTGACGGTCTGGTTGCCGCGAAATCGCACGGAGGCCGTTTTCAGGGCTTGCACCGAATTGTGCAACCACCCAGCCGTGGTGGGGATGTCGTTGTCGGCGCCGGCGGCTTGGATCTGAGGGACGACATCCAATTGATTCACCCACCCTTGCGCGGCCAGCAAGGTCTTTCCTTCCTCTCTATTAAAATTTAAGATGGTTTCTAGGAATGCCTTGTACGCGTACGTGTCCGTCTGTTCGCTTATGAGGGCTCCGTTGAAGCGCAGGTTCATTTGTTTGAAGATGGAATGCGCAATGTTGTTGACCGTGTACACGAATCGGGTGTTGTCGGCGTCCGAGGCGGCATTCTCGTCCGCCACTAGGCCGTTGGTAGAGGCCGAATGCAAACGCAGTTCCAGTTCCAAATAACTTCGATCCAAATCGCAAAAATCGTCCAACGCTTGCACCGTGAAGGTGATGGGTCGGATCCCCGTGGTGGACGGACTGTACTTGACCATCCGATACCCCTGCCGAGCAATGTCGGCCGTGGGAATCGAAAACAATTCCAACGACATGGTTGCGTTCAGGGACGTGGACGTTTGCGTTGCCGTGGACGCGCGTGGACCCTTTTTATGTATCTGGCGAGCCGATACCCCGGTGGAGGCTTGACGTCCGACGAGATCCAACCTCCGCGTTGACGTTGTCGAGTGAACCAATACCCCGGGGGAGGTGCCACGTCCGACGAGATCCAACCCCCGCGTTGGACGGGACTTTTATACCGTCCCCTCCCCATTAGATGCCGGGGTCGCGATTGCACGACCAGGGGGTGGACCATGATGGTGGTGGTAGTGCTGCTAGTTTTTTGTTTTCTTAATGTTTCTGTCTTCACTCGCCGAAAATGTCTCGGGCTCGTTTCGCCGCTTTTTTTATAGATCCCTTGCTTGCTCGTCAGGGCTTTTCGTTTCACCCCTCGTCCCTAGGCGCCAAACACCGCTTTTCCCGCCTGTTTCCACGATTGACCTCGATCCAGCGACGCTTTTCCTTCGCGCAACGACGACGCGAGCAACGGGGTGGCCAATTTGATCAAATCTTGCATGAAGGCACCTCCGCCTTGCCCCGTCCCCGTAGGATGATAACGCGTTAAATTGCCTCCCAACATGACGACACGTGAGGATCGACGAGGGAGGGTGGGAAGGGCTGGCTCTTTATACCGTCACCTTGCGGAACGAGAAGGTGGCGACCGTTTGGCCTTTTTTCATTTTCGCCAAGGTCCCGGTCGGGTCGGCCAGTTGCACTTCGCCGATATCGATCCAGGGGCGTCGTAAGGGGACCCATTGGATATGCCACGGTTTAAAGAACTGCACCCGTTCTCCGCTTTTGGGAAAATGCGCTTCTCGAATCAAGGGGTGAAGTTGACCGCCCATCCGATTGCTTTCCACCAGATCCGTGTACACGAAGAAGCGTCGTCCCGTACTCCCCACGTACTCGGCAAAGGCATCGTTGAGATTCACAAAGTGCCAATTGACGGTCAGCGAGAGAGACAGGTACCCTCGGTTCGCGTGCCAGAGGATGGGCGTTTCCGTTGTCTCATCTATCTTGGTCGCGCCCAGTTCCGTGATCTTGATAAAAAAGAAGGACTGCTTGGCCTCTCCGAACGGGAGGGAATAGTGAAGATTTTCCCACAGTGCCGTCCCCTCGGCGTTCAACCACCCCATGCCCACCGCCAACTTTTTATTCACCATCAATCGAATGCCGGGTACGGGGTTGGTGGGCACGGGTTTGATATGCTCCAACAGTTTATGTTCCACGACCAAGGACGGGCCTTCCCAACGAAAGGTGGGTCGACGGGCCTTCTCCAAACGACGTCCCAGCGCTTGCGTTTGAGCAAAGGCTTCCCGCTCGAAGAGTCGAATCATGGAGGCCATCATGTCCACCCCATTCTTGATAAATTGCTCGTCTTGCAAACGATCGCCGTTGATCATGTAACTGTGAAGGGTCGGTGTATCGAGGGTATCCACCAGGGTGTAAGCCAGCACAAACATGACATCCTTCTCGAGCCCCGCGACGTGCGTCAGTGCCCGTCCGCTATCGGGGATGGAGAGGGACAGCAACCCCACTTCCCAATCCCCTTCCAACGCCAGCGGTTCCGCCAATCGTACCTTGAACGCCTCCGGGGTGTTGTTGGGAAATTCCGGGGAGACATCGCTCAGGAGTACCACGCGATTCATGACGTCGAGGACGACTTCGTGGCCAGTCTGGGTGTGCGATGCCCCTCTTTATAGCGAGGTCATATGGCGTTTGGGGATCCAACTATCGTATTTGCTGGGCCATCCCTTCCAACGCACCAACACGTTCCGTCCTCGTCGTCGAAGTACTTTCTCCACCCGAAACACGGCATCGTCCGGCACCTCTACTTTTTGCACGTCTTCTTTGTAAAAAGTCCCTTCCACGGGCGTCCCGTCCCATTCTTGGATCTTGTAGGTGGGCACGGGGCCTCCTCGGGCGCGTTGCACGATGAACACTTCTTCCGTCCATCCGGGCAAATACCCCTTTTGAAAAGGACGATGTTTCTTGTTGAGTCGGACGCGATCCCCCACCTTCAATGTCGGACGTTTCCGCCGTCGAAGCCGTTTCTCGTACAAACGGTCCCACACGGTGCGTTCGTTGGCGCGGGTCACTTGGTTCGGGGGCAGGCCAATACTTCGATGCGGGGTGGCGTTGTACCCTCGGACCAACAGCGGTAACCGATCCTCGTACCGGAGCGTATTCAGGGCGGTGAACATGCGGTACATGCGTTCCTTCAACGTGCGATTCCATCGTTCCACCACGGCGGCTTTGCTATCCCAGTAGTTATGTAACCCACTATACGGCACTTTTCCATTTTCAGTGTGTTTTTGTCGTTAATTTGATGTAACTCGTATAATTATAGGCGAATCATCTATAATTATTCACTCAGGGTGTATTTTTCCAGATCTTTCAGATCTAGTGTGTTTTGTCGTTAATTTTTTAATTTACAAAATATCATTATAATTTAGTGACGGTATATATTTTAATCGATACACATTGTTAACACAGCACAGTTTGAAGAAAAAACTTCATCTTCTTCGCTTTCTTCAGGTATTGTTAGTGGTGAATTTGGCGGGTTAACATATATATCATGTACCGTAACTTGAAATGAAACTTCTTCTTTGCTGATATAAATACTATCAATTATCAGAGCCAATTTGACTTTTTCTAGCTTTCTTATTGCGATTCTTGTTAAAATTTTATCCCTTTGTTTTGAATATTTGAGTAGTTTAACATTAAACATTTCAGGTCTTATTGAACCCCCAGTAACTCTTGTACCCATACCTTCAAACTGAAAACCATAAAAAATACCTTTTATTTTATTAGCTATTTTTTCACCATAAACACGTTTTAAATGTCGCCTACAAATGTCTCTAATAAAAACCATACAATCAACAAACTTTTCTTCTTCTTCCGTTGGCATTCGACTTCGTCCTTCTTCACCGTATAAGCGAACAGGAATGGTGTAACCAAGTAGTTCACTACTTTCATTTTGACTATATGTCTCTTTTACACCATAAATTCGAAGAAATGGTGATTCGATTACTAGCGGACCTTTATTGGTGTCAATTTTAATTATTTCAAAACCGGTTTTGCTGTTTTTTACCGGTTTATGGAAAATAATATTTGATGAATATTCTAAAACTTTTGAAGGATCCATATTTGTTATATTACCACATTTATTTTTTAAGACGATTTTTTCATTTCTAGTAAAAGAAATGAAAAATAAACAGATATTTAATCTTCTTCTTCATCGCTTTCTTGTATCGTTAATAACGATTCTCGTTGAGGTAACGGTTTGAAATATACCTCATGAACCTTTACTTGAATTGAAACAGCTTTTTCACCAATATAAATACTATCAATTATCAAAGCTAATTTCACATGACAATATGAATTAAGATAGTCGAGCGGTTCGACTCTTTTGTTTCCTTTTGTTTTGAATAGCGTTAAAAATTTATTAGACTTTTCTGAATAATTGAGTTTAGCATATAATATTGGTGGATTATTTCCTATATTACTGTCCTTGTAATATAAAAGGTTATTTAATTTATCAGCTATCTCTACACCACAAGCCTCTTCTAAACGCTTGTAACAAAGTTCTTGAAAATTTTCCAAAGAAATATAAAACTCATTTTCTTCCGGTGTCGGTTCATCGTCTTTGGACCATAAACAAACCGGAATAGAATAACCAAGTAGCTTATGACTTGCGTCTTCGTTACTTCGTCTCTCGGTCACACCAAAACTGAAAAGAAACGGTGTTTCAATGACTAAAGGACCTTTTTTATTATCACCGTAATCGATTTGTATTTTAATCCTTTGATAATTGTAAAGGTCATTTTTTATCGGTTTGCTGAAAATAATATCTTCATTACGAACATCTGAGAGAATTGACAGTTGCATGTTGTTATAATTTCATATTTATTTCCTTAAGACCATATTTTTCCTACCTACAATCCTTGCAACAGCGCTTGTTTTTTCCATGGATGCAGATTCCGTTTCCACCGCATTCTTTGCAAGAATATTTTACACGGCTGTGTTCACAAATCTGTTTACCCGAGCACTCCTTGCAATAGTATTTGTTATTCCGATGAATACAGATTCCGTTTCCACCGCAGTCTTTACAAACATGTCGTTGTCTATCATGTTCGCAAATCCTTGATCCCGAACACTCCTTACAACTGTATTTATTTTTACCGTGTGGACAAAGTTTTGCTCTAGCCATTGGCGGTTTCGTAGGTTCTTGTCGCTCAACCGCTTGTAAAGCTTCGATCAGTTCAGCTTTCCGCATCAGATGCCATCCTTTAATTTTCTGCTTTTTTGCCATAGCTTTGAGATCTTTTACCGTAACTTTAGGTTTCAATTCTTGCTTTTCCATTCTTCTATAAAGTACGTTTTATTTTTAAGACCACCACAACAGTGGTTTGATAAACAAGCGCTTTCGAATCACGACGTTTCCGAGAAATCGGTCTTAATTTATTCATCTTTTCCGAGAATGCGTACGTGTTCATTCAAGTGTGAAACCTTCTAAAGTGCATGCGCAGCCACGCGTGAAACGCGCTCGTGACACTTGACACGTACCACATGTGTGAGCGCGATAACCTCTACCTATATATATAGTTCGATCGAACTATATATATTAATAAGTCTGTAATTCGGTAGAACTCAGGTGGGAGACGGTTGGCCACTGTCAGAACCCTGCTTACGGTTCATGCGATGTCAGACCCACGGGGTAGCAGTGTAGTTGCGTGAGTTGACTACGCTCTGGTGAACCAGCCTCGGCCCAACTGATAACAGGGGGGTGCTCAAAGATCTCTTCGGAGAACTTAACCTCACCCAGAGGTATAAAATGGGTGACAACCGCTTTGTCAGCGGGAAAAGTCCTCACTTCGGTGAGGCAAAAGTCCTCACTTCGGTGAGGCGAAAGTCCTCACTTCGGTGAGGCACAGAAACAGCCAACCGAGCACCCCCCGACCAGGGTTTTGCACTTTTTTATGAAGTGTCACGCTTTGTAGTGATGTTGTGAACTTTTACTAGAGGTTCATATATATCTAATTCAGCTAAAGCAGAAAGTAATTTAGCTTTCCGCATTAGATACCAACCTTTAATTTTCTTCTCTTTTGCTAAATATCGCAATTCTTTGAAGGTATATTTTGTTCGATTTATCAATGGTCTTTCCCATTCATCTTCCATTGCTTTTATTTATTTAATACCAAATCTTTATGTTCAAATGAACTTTTTATCGTATCGATCTTCGATTCGACTATTTATTGCTGGACATAAATCGATGATTATTTCATCGATCAACCTCATATCGTTAACAAACGATTCGTGATCGAACTGTTTTCCTCGCAGACAAGAACGTAAGTCAACCAAAACTTTCTGGTATGTCGTAAATGCAAATTTACTCATCTCAATCCGTCGGTTATAATTTTTATAATCGGTAAATGTTTTGACCAACAAGCCTGCACCGGAAATGACACCTAAAATTATTGGGTTCAACGTAATTCCACCGGCAATCGTACCGCCTGCGATAAGAGACGACGAACTCAATTTACACAAGAGATTCATCCGTTTGAGATGTCTAAAAGTCTTTTTATAACACCACCATTTCTTGTGATAAAAACTGTAAAGGGACTTGATCACCATTAATTTTGTCTCGTCGATCGATGTATCGATGTGGTTAAATGCAAAAAGATCGCATTTCATTTTATAAAGATGACATACTAATTTTAAAATGATCGCATTCATTTTCATTCTTGTCTCTTTTATAAATGACACCACTCCAGAATGGCTGCAAGAATGTCGAGACATTGTAAGAGAGGTTGTAGAAGCATTCTAAGATCAACAGTTATTTTATTATACGTTTCGTATAATAAATTTAAATTGATTGTATTTACTCTTCATCTGAAGATGAAGACAACTCATCTGAAGACTCTTCATAATCAGAGTTCCACTCACCAGGTTCAACAGGCTTAATAGGTAGCTTGTGTTTGTGAAAGCAGCGGTAAAATATAATGTAATCGATCAAGTTCTTTTTCCGCATCTGTTTGAAGAGATTCGAGATCTCACCATATTCCCGTAATATTATCAATAGATTTTCAAATGTTAATGACTTAAGATGTTTGTTTGGGACCTGAAGTAACTGTTTTATATATCGCTGTTGTTCCATTTGCGATTCACCACTTGTGTCCATTGTCTTATTTTATATATAAGAAAATATTTCTTTAATTCCATTTTTTATATTTTTATGTCGTCTCAAGCCACAGACTTACCAAACATTTATTGATTTCTGGGGTAGTGCCTTGGTCACTTTGTATTCTCACTCGAAATGTATCACACTCAACCAGAGCGATATCGCTATCCAAGTGACAGACCTGTTTCTTACCACCCTCTCCCCGTCCTATTTTGTTGTTTATCATCACAAAAATAGGAGGGTATGTTTCAAGCGTATCGAGGATGTTAATACAGCATTTTACAATTTTACAATTTTCCGGAACCATAACATCTCGTTCTCCTGAAAATTTAGCAAATGTCTGGTTCGCAGTTTTCTTGTAAACACCGGTGATAAATACACCGCAACTGTTGAGACTTGGTGAATTGATAATTGCATGATTGTTCATATCGAGAGTGGTCTGTATTACCATTTTCCTACTTTCCAAAATATAAGGAGTGTCGTAAACACTGGCCGTTACATCCGAGTGGTGTCCTTTTATTCCGTATATCACTAGATAAGCTTGAGCTTGCGAAGCCGATGTTGGCGAGCCGCTACATTTTAAATCGACCATAATATATTCCGGTGGTGAAATATCCCATTTATGCAAATTGATAATGCTTCTACTGTAATCCGTAAATTTTTTTGTCGTTTGTTTATTTATGTTGATAGAAGACGATACAACGTCGACGCTGACACCTCTCATCGCTTGCGGTGGCGGGATAAATTCGATACAAACGGTATATTCTCCCTCTGGTAATTTATACATATTAAAACCGATTCTTGAAGCGTAGCTATTTAACGGGTGTTTGTGTAATAAAAGACTGTAGACTTTTCTGTTTAGCGTATGCGGCGACTCTACCAAATCGACTATACCGGTGACGGTTATATCATGTTCTGAACTTGATTGATTCACGTCTTCCATTATATACCTAAATTCATCTTTCAGATCTGCCGAGGTGGTGATATGTGATTCATCGATATATTTTTTGAGCTTCGCTTCTGATTCTATCATATGAACTACCACATTCCCTATCTTGAGATTAAGATTTCTATCAACATAAGATTTTGGTGTAGGTTGATGATTAAGAGTCGGTGTTGCAATATTGTTGATAGGTTGCGAATTCATATCCAAAATACCGGTCATTGTTCCACCTGTCAAAGAAAGCTTTTTAGCTGTTTCAGCATCCACGTATCTTTTGTTTACCCCATGATCGGCGACCGTCGGGTCCTTTACATTATAAACCGTATTGTTTCCCATATCTAACCCGTTTTCCATCGGAAACGTCTCTTTGCGGGATAAGAAAATATTTTTGACATCGTTGTAAGAGACAAGATTGTTATAATTTACCCCTAAATCGTGATAAGTCTGTTGTTTCGATTGGACAACATTGAAACGTTGTTTCAGATCGATATTTTTCACGACCTCATGCGTTGGTTCAGGAGCGTTAGGATGAAATTTTTTCAGAGTCACCATATTGACGGCGGACAGATCGTTATCTTCATCCGTGTCCATATTTGTGATAAGTTTTCTGTTCATATCGATCTCTCCGGGAAGAATCAATCTGTTTCCTCTAAGATCTAAATCACCGGTCATATGCGTACTTCCATCCAAGTTCAGAAAGTGTGTTTTAGCGGTACCCCAGTTCGTTACATCCTTTAAATTTACCGGTTCACCGACATTCACCAATCTTTTGTTTTGAATATCGTAATCACCTGAAGACGTTAATTTAAAACCGACACCTGGTAATCCTTGCGGCCCTTGTTTTCCTCCCGTTTTAGGTGCTATACTTATGTTGTCTGATAATAGCCCATTTGAATAGCTCATTTTAGATTATATTTTCATTAAAATTTTTTCATATTCTTTTCTTTGGTTTGTCAATATATAGAAAAGAATATGGGTCTCTAGTAGCCATTTCATATTGATTTTTATCAACATTATTTTCACGACAAAACATAGAAATTTCGTTATTACTTGGAAATTCAAAAATACAAAAATGTGAACAGTTTAGACGTATATCTTTTGGTGTTTTATAATAACTTTGTGAAAGATAAATAACGCTACAATTTTTATGTCTGCCATTGATAAAATAATCAATCAGAGGATCTTGGTTCTTTTCACAAACAAAATCATCGAATATAACTATTTTTTGGTTCTCATCCGTTAATTCAGAAACCGGTACAATATAATCGCTACTTGCTTCTATAACATCAAAACCTGCTTCTTTACTAATCGGTTCAAATTCTCTCAATAAGAACTGATATTTAGATTGATCTAAATTTTTCGCATACAGATAAGCCTTGTCAAAAAACAATAAACGAATAATCATATCTAGCAAAAGATTTGTTTTTCCGGAACCTGAAGGGCCACAAATCAACATTCTAAAATTCTGTTCTGGCATGAAAGGTTGTCGCTGCTTGTAGCTCGTAACCGTATCATCCACATCATAGTTTATAAACTTCATTTTGTAATCTGAAATAACAATTATAAAATTTAAAATCGAATAATAGTAATAAAATGAGTTTAATTAAGTGGAAAGATCTTGCAAAACAACAAACTAAGTTGGGGGATAAGATTAATTTTGTTCATCAGAGTATAACAAAGAAAAAATTAGGCGAAGAGACAAGTCAATTGGCTTATGAAAAAATATTTAAGCCGATAACATCAAAATTAGATGTACCGGTATCGTTGACGGGTAAAAACAAAGTACCAAAGAAGAAGGCTGTTCAAAGTGCTAAAGATATTGATTATTATCCAGAAGTAGATCCGTATGAAGAGATGGATGTAGAAGGTTTAATCGATTTTGGTGAAGAGGTTTTACCTGGACATGCGAAGCCATCGGCACCGGAAGATTCTCCACCGGCATATTCACCGGGTCCGTATATGAAAATAAGACAACAAAGAGCTCTGGAAGAAAAAGAAATATTTGAAAAATACGGTTTGCCTATTATTGAAACTACCGAAGAATCACCAGAAGAGACGCTTGAAGCATATGATAGCGCGGTAAAAGAGTTAGGAAAAGAAAAACGAAAATTAACGACTTTAATCAATAAATTAGAAGATTCTACAGAAAAGGAAAATCTTAAAGAACAAAGAGAGCGACTGCAAAGAGAAAGTTCCGCAATTTCAGTGAGAAGAGATAAATTAAAAAAGACCGGTAAAGGGCTTGGGAGAACAAACCTAATATTTTTCAATAATCCTAAAGAACTTGTCCAAAAACTTGAACTGATAGTAGGTGAAATTATAACCGGTAATACAAATATCGATATGCGCAATACCGGAGTTACAATTTTAGACGAACTTTTGAAATCATCGTTAATCGATAAAAGGCAGGCTAAACAGATTTATAATAAATATTTTAAATAATATCACCAATACCTAAAAGGATGGATAGAGAAATTGTGTTATCATCATATTCTGTTAAAACACAAGCCAACAACAAACCTGAAGATTTCACAACAAATTTTACTGAAGCAATTGTTTTGGACCCGAATGAGCAATATGTTATCGGTCTTAACAGAATTATCAATATGAGCTTTACATGGTTCAATATTAATGCTAAATACAACAATCAGTTGATCAGATACAGCTCTGATGGTGGAAAAACTTTTTCTGATATTTCTTTTCCAGGCGGTGTTTGGGATTATGAAGATATCGATCTACATATTCAAAAAGAAACTGTCATAAAACAACGTGGAAAAGACGACGAGTTTCCGATCAGCCTGGTTTTTAATACCACAACTTTTAGAGTAACAATAACGCTGAAAGAAAATTATCAACTCGATCTAACACAGAGTAACTTTAACGAACTGATCGGTTTTGACAAAAAAGTTCTGAAGGAACAGATAAATATCGGCCCCCGAGTTCCAAATCTGTCTCAAGATACAGATATTTTGAACGTTCATTGTGATCTGACAAATAGATCGCTTGTTGATGGCGAAGCTACCGATATCATTTATTCCTTTTCAACATCTGTTTTGCGACCATCTTATAGTTTTACTCTTGAACCAAAGAGAGTAACGTATAATCCTGTGAATAAAAACACAATAGACAGTATTCGAATCCGTATCACGGATGGAAAAAGAAGAAAGGTCAACCTAAATGGAGCCGATACGGCATTCTCATTAATTTTAAAAAGAATATAATATAGTAATGTAATAAAATGAAAACTTATGAATTTACTCGTTATTATAACCCGAAGATGGGTAAACATGTTTACAAACACAAAGGAACAGGCGTCATTATCGATAATATTTTTAAACCGATGAAAACCGTGGTATCAGCAGTTTTCAAAAAATTCGCGAAACCTATTGCGAAAAAAGCGTTGGAAGCAGGAATTTCTCATGCTGGTGAAAAACTAGGTAAAAAAGCAGTTGAAAAATCTGGTGATCTGATAATGAAAAAACTAGGTAGTATGAAAATATCTCCTAAAGCAACTACTAGTGCAACTAGTTCTAGTACTATTTCTAGTACTGGTAGTAGACCGTTACAAAAACAACAAGAAGATACTAATGTGATATTAAACAGATTGATATCCGGTAGCGGTATAAAAAGAAAAAAATAAAATCTATAATAAAAACAAATGGCTTTCCGAGCGAGTGAAAATTTACGAAAAAATCAATTGGTAAGATTTCAACTGGATAGTGTGATTAGAGCTCCGGCCAATGGAGAACAACAAGATAAAGGTGGTTATATATTCACAATTAATGACAGGTCGTCGTTTTATGACTGGTATAATGCTTATTTTGAAGTACAATTTCAGTTACAAAAATTAGCAGACGGTGCCGGTTATGCGGCAGCTGATAGAATAACAGTTCTTAACGGTGCTCATTCATTAATTAAACATATGACGATTAGATCTTCGAATAAGATAATTTATGATACTGATAATCTGCATAAAGTAACTTTTGTTAAAAATTTGTTGGAATACTCTGATGACTTCAACAGATCGACAGCAAAAAACAGTTTCTGGTATTTGGATACGGATGCAACAACCGCTAACACGAATGCAGGATTTGAAGCGAGGCGAGTACAAACACAAGCGGTTCAAAACAATGGTACCGGTGGCGCTAAAAACATTAATACGATTATACCGCTGTATCGTTTTTCCTTTTTCGAAGAGTTGGAAGATAAGATGCTTGTACCTATGCAGCTACAATTCGAGATTGAGCTTCAAAACGATAGCGAATTGATTCACATGGCTAACGGTGTTGATGAGGGAAGAGTTGTTGTGAATAGGTTTTTGCTTTGGGTTCCCAGAATAACACCCAAACTTTCGATTATGACAAATTTTGTCAGCTCTTTTTTGAAAGAAAAACAATGGAACTATTTAAGGGAGAAGTATGCAAAATCACCTCCTACACTAACATCAGGATTTTTTCAAATAAGCGCTGGTATTGATAATGTTAAACATGTTTTCGTTTATCTGAAAAGAGCCGCTCCACCCAATAATGATAATGCAGAAGATAACCCTTATCTTATGGACACGTTCAAATTAAATGCTGCGGATAATAACTCATCGCTGGCAACTTGCAAATTAGAGTATGGAAATGGGCTTTATTTCCCGGATACACAATATAATGCTGAAAGTAAGATAAGAATATTAAACGATGTAGCGTCTTACGCAATGAGGAAAACTGATGTAAACAGCGGGACACAGCTGAATTTCGCCAATTACAGCTCTCTCTACGGTCTGATCTATTTCGATCTGACTTGTCAAGATGAAAAGATAACAAGAGATCCCAAACAGTTATTATTCAGATATACATTGACAGCAGATGCAGCTGCAAACTTTAACGTACATGCGATAGTTTTGTATGATCAGCTGATAAAAATAGATAAGGTTGGAAATGAGTTGGTCATAGCATAAGCGCAATTCATTTTAAACAAACAATTTTGTATTTTACAATACTAAATACAAAATGACAAGATACCATCCTTATAAAGTAAGTTTAACAGAAGGGCAGAAAGAAAAACTTGCAAGAGCATATAAAACAAGCAGCCCCATCACAATTAGATTAGCGAAGTCACAGACTAGCGGTAACGATGAGCTACTGCTAACATCTACACAGATCAATAGAATCAGTAAAGCGAAATCGCTTGGAAGCGGTGTCGAGATAAAAATATCAAAAACACAGATTAGAAAAGTATTGAGAGAAGGTGGAAGTCTGTGGAGCGCTATTATACCGTTAGCGAAAACGTTAGCACCAACTATAGCTAAAACACTCGGTTTATCGGCGATTGCCGGTTTAGCAAGTGAAGGAGCAAGTCAAATTGTTAAAAAGATAAGCGGTAAAGGTTGTGGTCAAACCGGCGGTTTCCTCATCCCACCAGATAAGATTAAACAACTGATCGATTATAAACATTTGCTAACAAATAAACAGAAACAAGAAATTCTGAACGCTCTTCAATCGGGAGGAGCGCCGAGGGCGTTACTAATAAAGCCGACAAAAACACAATCTGGAGGAGCATTGGGAGCGATATTAGCAGTATCGGTATTCCGCTGGCTATTGAGGCGTTTAAAAATTTGACCGGTTCTGGTGCACCAAGAATGGGTAGACCTAAAGATGGAAAAGGGGCAAGTAGGTACCCTTATCAACCTCCTCCATTCTTTGGACAATGGGGGAAAAATACTGTTGGTATGGGAACTAAAAAAAAGGGAAAAGGGTTACTTTTAGGACCGAACAGCCCGTTCAACAAGATACCGTTAGTAGGAGCACTCCTGTAAGGAGTGTAAAGAGTGTAAAACCCAAATTCATAAACAAACCGTTAAGTAATGCTGAACTGATGAAGTGGATTTCATACCTTAGAATTCCTAATTTCAAAGGGATATATTCAAGGGATGAAGTTACCTAAAAATCATAGTCCATGTATTATTAATCTCGATTCGCTTGAAAATGCTGGAACTCATTGGGTTTGTTGCGCTCCATCTCACGATAGATCTGTCGTATGGTATTTCGATAGTTTTGGCATGGGTTATCCCGAAGAATTTACAAGCGCCGGAAAACAGATAATTTATAATTCAAGTCAGTATCAAAACATAAAAAGCGTCCTTTCGGTTATTATTGTCTTTATTTCCTTCATCAATGGTCACTCAAGAAAGATTTTTATGATATCTTGCAGCCGTTTAGTTTAACAGATACATTGTTCAATGAAAAGTTCATAAAAAAATATTTTATGTAATTAAAATTAAAAAGTTTTATTATACAAATCGTATAATAAAATGGAACCGTTAACGTATTGCGTCAAGGAAAAAATAAAAACCGGTTGTACTGAACCATCCGGTTATAAGATAGCCACAACGGTAGGCCTTATTTTTGGTGCACTTGCGCTAATTGCGGAATCAAGAAAACCCGTTTCGTTAAGAGTTCGGAAAACTAGTTCAGCCCTCACAAGGTGGGGGCTTTTTTGATGTGGAAGGTAGTCATAGTCTTGGAGAGATAGCCATGAAAGCCGGTATGAAAGGTCTTTACAATTTAGGAAAAATAGGAGCGTCAAAAGCCATCAAATCAGACTTTGTAAAGAAAAAGATTAAATCAACCGCTAATAAGTATATAGATCAGGCTTTGGACAGTTTCACGGGAGACTTATCGAAAAGACTCGATCCGCTTCACCGCGGTAGCGGTGTCGACATTCATAAAATGATCGGTAAGCTTCCGAAACCGAAAGGTGGTTGGACATTACCCGGACATAAATACACAGGACCATACAATGACTTGGATTCGCAACTGACGTATGATCCGGAAACAGGTAAAATACTGGAGATCTACGAACAACCGACGGGTAAAACGGATGCTATAGCGATGCAGCATGATGTCGATTATTCTGTGTGTGCAAATAAACCGGAACCGCGTAAATGTAAAAACGATGCGGATAGAAAAATGGTGAAAGCCTTGGATAGCGTGCCCTATAGTGATCGACAATGGGGTCACTGG
The DNA here is from genome assembly GCA_022457155.1 of Cladopsammia gracilis. Classification (NCBI taxonomy): domain Eukaryota; kingdom Metazoa; phylum Cnidaria; class Anthozoa; order Scleractinia; family Dendrophylliidae; genus Cladopsammia; species Cladopsammia gracilis. The sequence goes on along the minus strand of JAJGOT010000299.1, from coordinate 461,390 downwards.
TTAGCTAGAAATACTATCGACGTAAAACAAAAACTTGGGTTGGGAAACGGATAAGGCCGTCGAGTAGATGGCAAGAAAAGCTTGCATACGAGTTGCATAAACCCATAAGACGAAAGTTTACTCGGCGGCGTGTTATTGTAAACGGTATCGATGAGATATGGTGTTCTGACCTTGTCGAGATGCAGAAATTAAGCAGGTGGAATAAGGGATATCGATATCTTCTCATGGTGTTAGATGTTTTTAGTAAATACGGTTGGATTGTACCGTTGAAGAATAAAAAGGAGAGACCGTTAGGGAGGCGTTCAAATCGCTATTCAAGAAAGGAAGAAAACCGAAAATGCTGTGGGTGGATAAGGGAAAAGAGTATTACAACAAGAATATGAAAGAACTGTTGGATAAAAATAAGATAGTGATGTATTCGACAGAGAATGAAGAAAAATCTAGTGTTTGTGAAAGATGGAACCGTACGATAAAAGAGAAAATGTATAAACAGTTTACCGTTCAAAACAATACCGTGTATTATGATATGTTGCCGATGATATTGAAAGAATACAATAATTCAAAACATGAAGCATCGGTATGACACCTGTGGAAGCGTCGAAGAAAAAGAACGAAAGTGCTGTTTACTTAAATTTGTACGGTAAGAAGAGACCTACACAATTTCGACGATCGAAATTTAAAGTTGGGGATAAGGTTCGAATATCAAAATACAAACGCCCTGTTTTCGATAAAGGTTACACACCGAATTGGACTGAAGAGATTTTTACTATCGATAAGATTCGATACACTAACCCTATAACTTATAAACTGAAAGATGAGTTGGGTGAGGAGATAACGGGTTCTTTCTATAAGGAAGAGCTGCAGAAGGCTAAACAGACCATCTTTCGAATTGAGAAAGTGATTCGACGAGATGCTCGAAAAGGTAAAGCGTTAGTGAAGTGGAGCGGGTATAGCGATAAATTCAACTCTTGGGTAGATCTGAAAGAACTGAAAGATCTGCGGTGAATAGAATTCTTTTCATTTCATGAACGTGAAATGAAAATTTAAAATGGTATTAAAAAATCTTGAGCATGATTCAATACTTACGTATGGATTCAAAAACTGTTGAACAGCTTAAGGCAATTGCACGTGAAAACGGTTTGAAAGGTTATTCACGTTATAGCAGGAAAGCGGACCTGATCAAATTCATTGAAAGTAGTATAAATACTCCACCACCACGCGGTATCGTTAATTTTATAGATGAACCCTCTCCACCACGTATCGTTAGTTTTATAGATAAACCCTCTCCACCCCGAAGAAGAAAAAGACAACCCTCACCATCTCCGCCCCGAAGAAGGAAAAATAGACAGCCCTCTCCACAACCCCTAGAAGATCATCAATCAGAGATACCGCTAGAATCTGAAGATTCTAACCGTAAACGAAATAAGAAGAGACAAAAGACCTGTAAAACAAAGAAGGAGAAGAAATTGGAAGAGGTCGAAAATAGATCTGAAAGATCTGAAGATACTCTTCAATCGACAAATAATAAGAAGAGACAAAAGAAACTAAAGAGGGAGGCTGCCCGTCTAACAAAGAAAATCAACCGTGCACAAAACAAACGTGGCGCACTGTTCTTACAAGAAAAACTAAACCAAGTTTTGAAAAAGATCGATAACCGAAGATTACCCTATGAGATAATCAAGATAGGTGAAAACAAGTAACAAGTTCAAATCGTTTTTCGACATATTCAAAGTTAAAATAGTAAACCCGCACCTTTCAGGTGTATTCGATATTGATAAATTACTGTTAGAAATAGGGCTCAGAGTAATAAAAGAGAGAGGGTTACAAAACGGTGACAAGATTCGATGGATACTTAGTCATACGAGTTGGTATAAACCGGTCAGTACAAAACGAATCACGATCACAGATCACCTTGGGACGGATCTCGTCGAAGAGATAGCTAGATTCATTGAATACAAGGATGTACCGCTCCCCGAGGTCAAAATAGAGATTCAGTCGGTAAAGGTTCCCCGGGGAATGGGTCGATTACGTGTAACAAAATTAAATGCCAGCGATAAAAAGAGTATAATAACAATCAAAAATAATGACTCAATCTGTCTTGCGCGAGCAATAGTGACGGCTCGTGCAAACATAAATAAACAAAAATGGACAAAAACTCAGCTACAGGATGGGTTCAATAGTCGAGAAAACTGCAGAAAGACGAAGCTATCAAACTTCATAAAGAAGCTGGAGTCGAAATTAACGAGGAAACCGGTTCAGATCTGGAAGATGTAAAGAGATTCGCGGAACATCTTAAGATTCAGATAAACATTGTAGACGGTGATCGATTCAATGATCTGATTTTCACTACTGAAAATGAGCACGATGGACAGATGATATACCTTTACAAAAACAAAAACCACTTCGACGTTATCACAAGTATGCCAGCGTTCTTATCCAAAAAATATTATTGTCACACCTGTAAAAGCCGTATACAAAACGCGATTGTCATAGATGCCCCGCAAAATGTACAGCATGCTTCAAGTACTTTCCACACGGAGTGAAAAAGTGCTCTAAACCGCCAATTCCATGCGATAAGTGTAATAGGTCTTTCTTCGGAGTAGATTGTTTTATGGAGCATCTACGTGAACGATCCACATGGGGTAAAAACGATACTGTGTGTAAAAAAGTAGGTAAATGTTTGAAATGCGAGCGTACAATTACATCTTCTAAAAATGATGGCCTAAAGAATCACATCTGCGGATATTCAAAGTGTAGTAATTGTAGGGTACTGTGATATGAATGAACATCTTTGTTTCATGTCTCAAACGAATTGTAAGGGTGGAAAATGTCAAGGTTACGGATGTAGTCCTGGAAGTTTGTGTTATCCTTGTCAGACAAGAACCGATAAATACATGTTCTATGATTTTGAAGCAACTCAGGAGACCGGTGTTCATGAGGTCAATTTAGTCGTCTGTCACGATTTTTATGGTAATAAATATACATTTGAAACGCTCGACGAATTTTGTAAATTTATTTTTAACAAGGATGATCATGTGGGGTATACCTTCATAGCTCACAATGCAAAAAGTTACGATGCTCAGTTTATTCGAAATTGGTGTATAGAGAACAGAGTGAAACCCGATATTATTTACAACGGAACAAAGATTATGTCTATGAAGGCTGAGGGTGTTAGATTTATTGATTCTATAAACTTTATCGCTGCGGGGTTATCATCGTTCCCAAAGACATTTGGTTTGAAAGAGTTGAAAAAAGGGTATTTTCCACATTATTTCAACACAAAGTGTAACCAAAACTATGTAGGACCGATTCCTGATAAGAAACACTATGATTATGATCAGATGAAACCTTCAGCGAGAAAGGAATTCTTAAAATGGTACCAACAACGTATTGATGAAAACTATGTGTTTGACATGAAGAAGGAGCTGAGAGATTACTGTGATAGTGATGTAGACATCCTCAGAAGAGGTATGTTGATTTTTCGAGAACAGTATATCGAGTTAGGTAACATCGACCCTCTTCAATATATAACCATCGCTTCTGTATGCATGACCATGTACAGAAGTAACCACATGCCTTTGAAAAGATCGCTGTTGTAAAGGAAATTACACGTGGAGAGAACTACAGTAAAAGTAGCATCGCATGGTTAGATTGGATTTCTCAGAGAGATGGTGTTAAAATAAAACACGCTCTGAACGGTGGTGAAGAGACTTTACCAGATATCGGAAAGGTTGACGGGTTTTGTGGGAATACGGTCTACGAATTTCAAGGATGTTTTTGGCACGGTTGTGAGAAGTGTTATACATGCGACACAATCAACACAAAAAATCAGATGGATATGTTAACTCTAAGAAAGAGGACGGTAGCGAAAAACGATAAAATTAGAGCTGCCGGGTATGAACTGGTTGAGGTTTACGAATGTGAACTGAAAAAGGAGAAGAGTTTGGTAAATTTCTAAAAACGTGGAATCGGGAATTTGTGGACCTCTTAATCCTAGGGACGCATTTTTTGGTGGACGAACAAATGTAACAAAACCGACCTACACATTCAAAAAAGGTGAGAAAGGTAGATATGTCGACTTTGTTAGTTTATATTCAACGGTACAATTCTTCAAGGATTATCCGGTAGGTCATCCTACAAAGATATTCGATCCTCCTCAAGAGTACGATGAGAATTGGTTTGGTTTTGTGAAATGTAAAGTTTTACCTCCAAGAGGTCTTTATCATCCTGTGTTACCGGTAAAAATAAAATGCGATAAGGCTGAAAAGCTGCTATTTCCGCTCTGTAGAGTGTGCGCTGAAAATAAGATTCAGGAATGTACACATACAGATAATGAACGATCATTCATCGGAACATGGTGCACGAATGAATTGAATGTGGCGATTTGTAAAGGGTACAAGGTACTAAACATATACGAGTGTGGCATTTCGAGGCTAAATCCGCTAACCTTTTCAAGACTTATGTAAGAAAATTCATGAAAATCAAGATGGAATCGAGTGAACTGAAGACCGGTCAAGGTTGTACATATAAGAGTGTTGAAGATTACAGGTCAGTTGTTGAATCAAAGTTAGGAATCGAGCTTGATGATATTGAGTACAATCCTGGAAGGAGGGCAATCTCAAAGTTGTCTCTGTGTAGTTTATGGGGAAAATTTGGTCAGCGTAATAACATGAATCAGACTGTGTACGTCACTGAACCACAAGAATTTTACAAGATCTTGTTAGATGAAAGTATAGACGATCTGAACATTCAATTCTTAAACGAAGATATGGTTGAAATGACTTACAACTTGAAAGACCAGTTCGTTGACAATAGTAATAACACAAACATATTTATTGCTGCCTTCACAACCAGCCACGCTAGAATGATGCTGTATGAAGTGTTGGATAAACTCGGTGATCAGGTTCTCGGTTTTGACACCGACAGCTGTTGGTATATCGAACGTGAAGGGGGACAGCGAATCGAAACAGGTGACAGCCTCGGTGATCTAACCGATGAGTTAAACGGACATATATTACGAATTGGTGCGGTTCTGGTCCAAAATCATACAGTTACAGTACAAGTAATGGGAAGATGGAATGTAAGGTCAAAGGTTTCACTCTGAATCACAAAAATAGTCAAAAAATAAATCAAAAAACGATGAAGCAGATCATCGAAGGTCAAAAGGAACGATAACAACCGTAAACGAACGAGCGATAACTCGGGATCCTTTAACAAAACAGGTTGTAAATAAGTACCAGAAAAAAGACTTTCGGATGTGTTACGATAAACGGTGTATGGTGAAGACTGAATCTGGTATCGAGACGTTTCCATATGGATATTAATGAGTATCGATTAAAATATATACCGTCACTAAATTATAATGATATTTTGTAATTAAAAAATTAACGACAAAACACACTAGATCTGGAAAGTGCCCCTGATGAATAATTATAGATGATTCGTCTATAATTATACGAGTTACATCAAATTAACGACAAAAACACACTGAAAATGGAAAAGTGCCGTATAGTGGGTTACATAACTACTTATCCCCGCCCGTGGAAAAGAGCGTAATCCTTCGCTCTTTCAGAAACGTTTGAAAGGGCCGGTTGTAAAATTCTGTCCCTTGGTCCGTTTGCAAGCGCAAGGGTTGTCGTCCTTTGCTGCCTCGCAGAATCGAGGCAAAGGCTTCCGTCACGGCTTTGCCGGTCTTGTTCTTCAGAGGCACCGCCCACGCGTACTTGGACAAGACGTCGACGACGGTCAAAATGAAGTGGTACCCCTTATTCCATTTCTTCAAGGCCGACATGTCCACCAAATCGGCCACCCATTGTTCGTCGCGGGCAAACACGATCACGGGGGTGGTGGGAAACCGTTTCCGACGCGGTTTGTGCAGGGTATAACTCAACAGCCCTTCCAAGACGCGTTTGGCCCGCGCCAGAGGCAACCCCGTCTGCTGGGCAAATCGTTGCACGCCCCCCAAACTGCCTTTTTTCTCGGGGATTCGTACACCTCACCCCAACTGACCGAGGCTCGCTTTGTTTGCGATTTGGCACGCAGGGCCATGTCGTTCGCCGATGGGATCCGAGGCACTCGTAAAACAGGAGGAGGGGAGGGAGCTTTTATCGTTAACAAACAACAACAACAACCACACCGTGAATGTTCGTGACAACAACATGTTTTTTTTAATCAACCAAACAAGATAATATTTTTACACGAAAAAAGCAATGTTCAAAACGATCCAATCCCGTCTGACACGTATTTGAACTTGCCACGGGGTGGCTCCTCCGCGGGTCTGGCCAAGTTCTCGGCAGCTCGACGCATCCAATAGTCAAAGGTGGGGGTCGGCTCGTCGGGCACGTACTTGTCTTTCAACCACTGCACGTCCTTCAACATCTCCCACGAAGGGTCTTCCTCTTTCAGGTACCGCCACAAGGCCTGCACGTAAATGATCTTTTTCATTTTGGAGGGGGACTGTTTCATCATCTCGTACGCCTCCTTCAGGTAAGGGCGAGAACTCAAATTTCTGAATTCTTCGGGATAGGCGATGGTGTTGATGGTTCCCGCCACCACGAAGCCTCCTCGCCAAAATTTGTTCCACCGGGGAATCTCTGGGTCTCTTTCTGGCTCTCTGTTCTGCTCTCTTTCTCTTTCTTTGTCGACCAGGGGCGGTTCCCAAGGGGTCCACGGCACGGGGTCGTACTCCTCTTTCCTGACGCGGGGTTTCCAATGGATCCACTGGAAATACCCGCAGCGTTCTTTGCCAAACTGTTCCACGCCTTTCTGGTTGACGCCGCAGGTCAGGAACACCTTTTGGTAATTGTTGGGGGACAAACTCAGTTTCATCCGAGGTCTCAACCCGCAGTCGCAACGCAAGGAAGACCACTGGGCTTTCAGGGCGGGGTGAAGATGGTCTTTCAATTCTTTCAACATTGTGTCCAGGTGCCGGGTGGGTATGAACACCAGACATCCCTCGTGACCGCAACGTTCGTAAGAAAAGTCCCCGCAACTGCCGGGGCACAAGGGTTCCCACTCGTGAATGGGGCACGACAACTCGTTGACGACGATGGGGGATTGAGGTGGAAGGGTCCGTCTGCGTGGCCGCGTCCACCAGGGTGGAAAGAACCGGGTCTTTGCAAAGGCTCGCCAGAAACGCATCCGCTTCGTTCTCTTCTTCCTCGGTTAACAAGAGAGGTTCGGGGGGATGAGGTGGCAAGACGTCCACGGGGGCATTCAAGACCGCCATGTCCTCGGGGCTCAGTGTCTCGTCTTTCTTCTTTTTCTTTTTACTCCCTTCGGCATGGCTCTTGGTTTTACGTTTTTTAGGCGCAGCTACAGGAGTCGGTTGCGTGGCCACTCGACTCATACTCATCACTTTTCTTTTCTTTGGACCACTGCTACCGGAACGGAGAAGAAAAGAGGACGAGTAAGAATGCGTCACGCCTTAAATGCCAAGTCCACGACCCCCTGTAGCGTGACTTGGTCGTATCCGATTGGCGGGCGTCCTCGTGACGTGGCCTCCTTCGATTGGCTAAAAATAAAACCACCCCACCTGCCAGTCTCTATAAAAACCACACCCCCGACCCTCGAACGCAACAAACAAAACAAACAACAAGCAACATGGAAAAGGTATGCGTTTGCATCGACCTGGAACGGTTCCAAATTCAGGGATGTTTTCTGTGCCGCGAAATGGGGTACTGCGATTGGACGCGACAGCATTCGGGCGTCGTGCATTACCATCTCCCCATCGAGTGGGCTCAGTTATCGGACAAGGAAAAGATTACCGCCCGTTGGGTCATGCGCAACATTCACGGACTCCACTTTCAACCAACCCCGCCGCCGCGCCCTACCCCCACCGGCTCTTGGACGTGCAAATCCGAGCTCTGCACGAACGATTCCGCACCGACGAACGAGATACGGTGGCCTTCAAAGGGGGGCACGTGGAACAAGATCTCTTGGATCGACTCGGCATCCCCCACCTCGATCTCGAAACTTACGGGTGCCCCCCGTTTCGTAAAATGAAACGCTTGGATCGCGTGGAAGGTTGCGGTTTTCACGCCGACCCCCTACGTCATCATTGCCCGCAAGTCGAATGCCATCATTTTGTGGATTGGAGGCGACGACAATGCGGAATGACGTGTCAGTCTACGTAAAGATACCATTGGTCCGCCAACCGTCCCGTGTGGACAAAGTCGACGACGGTCTAAATAAAAAGAACCCGCTTACCCCGGCTCGGACTCATTTTTGCGTTGATTTCTTTTCACGAGCGCTCCTCCTCATGTCGATGGCCATGGACATTCCCGTTTTGAACGACTACACCATCATCACGGGTGGAGCACCGGGCGTGGACGTCGAGGCGGAACGTCAAGCCCTCCATTTCGGGACCCAATTGGACGTGGTGATTGGACCCCATCACCCTCGCAGTCAAACCATCACGCCCTTGACGGAAGAAGAATTGAACCGAGCCGACAGTTACTTTATCACGGCCCAGAATCGATTGGGAAAAGGGGTTTCCAACGCCATCACGGCCGAATACTTGAAACGCAACTTTCACATTGCGGCACGGGCCGGCACCGTCTACGCGTTTGGGTTCTTTACCTTCAACCATAAACAGATGAAAGGAGGGACGGGGTGGACCGTGGAATATGCCAAGCAATTGCATCGGCAGATCTTTGCCTACGACCTGGAGAAATCGCGATGGCACAAGTACAACTATGGCACCGGCACGTTTCACGCGATGGGGAACGGCAATTTCCCCCTCTTACACACCCAGAGTGCCATTGTGGGTTCCCGCTATGTGGACAATTACCCCCGATGGAAAGAGGCCCTCGCCAGATTATTCGAGTGCACCGTGGGGTGTCTACAATCACTGCATTGACACTTTGATTATTATTGTTTGACGCCCACCCCATGAGACAATGAGAACACTGCAAAATGAGACTTTGAACCACAACTTTGTTTATTTTTGATTGTTACACGTTTTAAAATTGTTGTTTGTAAAATAAAATTAAAATGTTCTTTGTAAAATAAAATGTTTCTTGAAAATAAATGTTTCTTTTAGTGTCTTTTTTTTCACAGTTCTCCTTCCCGAAAAGCTTCCATTTCCTCCAGATCGCACCCCAGGGCACGGCAGTGAGGGCACTTGAATAGAGTCACCAGACGCCCGTTCTCTTGCACCCACTTTAACATGCACGTGGTGTGTACCCACCCGCTACAACAGAAAAATTTGTGTGCCCGCACACGGACAAATTGCCTGGCCAGCGTCCCGTCTCGCTTTGTAAACTCTCTCACAGTCAACTTTCTTTCCTCTAAGCAGATGACACACTTTCGATCTTCTTCCTTCTCTTTCTTCTTCTTTCCCTCAGATCTTTCGCTCTCTCCTTCCATGTCCACAGAAAAAATGTCGACGCGAGCATCCACAGACATCATCTTGACTTTGGATTTTGGGTGTGAGTTTGGAGCCAAGCCCTCGGCCTTTATATAGATCCCCGCGCACCCCCCGGTTGGGATCTGGGGCGAGCCGGTTGGGATCTGGGGCGAGTGAAAAAAATCAAGACCCATACCCCCCATGGGTACCCCGTTCCTTCCCCAGCATGCATTGTCCTTCTCCTCGAGAGTATAATAAGAGGGCGGGAACCGTCCGACGACGCCCTTTTTCGCATAGAGTGCTTTCACTGTCGCGTCTCTCGCATCGAGGGAAGAGATCCATTGACCCTATTGGAGACCTATCGAGGGGAAACCATCACCCTATTCGTGCGTGACGTCAAGGAAGCCAAACGCCGACGGTTTAACTCGCGGCAACTCCATTTGTGTCGGTGCTGTAGAACGCTGTTCAACCTCGCCGATCGGGACAAGTTGTTTTTCCTAGTCCTCTTCGTCGAGTGCTAAAATACTTCAAAATGGCCGACCACGAGGAGGAAGAATTGGACGACGACGTCTTGTTGGAGGCTATGGAAGACGCGGAAGAGAGCAACCGGGGTCACCTCTTCGAGTTTCGACTCACCCCGGGCACGGATCGACGCGTGCAAAGGTTTGGGTTACGTCGTCGCGTGTTCGATGCCACCCTCCACGCTCGCACGGAACTCTTACAACCCCCACAATACGATGTGGGCTACGAACTCGAACAGGCGTTGCGTCGAGCCATCGATCGCCAATTGGAGGAGGAACGTTTAGACGACGACGATCACGTGTTGTTAACCATGCAACATCCCAGCTTTCTGCACGCCTTTCAATCGTTTCACGTGCCGGTGCGGGAATGGCGCGAACAGAGTCAACGGGTGACCCTCCTCTTGCAAAAAATGGCGGAGAAATTGAACTCGAACGAACAATTCAAAGCGGACGATCGTTTGAAAGTGCAAATCACCACCGTGAAGGATCCCGGACGGGGCAACGGACGTCGAGAGGAAGCCGTCCCGGGCAACGTACCCCTCCTGACCTTTCTCCAAAAGAAACAATGTGTCGTCAAAATCAAAAATCGGGACGAACTGTGCTGCGCACGGGCTCTCGTCACCATGCAAGCGTGGGTCGACGAAGATCCCCCGCGTCGACGGACGCCTGAGCTTGGCTTCAATACCTTGAGAGGAGGAGGAAAAGGTCAAACCCGATTGGCCAAAGCCTTGCACGCGTTGGCTCGCGTTTCCGAAGGGCCTTGCGGGTTGGGGGCCCTCCATCAATTCCAAATCGTGTTGCCGGACTATCACATCAAAGTCCTCAGCGCCGATGTGGGGTACCAAGTGATCTTTGGACAAGGCGAGAAACGCGCCGACCAACGTTACCTGTTTCTCTTGAAACACGAGGATCATTATTACGGATTGAAATCCATCCCCGCCATTCTCGGACGCAGTTACTATTGCCACTTGTGCGACAACGGGTACGACCACGAGGATTTTGCGCATCATCCCTGCGTGAAACGACGTTGCGTGGCCTGTAAACAGAAAGACTGCCGCGATAACCTGGCACTCCTCCCGGGCCACAGCAAACCCCCACGACCGACGCAACGCCCGTGCCCGGACTGTCGACGCTGTTTTTACGGAGACCGTTGCTACGAGAATCACCGGGTGTTTTCGCCCAACGGACAAGGGGCCGACACCCCGGAACACGCCGTTTGTGCCAACCTCCAAACGTGCGAGGATTGCTGCAAATCCCTCGACTGGTGGAAAAATCGACGCAAACGTCAACGTCCCCACAAGTGCGAGGAATATTTTTGCAAGACCTGCAAGGATTATGCGGATGTCACCACCCACCGTTGTTACATTGACCCGGTGCACGATCCAGACCCGGAGGAGGAAGCAGGACCGCCTCCCGCCAAACGAGCCAGACCTGCCCCGCGTCACGCCGCCCACGCCGTCCGCTTCTTAGCCGCCAACGAGCCCGAGTCTGAGGAAGACGAAGACAAGGAGGAGACTCGGCCCCGATTACCACCCTATTTTGTGTATGCGGACTACGAATGCACGCAGGACGACCAATTGCACGTGCCCATCCTCATCTGCGCCAAAGGGGAGGATCACCTCGACACCGTGCCCGCCCTGGTGTTTTACGGTCGCGATTGCACCGGGCAATTTTACGATTGGCTGCTGACCAAAACGGAGGTGCTGGGCGAACCGCGGGAAGTCATCGTGATCTTTCACAATTTCAAAGGTTACGACGGGATGTTCATCCTCAAGTACCTCTACGACCATCGCATCGATGTCAAAGATCAAATTTGCGTGGGATCGAAAATCTTGAGCCTGAGAGCCGGACGGTTGACATTCAAGGACAGTCTGTGTTTCCTCCCCTTTGCCCTCTCCGCCTTTGCCGCCACGTTCAATCTGACGGAAAGCAAGAAAGGCTTCTTTCCGCATTTCTTCAACACCGAGGCCCATCAAGAGTACGTGGGACCTTGGCCCGAGGCGCGCCATTACGACCCCGAGGGCATGAAACCGGGCGTGCGAAAGGACTTTGACAAATGGTACAAAACCGTGCAACATCTCGAGTTCAATTTGCACGAGGAAATGGTGGCCTACTGTCGATCGGACGTGCAAGTGCTCAAAGTCGGCTGCGAAATTTTTCAGCGGGAATTTGCCGCCAAAGCCGATTTCAATCCCATGGAGAAATGCGTCACCATCGCCTCGGCCTGCATGCGGTATTACCGCAAAAAACATTTACGTCCCCGCACCCTGGCCTTGGAACCCACCTGCGGATGGAATGGGAAAAGAGGGCACCAATCCAAGAAAGCCTACCAATGGTTGGAGTGGCAGAATTCCCAACAAACCGAAGGTGTCATTGCGCACGCGTTCAACGGAGGGGAACGCACTCTCCAAGTCGGGGGTCGTCGCTATCAAGTGGACGGGTTCAACGAGACGTCCCGCACCGTGTACGAATTTCACGGGTGCTTGTGGCACGGTTGTCCCGTGTGTTTCAAGGGGAGCATGACCAAGACCACCCGTCTCCACCCCGATCGCGCCAAGTGGGAAATGCACGAAGCCACGATGCAAAAACAGCGGCAATTGGAAGCCGGCGGCTACCGCGTGGTGGTCATCTGGGAATGTCAGTGGGAGCAGTTGCGTCAACGACCTGACGTCCCCGCCTTTCTCGAGTCGCACCCGTTCACGCTCCCTTCGCTGAACCCGCGCGACGCCTTCTTCGGAGGCCGCACCAATGCCGTACGGCTATGGGACGAGATCGACGAAACGCAGGGGGAAGAAATTCGGTACGTGGATGTGACGTCATTGTACCCCACCGTCAGCAAGTACGACGAGTACCCCATCGGACACCCCGTCATTGTCACCCAGCCGGTGCAAGACATTCACCGTTACTTCGGCATCGCCGACTGCACCGTGTTACCGCCCGAGGGGTTGTTTCATCCCGTGTTGCCGTACCGTTGCCATGGCAAAATCACGTTTCCCCTGTGTCGAGCCTGCGTGGAAGAAGAGATCCCCAAACGGATGACCGAGCGAACTTGGGTGTGCGAACACACGGCGAGTCAACGGAGCATCCGAGGGACGTGGTGCACCCCCGAGCTCGTCAAAGCCGTGGAAAAGGGGTACCGGCTTCTCCAAATTCACGAAGTGTACCACTTTCCCCCCGCGCAGCGACGTACCGCATTGTTCAAGGACTACGTCAACGTGTGGCTCAAAGGGAAAACGGAAGCCTCCGGGTGGCCCCCGAACGCCGACGGGAGTCTCAAAACACCCGAGCAGCAAACGCTCTTCCGGGCCGAATATGCCGCGCGAGAAGGGATCCAACTCGACGCGAACAACAAGCAATCCAACAAGGGGAAAAAAGCCACCAGCAAGCTGGCCCTTAATTCCTTCTGGGGAAAATTCGGGGAGCGGGAAAACAAGCGGAAAATCCAGCAAATCACCGTGCTGCCACCCTGTACGAATTCATGAAAAACGAGACGATCGTCATCCACGATCTCCGCATTATGAACGACGAGTGCCTCGAGATCGCCTACGACAAAGTCGACGACGACGTCCCCGGCGGTCAAACCACCAACGTCTTCGTGGCCGCATTCACCACCTGTTGGGCCCGGCTACGTCTCTACCATCACCTGGATCGCGTGAGAGACAATGCCCTGTATTTCGACACGGATTCGGTGGTCTACAAATGGAAACCCGGCGAACCCGAGATCCCCTCTGGGCAATTTCCTCGGCGAGATGACGGACGAATTGGATGACAAGAAAGGTAATCGTGACGTCATCATCGAATTCTTATCCTGCGGCCCCAAAAACTATGCTTACAAGACACGCTTGGGAAAGACGGAGGAGAAAATTCGCGGGTTCACCCTCAACAGGCGCGGGCAACAACACCTTCATTTTCAAGCCATGAAGGACACCCTGTTCCTCGAACTGCGTTCGCCTCTCCCCAAACCGCGCACCGTCAACGTGCCCAATCCCCATTTCATCCAAAGAGACAAGCGTGCCAAGACGTTGACCACCGTTCGCAGGGACAAACGATGGGGGGTGGTCTACGACAAACGCGTCATCGGCGACGAATTCACGTTCAAGACTCTCCCTTACGGCTACAGTTGGCTTCCAGCCGACGACGATCTCACCGATTAAAAAAAGGGGCAACCGCTAAGAAAAAACCGGATACGAATCCAGGGCAACGTGACTTTTGACCGGACGAACTATCAAAGGGGCGTTCTCCCATTCGGGGATGGAACCCATGTCCCCGCTTGTAAAATAGCTTTTGTTGTTGTTTTCGTTGTGTGACTACTAAAAAGGGGCGTTCTCCCAGTCGGGGATGGAACACATGTCCCCGCTTGTAAACTTAGCTTTTTGGTTTTTCGTTACGTTGTGTGACTATTAAAAAGGCATTTTTTTGCGTTATTTTCTGTTTTTTTCTGTCTCTCTGGCCGAGTGGGATCTGGGACCCACCCCGCGTGCGGAACCAGTGCGACCCGTCACTCATCCCCGAACCATTCCCGAACGATTCCGAGCCCATCCCCGAGGGATCCCGAGCGGGATTTGGGACCCTCGACACATCCGGGTTGTTTGAGACAACTACTTCCGGTGTTGCTGTTGTCTGGGACCATCACCCACCATCATCACGACCTTTAAGAACCTTTAAGTCACCTTTAAGGTCACTTCCGGAATCCCGAACCATCCCCGAGCGACCCCCGAACCCATCCCGAGCGATCCCCGAACCCGTCCCGAACTTGCAAGTGATATGATGTCATCGCTCCAAAATAACTCGGCCTCTGATTGGCTACAAGTGGTCACGTGTCCTAAATCCTGGCTCCTGATTAATCAGGGGTCAGGTTGAGCGACCTACACTACTGTTATAGGCGAACGAGTATTAGACATTTTTAATAAGAAATGTATGGAACGGCCATCTATGTGCCCCACTCAGGGGCACAAAGATGGCGGCCAAAAATTCAGTCTTAATTACACCAAAAATCAAATCAAAACATATTGTATGAAGAAAGCAGTGAATCAGAGGAAGAGTGCTAGCTGAAGACCGGAAAAACGTTTTCAAGGAAAGACACTTGAGTTTAAAGCACAAGGCCCGGACAAAGAACATTTAAAATTCTTATTGGTTTGTTATACATTACGGTATTAAATTTCGTGCAATATTTTGTTCGCGCGTATTAAATTTCGCGAATTTTTTAAAATCGCGAAAATCGCGAAAATTAGTAAGAATAAGGTACAAAAAGTTATGCCTCATTATGATTGGTTAAAACAAATCATTAAGATATATTTCTTCGATATGTTTGTCAGTGCCGAAGCTGAC
The DNA here is from genome assembly GCA_022457155.1 of Cladopsammia gracilis. Taxonomy (NCBI): domain Eukaryota; kingdom Metazoa; phylum Cnidaria; class Anthozoa; order Scleractinia; family Dendrophylliidae; genus Cladopsammia; species Cladopsammia gracilis. The sequence continues at coordinate 446,192 of JAJGOT010000299.1, read as the reverse complement.
TTCTTTTTCAATTTTCTCTAACGTTTCAAGAATGCTCAGCTAAAACAAAACTACAAGAGAAATACAAAAATTACAAGGTAAAAAGATTTATCGTAAGGTTTACACATTTGTGGAGAAGATAGAAGTGAAAATTACATTTGAAATTGGTTACATAACTTACAAAAACTGAAGGTGACAAGTTTCTTTATCATACCCGATCGGTTAAGTTTCGTCCAGCCTTTTCCATATCTTTAAATGCACTGAGTGACCTTGAGCGATTTTTATTGACAATAGTTCCTTTATTATTAAATTCTTATTTTATCTTATTTGTGCCGGTGAAGTGGGCATAGTAATCCAAAAGTATTTAAATAGCCGCAAGGTAATGTCAGAAAAAAGTTACCTTAATCGATATAGTTTAACGGCTTTAAGTTACTCTAACTAAAAATATTATTTCCAGAAAGAGCGCTTAGAAAAACTTGACCTGAGTTTTATTTTCGATTATCTTGACTCGACACCTATCTGCATCAGTCCAAGGTGTGTATGAAATATTTCAATGACCGCAAGGTTGCTTAGGGAAATATAGGTTTAAGCTAGAATTTCTACGAAATATCTACTGGTCAGGAGAAAGTATAATTCGGTAACTATCGGATAAATAATCTAAGAAAGAGTACGAGTAAAGGGCGAGCCAATAATCTTTTTAAATGTCCCATGATTATATAAATGTTATTGTATATTATATTCAACACCCTTGACGAAGTTTTCCTTAACATTAATAGACTATAGAATCCATAAACATACGAAACGTTTCATTGCTTGCATTTTTATTGTTTTATACTGAATTGTCCTGGTTAGTGTAGTGTAGTTAGCGTAGTTCCGATTTATGAGCATACTTGATACAAGCCTTGTGGCTGCGCTAAGATGCATACCATACTTATTATAAACAAGAAAATTTCAAAATCAATAACTTGGGATTCATGCATATTAATAAAATACACTCATATTCGCCTATTTACTCAGCTTTTTTTTTATTTGGAGGATATATTTGCAACATACGCAGCATGGGAAAATGTGACGAATATACGTTTATTTCGTTTATACTCTGGAACACCTCAGCTTAATATTTTCAACGCATCGAAAAAAAAATTATTGAAAAGCATTTAAAGTTAACATTAAAACTGTTATTCTAGGTTGGAAGACTTTTCAAGTTACTCGTGATTTGTTGCCCAATTTTCCAAGCTAAAGGATGGATTTTTCAATAAGTATCTAAAAGTGTCATGCTCACTCAGCTGTATTTATTGTTTATTCAAATATAATGAACTGCAGCGGTGTATGGTGTATGGTTATTACGGTGGCCCACAACTGTCGCAGCAAATACAAATCGCTCACAGCAAATACAAATCGCTCACAGCAAATACAAAAACAATTGCTCACAGGGGGGGAGGTATCGAGCATACCCACGGGGTTTGACATTAAATTGCCTCCCCTTGGTTAGGAATTTGACAAGCTTGTATTGACCCAAGGTCGGGAAGATTGTCAACATTAGATTGATGGGGACAGTAGAAGTACCATACACAACGTAAAACCTACCATCGAACCTGACATTTTGGCGCGTTCGGTGGGCATTTCGCAGGATCTTGAGAAGGTGAGTGAAGAGTTATTTACCATATTTTAAAAACTTTTCTTCTTTGAATAATTAGCCGATAGATTGATTTTTCGCCTGCTGGTTAAGTGAAGTAATTTAGATGTGATTTGAACTGTAAAATTTGCCAAATTTGCTTGGTACGGAAGCATTTTTTTAATTAAGTTGTTTGGATATTTTGCAGAATTTCCCTAGGGTGGGGGAATTTGAATGGAAATTTTTGCCCCAGGGTGACAAAATTGACCAAAATTTGAAGGAAAAATGTCAAACCCCGTGGGTATGCCCGATACCCCCCCCCCGGGGGAAACCATTGACAGGTGCATAATGGCTAATATGAAGTGGGAAGTGTGAAGTGTTTTTTTTCCAGGGGAGTGATGTTTGATTTCTTTTGATAATCCTGATGAGGTTTTCTTTTGAAGGTTTAAGAGATGCACAATCATTAGACCAATCGGATTCAGAAGACGAGGAGGAGTTTGACGAGGAGACACTTTTAACATATTACTTTACAAGAGGATTTTCTTACAATGAAATTCTCCTTTTTCTGAATAAACATCACAATTATGAAATCTCGTATAGTACACTCTTAAGAAGACTAAAGAAGTATGGACTTAAGAGAAGAAATACTTCTTCGCAGGAGCAAATTGCAATTGCACAGCGGCGCATTCGCAAGATACTTGATGGGCCTGGATCACTTGGTGGGTACAGATCAGTGTGGCACACACTAGAGCTAGAAGGTATTAGAGTTCCCAGAATCATTGTGCAGGAATTACTGAAAGAATTGGACCCGGATGGAGTAGCTGAACGTAAAGCACATCGGCTTAAAAGAAGGGTTTATAGCAACCCAGGACCAAATTACTCTTGGCACCTGGATGGCTATGACAAACTGAAACCGTGGGGATTTCCAATTCATGGGTGCATAGATGGATTTAGCAGGAAAATCTTGTGGTTAAATGTTACTCGATCAAACAACCTTCCTGAGAACCCAGCAAAATACTACCTAACCATTGTTAGTGAACTTGGTGGTGTTCCAGTTGAACTAGTAACTGACCTGGGCACTGAGAATGGACTCGTTGCAGCTATGCAATGCTACTTCAGAGACAATGCTGAAGCTCACAGATATGTGCCCTCGCCCAGAAATCAGCGCATAGAATGTTGGTGGAGCTTTTTTGGCAAAAATCGCTCTGGTTGGTGGAGGAACTTTTTTAAAGATTTAGAATCCCAAGGAATTATTGACCTAGCCTCTGAAATGTGCAAGGAGTGTCTTTGGTTCTGCTTTTCTGGGCTATTACAAGCAGAGTGTGATAAAGTGAAGGAGCACTGGAACACACATTACATTAGGAAGTCAAGACACGACACATTGAATGGAAGGCCAGATTCCTTGTTTTTTCTACCCGAGCACCACGGTGGTGCAGCTAATCTCTTGCTAAAGGTATCTAAGGGTGAATTTGACTTCATTTCACAGCAGTGTGTACATAGTGTTGAAGAAAACATGTACCAGGAATACTTTAGTTATGTATATAATAGCTTAGGACTGACACAACAGAATGTATCTTGGCAAGGTGCCCTTGAGTTATATCATAAGCTGTTGAATATAGCAGAAAATGGCCATACCGTCTAATAGCACAACAAACTTAGTTATTAATTATCTAGATGTAAGTGTTAGTGTGGACTGTACATGTCATTTCAGCTCAGGCACGAAAAAGAAAACCCTCAGCATCAGCTTCATTAAAAATGCCATGTATTACATCTGCAACTACATACCTATCTGATTTGTAGAAGACATCTACTGTGATATTGTTTGGTCCCTGGGTTGAAGTTAAGGAATATCCTGAACTGTCCTAAGATTTTCAGCTGGTTCCTTGAGGACTCCTCGAAACAAAATTAATTCCTAGTAGGCCAATGCTGTTTTCATATTATAGTTTGGATTTCTAGTGCCAACACATTTACACATGTACAGTATCATTACTGAAATTGTTGTGGTGATGATTTCATTGGCGCACTATGCAAACCTACTTGATGAAGTGGTTCTGGAAAACAACTAGAGTAAAAGACTCCTCAAATACAAATGTACATACATGTATCATGTTCTACTAACCCGACAAATCTACCAGCAGCTTGCAGGACATCACTCGAATTTACTGATGCATAACACCTGTGGTTGCGACACAGCATAAGTTTGACTAGAAAATTCCAAATACATTCCTGGCTACTCAGTGACGGAGACAAAATGAACATAATTTATTTCTAATAGAACATCAAACAATATTCCATCCCTTTTAACAATGAATCACTATTTTTACTTGCAACTTGCATGTCATTACATCTGTGTTATACCGTATTTTCTCGATTAAACGCCCCCGGCGTTTATTTCAAACTTGGTCTCGGGGACCCGGCGTTTATTTGAAGCCGGCGTTTAATCGAGGTCCGGCGTTTATTAATGAAGTAAAATTTTCTATCAAGAAAACAACAAGTACGATCCTTGTGCGATGGCTGTGTACCGTGAGCATGGACCTGATAACGACAAGATAAATGTCGAACACATCCCTATCGAGCTCTCATCCACTCTTTGCTTCTTCGTAAAACATGGAGGGAATGTTTCGACTAAAGTGAGACAGGAAACCTACAGAGCTAGAAACTTGGAACAAGGCGGCCTTGAAGTCCCTTTAACTCTTCAATGCGCGATTTATGCCACCCAGAAAGCACAATTTTTGACAAGACTAAAACAACTTATAAACAAACGTTGGAGGGATCCTCGCGATTTTAACGACAGCGAGCACTACAACAAAAGAAAGAGAGTGCGTCAGTCATAACAACAGGAACGTGAACATTGCCATATGTTTTCAATTTTGTGCTGTTGTACAGCATACATCGCAGTTAATGTTAGGCCAGACTTGTTCGTTAAACATTAACTTGTTGGCTCGACGCAAATAAACGCCGGGACCTCAAACAAACGCCCCCGGCGTTTATTTCAAACTTGGCCTCGGAGACCCGGCGTATATACGAGGCCGGCGTTTAATCGGGGTCCGGCGTTTAATAGAGAAAATACGGTACATGCATGTACAAGTAAATATCAATCACTACTGCAAGAAACCTCTCAAGTAGCTTCTTCCTCAAAATTGTGAGCTATCTACATGTAATGTCAACAAGCTTTATAAAATCATGTCACTAAAGTTAGTGACTGATGTATGATAAACAGAAAAAAAAAGACAAAGTTTACAATGGATGCTATACTGTTTCTTTGCGAGTCATTTTGACACGCCATCAGTCTAATTTAAGTAAATATCAAAATGGAATAATCTATCCAAATTACATGAAATTGGTACAGTCCCCACTATGTTCGCTTTGTGTCAATAAACAGGAAACCTTAGTTTGAGCATTTCTTTTTCTACGGGAGTATATATATTCGCAAATTATGCAATTAAGTACTTCTATATAACGAAATTTTTTATGCGAGTAAGTTCTTCTGTTGTTCCGACGATCTTGCTTCATGGTGCTTCTTAGGTACCGGGGGGGGGGAGGATCCCATATAAAAATAACGGGGGTGCTCATCGTACCTTTTATGGGTCAAAATTTGTAGATTGGTACCGCTTAGGGTACTAAAATCTAAAATGACCACCGTTAGAATTATCGCGGTACCTATTAGGGTATGAGCCGAAAAAATATGACAGAATATGACGTGTTGTTTTAGAATTGGTACCTCTTAGGGGTAAAAATTCATTCTAGCCACGCCCATTTAACGAGATTCTGGTGACTTTTAGGTTGTTCGAAAATTTCCGACGAGCACCTCCGTCATTTTTATACGGGTCCCCCCCCCCGGCCTTAGGTAGTTCTTGAGTAAAAAGGAGGGCAGAAAATGTACGCTCTGAAGTCGCCGATGCCACAAGTATCTCCTTGTAGCGTTTTGGTGACAGGAGTTTTGTTGAAAGCTACGCACATGGCTGTTATGTTTGTAACCTGACGTAGTTCAGGCAGGGCTAGCGATATGTTTTTTTGACAGCGAACCACCTCCTCCCCCCCCCCGCCTAAGTTCTCGCTCAGGAGGCCGGAAGTCTCCCTGCCGCATGCTCCCCTGCTCTGTCATCGTAATTCTCATATACATGAGGGCGAGTATCTTGTGGCTTAAATTCATACATAAGGAAACGATATGCGAGTGTTTTGTCGCTTAGATTCCGTTATGTATGAAGTGTTGATATACATAACGAAACGATATGCGAGTGTTTTATCGCTTAGATTCCGTTATGTATGAAGTGGTTAAATACATAACGAAACGATATGCGAGTGTTTTATCGCTTAGATTCCGTTATGTATAAAGTGTTTATATACATAACGAAACGATATGCGAGTGTTTTGTCGCTTAAATTTCGTTATGTATAAAGTGTTTATATACATAACGAAACGATATGCGAGTGTTTTGTCGCTTAAATTTCGTTATGTATAAAGTGTTTATATACATAACGAAACGATATGCGAGTGTTTTGTCGCTTAAATTTCGTTATGTATAAAGTGTTTATATACATAACGAAACGATATGCGAGTGTTTTATCGCTTAAATTTCGTTATGTATGATGTGTTTATATACATAACGAAACGATATGCGAGTGTTTTGTCGCTTAAATTTCGTTATGTATAAAGTGTTTATATACATAACGAAACGATATGCGAGTGTTTTGTCGCTTAAATTTCGTTATGTATAAAGTGTTTATATACATAACGAAACGATATGCGAGTGTTTTATCGCTTAAATTTCGTTATGTATGATGTGTTTATATACATAACGAAACGATATGCGAGTGTTTTGTCGCTTAAATTTCGTTATGTATAAAGTGGTTAAATACATAACGAAACGATATGCGAGTGTTTTGTCGCTTAAATTTCGTTATGTATAAAGTGTTTATATACATAACGAAACGTTATGCGAGTGTTTTGTCGCTTAGATTCCGTTATGTATGAAGTGTTTATATACATAACGAAACGATATGCGAGTGTTTTGTCGCTTAAATTTCGTTATGTATAAAGTGGTTAAATACATAACGAAACGATATGCGAGTGTTTTGTCGCTTAAATTTCGTTATGTATAAAGTGCTTAATATACAGACGAAACTGTTCGCATAAAAAATTTCGTTATACAGAAGAATTTAGTTGCATATTATGCCAATGTAATTACCGCCAGTTTTAGGGATGAAAATAAATTTGAGCCACCCCCACAAAACTTTCTTCTAGGTTTTTTAGTCAAATATCCGAAGATCACCCCCGTCGTTTTCATATGGGAGTACCCACCCCCCCGGAGCATGATCAGTTGTTGAACTCACCTCTACAAGGATCAACTCTAGAAAACATTTCTGTAGTTATGAGTGCTATTCCATAAATTACAAAATGACTACTGAACCTGTAGAAAATACGTAATATCACAAGTTATTACATCTACTTAATTTTCAATTGATAGTGAAAGAAAAGCTTATTTCATCAATTGACAACAATTGTTTCCAAATTTATCAATGTTGAGCGAGCAGCGAAATTATTAGCCATTATTTTACCGAAGTAGAAGTGATACTACTACAAATACTATTCTGAGTTTGAGCAGTCAATCAGAGCACGCGAAAAACAATATCCGCTGGTTTGGTGTACTAACATATATATGTATGTATGTATGTATGTATGTATGCACTAATTAAATTTATATACCAACAAGCTGACGTAAACAGCAGTAAAGAAAACAAACAAATAAAAAATAAACAACCAGTGATATCAATGAACGCCAAGCGTTATCTATCTACTTACATATTATCATAATTGGCTGCCTGGCTTCTCCCGCCCCTATGGGACAGACAGACAGCCAGCCAGTACTCCATTTAATTTTCAATTTTTTCTTTCAAATGTAAACTGTATGTTGTTCTTGAGTACAAATAAAGATTGTTTACAAATAAACATTGTTTTTGTTGTTGCCAAGGTAAACATTGGTAATAAACAACTCACCAAATGATCCATAATAAAATGGTGGATCTTCGGTATTCAGGAGAAAAAAGATCCGCTATCCTTCCTCGTTGAACCTTAGGAGATGTAAATTATAAATTATCAACTTATTTATTTATTTATTTGTATTTACTCTTGATACTTTTTATTAACATTCTTCTGAGTGAGTCACATAGTTAATTTGCAAAGCACTCCAGCAAGCTTCTAATCATCAAAAAATAAAAAAAATAAAATACGATAAAACAAAACAACAAAGGAAAACAACATGGTAACAGCTTTGAGCGTTTTTAACTCGATCATTATAATCAGGTTTCAAAGCCCTAAATTTCAAGTTACACCTATTTGATAACCATGCAGCGCAGCCATTATATTAACATAGCTGGTCAGACCACCATTTTAACAGTGGAGAAGAGAGTCTGTGCTGGCTATGATATTACCTCGTGCTTTTCAGTAGCGACCAATTCTCCTGGAGGAAGTTCTTTATTGTTTTCTTTCGCTATTCTCTGCAAAATACACAGAGCTTTATCTGGTTTTCCAGCTGTCATCAGAAAACGAGGAGACTCTGGAACGAGCTAAAAATAAACAAACAAAAAGCAAAATGAATATTTGAAGTTATTTACGACCACATGATTGCTTTGGTTTCAGGCTTGCTGTACGATTGGTTAAAAAAAGCTCGTGCAATGTTCTCTGGCCAATCAGAGTAAGACATTGATTCTCGAATGGTCAGATGCAAGCTCAAAGGTTATAAAGTCAATGTTTGATTGTATCATCCTGGGTCATCCTGTGTACACGGACACCAAGGAAAACCACAATGAAAAGGTGAAGTAACGCTCTTTACTTAATGTTGCCAAAACATCAAACTTAATCGGAACAATGTTACAATTCAGCCGTAAGAGAAAGGAAACGTTGTCCTTGAAACTCGCCGAATATGATTATTTCATGTTCATATTGGTGCAGAGAATGGCAACTGTAAATGAATGTTCTAAAATGTATAACGTGATGTTGTCATCGTTCTCCCATTTGACTGCATGGACTTTAATTTTTGAGTTCCGCAATGTTCTCACCTTACAGCAACAAATAAAAAGAAGCAAGGGAATGGCAGAAATGAAAAACAACCATCTCCATCCTAAAGAAGGCATCACCACAAGTGCGATGCTAATCTCTATACACGAACCAAGAGACCATGATAACTGCAAAGAAAAAGGAAAGATCGATTTCATTTTCTTTGGACTACAACACATTGACTGGAGTTAGTTGATTGCACTTTGAAAAGAGCGAAATTCCTAAATTTTATTTGATAAACTTGCAATCATTTTCTTCGATACTAGCCTCTGTAAATACAATTTTTATTACGAATTTAGATCTTCTTCAATTGAGGTGTTAGTAATAAAACTAGATAGATAAATTCATTTATCGAGGATGGCCCAAATTAAGTTTAATTTAATTTATTCTGGTTTTAAATAATTTTAAGAAACTCACCGAAAGAGCGTTTAGCATAACTCCTCGTCGTCTTCTCGGAAGGAACTCGGCCCAAAGATTCATACTGAAAAGTAAAAAGTAAAGTGTTTTTAATAATAATATTAATAATAAAATTGGTTTCATTAGTTGTATGTTAAAACATCCTTTTACTACAAAGCTGATTACGTACGTGCGCGCCCAACTTCTGTATTTTTTTGAATTAGGTATCGATGTGTTTTCAACTGCCATAATAATAATAAAAATGATAATGACTTCATTGGTAGTTATAGGCTAGGTGGCTCTTAAATTACTAATTCAGACTATCAATCAATTAATCAATCAATCAATCAATCAATTAATCAATCAATAAGTCAGTCAATCAATCAATCAATCAATTATCAATCAACTACATAATCGATCGATCAATCAATCAATCAATCAATCAATCAGTTAACCAATCAATCAATCAATCAATCAATCAATCAAAATCAGTCAATCTATCAATCAATCAATCAATCAGTCAATCAGTCAGTCTGTCAACTAATCAATCAGTCATTCAGTCAACTAATCAATCAATCCATTTGTCTATCAGTCAGTCAGTCAATCAATCAATCAATCAATCAATCAATCAATCAATCAGTCAGTCAGTCAGTCAGTCAGTCAGTCAGTCAGTCTGACTGTCAGTTAATCAATCAGTCAGTCAGCCAGTCAGCCAATCAGTCAGTTTGACTGTCAGTTAATCAATCAGTCAGTCAGTGAGTCAGTCAGTGAGTCAGTCAGTCAATCAGTCAGTCAGTGAGTCAGTCTGACTGTCAGTTAATCAATCAGTCAATCTTTGGGCGTATCTCACCACTGAGCCACTCCTCCCATTCCTAGGCCCACCACTGTACTAAATGTCATGATCCAGAAGTAATTTGGTGCAAACGTACTCAACACAGCGCCAGCAAAAACCACAACAGTACAAGCTATAACTTCCTGGGTGGAACAAAAACAACAGCGTAAATATAAAAAAGAATGTTTACTCCAGTGGCTCTGCTCTCATAACACTCTTTCAAGAACTGGCAAGAATTCTTAAAAAGAATAATAAAATTGAGATTAAAACATTCATAACAACTACCAAGAAAATAAACAAAACAGAAGTTTAATATGAGTCGGTAAATATATTAATTGGAACGACAAAAGAGAAATTTCATTTGCCTTTCACTAATTATACTTTCGATCGGACCTCTCCTATGGTAAAGTCACATAAGGGCCACAGGTGGTCAACACGGCCGGAGCTCAACCAACACGGTTTCTGTAGTATGACAGACTCCTGGATGGAATGCTAGTCCATCACAGGGCTACCAGCGACATAATGACCATAATGTTGGTGGTACCCATTTATACACCTGAGCCTTGGAGAGAGATCATGTGGAGAAAAACAACACGACCACCTGTTAACTAGTAAAAAAAAACAATTTCCATTTACAACCATAGTGAGGAATGTTCACTCCAAGTGGATCCAGCAATGAAAAAGTAAACAAATTACCTTCTTTCTTCCAAAGTTATCTGAGACATATCCCCAAATGCACGTGCTTACAGTCATTCCAGAGAATACGGCCTGTGATATTAAAGTGAAAAAAATGCTGAGCATTACCGTTTTTCCTATTTGTCCTTCTCGGACTTCAATGTTACTTATCGAAAAAGTGTTCCACATCACCCATATCACCCCTGTCGATCGTCCAACCTGTAGGTAGTTTTGTAATCAAATCTGTGATCGAGTAGCCATCCATCTTATTCCCTTCTATTAAACCCGAATTACACCTGTGATCCAATTATTAACCATCCCTTCCAATCCAATCCCACCCTATTCCATTCTTTCCCATTTAGTAACTTATTTTCCATCTCATCAGGGTTAGGTCTGTGCTTTTCAACTGAGCCCATCTTTTTCAGGACATCACATCGCATAGGTCTTACCGTAGTATATACTGAGTGACAAAGGACCATGAACGAAAATGCTGCTGGTTTTACGTAGAATCTAGAGAGGAATCTAGATTTTACGTACGCCAGCAGCATTTTCGTTCGCGGTCCTTTGCCACTTATCTACTTCAGTGTTTTATTTGGGACCGTAGATCTTCTCAGATCCGATGTGCTGCTTTTCTTTTTCAACATGGTATCGGCCATGTATTCTCTGAGGTATGGTTTATGCCTATCCTCGCTTTCTTTATCGCGACAGCGACATGATATTTCAAATACTTTGCCTATTGCTCATGGTCACGCGTTGTGACGTTGGCCAATTGGCAAACATTTGATTTTGAGCTCATCTGAGGTCATCACCACTTGCAACTTAGTAGACAATTGACGTTCGTGCTGGGTGTTCTTTTTTCAATGCTGCTACACCGTGCTGACGAGACCCAACCAGGTCGAAACAGCTGCCCACGGTTGCATTTTGGCTTTCAGCTTGGGCTCTATCATGTCGTCGCGTTAAGTGTTCTACGTAGTAACAGTCTTACTTACTTTATTAATTTTTCTTACCGTAGTGATCGTTGCTTCTTGCCACGTGGCTAAACTCCATTCGCATCGAATCGCAGGACACACAATCGCTAGAATCGTCACTTCCATCGAGTCTGCCATCTAAACAAGAGCCGTTAAAGCATAGGTTAAAGGGTGGTGTAAAACACTTGTTTCTACGAGATGCAGTGAAGACGATGGTGATATAATGATAATGACAACAGTTGTGTAACTATCACTTACCCAAGCCAAACCTATAACAAACATAAGCTTCATTTGAAAAGGTCCATAGCCGAGTTTGTCGATGGCATCCTCTACAGTGTAGGTAGCCTTGCTTCCTAAAAACAAAAAATGTGAAATGTGAAAAATCAGGTGCCCTTTATTTTTGTGGGGTTTGGAAGTCACGAAGTTCATGCAAAATAATTAGCCGGTAAAATTTACAGGAGTAAAACTTTCGCCATATTGCATAAGAAAAGACAAAGCTTCTAGTGCAAACAATGGAGAAACTAAAACGCACACAAAAGTAAAAGGCATACAGGGTTGTCCTCAAGTACGCAGGCGTTTTAATAAACCCTTGCCCCTCTACACTCAGCTCTGAATAATACAATCAAAAGATTTTGACATTGTTTCGGAGGATGAAAATTTTAAAGCGTCATCGTTTAAATAAAAGATACCGAGCAGTTTTTTCCTATAGTTTTTTGTTCATTTAATTTTAGTTGAATAAATGTCGGAGTTGAAATTTTCACTGAATATTTTAAATACCGCAATCTGAGAAGGGAACTGCAGTTAATTTTCTCGGTCCCCGGTTCGGACACTGTACTCATTTGTCATGAGCCGAACCTAATTCAGTGTGAAGTACGAAGTATGAATTAATTCAGAGAAACGGCTAATCTAATTCGCTTGGCGTAGTCGGTAATAATGGCTGTGGACCGGCTTTGATTCAGGCGCCGAACTTCACATGAACTTGACTCAATTCTGCGGTTAACCCAATTCTGCCGGGTTAAATAAATTTGGATCGGTATAAATTTGAATAAGGTTCGGCTCATGTGAAGTGCGGTGTCTCAACCCGGCCTTACACGTTCATTTTCTTATCATTGAAGTCCATACCCCACATGCAGGGCCCGGTTGTTTGAAAGCCGATTAACACTAGTAAACCGAGGATTTAATTTCTCTGACAGTGTTTAAAAATGTTTTCAAAAGGTCTTTTATAGCTAGTAGGGAAGACAAGTTTGTTGAATTCTTTAACTGGATTCAAAATTGACGCTAATCCTTGGTTAGCTTAATCGTGCTTTGAACAACCCGTCCCTGGGGGCCGTTTCTCGAAAGACCCGGTAATTACCGGGCCCGGAAAGCTGTTTTATTTAATTTCATTAAAGATTGAGGTTTCAAAAGTTTTGCAGATAATTATAATACGATAAAACTATCAGTTAGCAAAACAAAATGGACTGGTTTGTTTGCCAGGACCTTCGCTTTTATTCTTTAGATTTTGTTTTCAATATTTGGCTTCGGGCCCGAAAAGTTACTGGGAGTTTCGAGAAACGGGCTTCTGCCCCTGCAGACCTGTAAATCAAAATCCTCGGGAACACTCTCGAGTAAACGCGTCGACGCACGCGGATCCACGATTGTCGTGTACTTTGATGTACGTAATTTAGCGCCATGTTGTCTAAACTAAAAGCCGTTGATACACTCACCCTTTCCCTCTGATTCTTGTGATAACGTTTTACTGTGGTCTTCGTCTGATTTCCCGTGATCTTGTGTTTTCATATTATAGAAGGTTTCTCCGGCACTCGATTTAGCAAAGCTAGTGATATTTGCAGTGACCTCAAACTCAAGGTTGTAAGAAAAATTTCGACTGCAAAACAATCCAGTAGCCGGTCAAATTCGTCGAATTCCCGATCTTATTAAAACCCTTATGGTTGAGTTTTCCATTTTCTTCAGATAAATTGTTTTAGGGAAAAGCCAACTCACATTGTCACGTGCAATAAGGTTGATATTTTTCATGAAATCTAGCGAAATTCGTGGAGCGGGTACCAGCGTGTTTTCGATTCAATCGAGAAGCCATGCATAATTGACGCTGTGTTTTAACCGGTTCTCTCTTGACTCTGTTGACTCAAGCTCGTCCAACTTTAAACCAAAAAATCGTTGGTTCGATCCCAAGATCTGTATTAAGGTGCTTATTACGCCCTTTATGTTTTTACCATCATCCCATATCATTTATAAGTTATAAGAAAGTCAGTTTTACAAAGTCTTTCTAATCTCGTTTGGCGCCATCTCCCGGGTGCCTATGGTTGCACGATGTCAACTTATGCATCACCGGCTTTAGCTCTTCTGTACCCAGTATGACCCGAGGTATTCCGAAGTCTTCCGGACGTTTTGATAATTAATCGACCGCCACCCGAAGAAACTAAGCCCGAATATTGTCGAACCTTCCCTAAAATTCTCGAGTGCCTAAGATGACCTGCTTTCATGGTCCCTGGCGTGTCAAAGTTGGCGTCGGTTTCACAGAAATCACATTTACAATAGATGTCAAGGGTAAAAAACCTAAAATCTGGCTGTAAAATGTCAGACCTTCCATTGAATGAGCGCATCCAGTAAAAGTTCGATTTTGCCTTAATTTATGACGTCAAATAGTTTTTACATCATTCTGCGTCGCGAGAAGATCTTGGTCGTGTCGCGCTAGGAAAGAAAACAAGTCATGCGTGACAAGATGAAATCAGGAGTGCTATCCGAAGACCGGAAAGACGTTTTCAAGGAAAGACACTTAGAGTTTTAATTCACAACAATTCACCACAAGGCCCGGACTAAGAACATATAAAATTCTTATTGTTTTGTTATAAAAAAATTCGTGCAATATTTTGTGCGCGCGTATTAAATTTCGCGAATTTTTAAAATCGCGAAAATCGCGAAAATTAGTAAGAATAAGGTACACAAAGTTATGCTTAAAACTTTTCTCACCTATAGCCTTTATCTGGGCTGAGAATTAGCTATCAATCAATGTCAAAATCAGCTGCAGATCAAACAGTAACGAAGGCTAACTTAAGCCTCATTATGATTGGTTAAAACAAATCATTAACATATATTTCTTCGATATGTTTGTCAGTGCCGAAGCTGACTTTCAATTTTCTCTTACGTTTCGAGAATGCTCAGCTAAAACAAAACTACAAGAGAAATACAAAAATTACAGCATAAAGATTTATCGTAGGGTTTACACATTTGTGGAGAAGATAGAAGTGAAAATTACATTTGAAATTCGTTACATAACGTACAAAAACTGAAAGTGACAAGTTTCTTTGGTTAAGTTTCGTCCAGCCTTTTCCATATCCTTAAAGTGCACTGAGTGACCTTGAGCGATTTTTATTGACAATAGTTCCTTTATTAATTAACTTTATTTTATCTTATTTGTCCCGGTGAAGTGGGCATAGTAATCCAAAAGTAATTAAATAGCCGCAACGTAATGTCCGAAAAAAGTAACCTTAATCGATATAGTTTTACGGTTTTAGGTTACTCTAACTAAAATCGAAACTAAAAATATTATTTCCAGGAAGAGCGCTTAGAAAAACTTGACCTGAGTTTAATTTTCGATTATCTTGACTCGACACCTATCGGCACCAGTCCAAGGTGTGTATGAAATATTTCAATGATCGCAAGGTTGCTTAGTGAAATATAGGTTTAAGCTAGAATTTCTACAAAATATCGACTGGTCAGGAGAAAGTATAATTCGGTCGCTATCGGATAAACATTCCAAGCAAGAGTACGAGTAAAGGGCGAGTAAAGTTCGATTTTGAAGACTTAAATATAAAACATAACTTGGTTGACTTATTTAGACAATAGGTGAAGCATTTGTAAACCAAAGGCAAACTGATAGCAACGTAATTAAAAGATAAAAATCATCAACAAAGGCAAAAATTAGTCAGACTTTATAGTTTTAATCATCCTCGGAGACCCAGTAAAGTGAAAAGTAAAGTAAAATCGGCGCCTTCAACTTTCGTCTTGCACGTGTGTTGGGAATTGCGCCCACGAGAAACGCCAAAACCCCATAAAACAGTCTTTGATTGATTTTTTTAAATTATGCCTACGATTAATTCACTACTAATTCCAATAAAACGGCAACTTAATTTCTAATGCTTTTTCCAAATAACTTTTGTGACCCTTGATGATTATGGGTCAGCATAACAATACTAAACTCTATAAATCACTGAATATTCCGAATCACTACTTATTAAATTCTCTTCTCAACTGGGTACAGTTCAACGTTTTCCTCGGGTATCGTCCAGCAAAAACCGAAACACGCACGCGCACAGATGCGAGTTTTGATGCGCGCGCGTTTACCACATTCTTGCTCATCAAGAAACTACTCGCAGACTAATTCCCAGTTGCCGAACATTTTAACTCTAGTGGCCACTCACAGTCGGACATTGTCGTCAGGGGACTGAGGTTATGTACCGGTACTAACCTCAAAAGGAAACAAGTGGAAATGGAAACCATCTTTAAGTTGGGCCGTCATGCAACCGCATGGGCTCAACACGGTTTTCCATTTCCTCTGAACTGCGCGCGCTCATACACTATTTGCTTAGCGCGCGCTATCACAATTTTTCAAATAAAACAAGTCGCGTTCAAAACAACGGTCATCAACCTGATGAAGGGCCAAGCCCGAAACGTTGTTGTTTTAAACTAACTTGACACTTTCTCAAAACATTTTATTTTATTTTTCCAATATGTTTATTATTAAGTGTCACGCATCCTTGGGAATTCAAGTTTTTGAATTCATTTGTTTTGTTTTAATTCTATTCTGGCCTACAAGTCTAACTCTAAGGGCGCACATGCGTAAAGGCATAAGGCCATGCGTAAAGGTGAAGAAAGGAGAGTTGTTTTTATGAACATTTTTCTCAGTCTCTTCCAACATGATGTGTGGCCAGCGGTCTATCTACTCGGTAAACACTCTCCGCGAGGCTGAAAACCCCAGTGTATTGTACATCATTGGGTGTGACGTCATAATGATAATGTCCCCCTTCTCCGTGATCACTGAAGCAGTGAAAGTGTTCAATGCAAAGATCTAAGCCCTGAAAAAAAAAAGTTGATTTTCGCTACATTCGAACCTCACTTTACGGACATCCCGTTCATGCGTTTAATTTTGAATACAGAGAATAAACAGATTTTCCCGCCTGGACCGAAACAATCTCAAATTTACTTCGTTTATACGACCAATTTGACTATTTATGGCCCAGTTTCTACGAACGAAATTTTCAGCACCCCATTCATTTAGAGTCAAAACCAAAAACGTCTAAGTTTACCGTCGAAACCGCAAAAAATTCTTGCACCATGCCAATCATTTGAGTCCGAACCAGTTCATCCAGTCCTGTCATCAACCGCGGCATCGCCCAGGCCCACTCCAGAAGCAGCTCGTCCAGTCCTGTCATCAACCGCGGCATCGCCCAGGCCCACTCCAGAAGCAGCTCATCCAGTCCTGTCATCAACCGCGGCATCGCCCAGGCCCACTCCAGAAGCAGCTCGTCCAGTCCTGTCATCAACCGCGGCATCGCCCAGGCCCACTCCAGAAGCAGCTCATCCAGTCCTGTCATCAACCGCGGCATCGCTCAGGCCCACTCCAGAAGCAGCTCATCCAGTCCTGTCAACAACCGCGGCATCGCCCAGGCCCACTCCAGAAGCAGCTCATCCAGTCCTGT
The DNA here is from genome assembly GCA_022457155.1 of Cladopsammia gracilis. NCBI lineage: Eukaryota > Metazoa > Cnidaria > Anthozoa > Scleractinia > Dendrophylliidae > Cladopsammia > Cladopsammia gracilis. The sequence goes on along the minus strand of JAJGOT010000299.1, from coordinate 428,972 downwards.
CAACAACCGCGGCATCGCCCAGGCCCACTCCAGAAGCAGCTCATCCAGTCCTGTCATCAACCGCGGCATCGCCCAGGCCCACTCCAGAAGCAGGTCATCCAGTCCTGTCAACAACCGCGGCATCGCCCAGGCCCACTCCAGAAGCAGCTCGTCCAGTCCTGTCAACAACCGCGGCATCGCCCAGGCCCACTCCAGAAGCAGCTCATCCAGTCCTGTCAACAACCGCGGCATCGCCCAGGCCCACTCCAGAAGCAGCTCATCCAGTCCTGTCAACAACCGCGGCATCGCCCAGGCCCACTCCAGAAGCAGCTCATCCAGTCCTGTCAACAACCGCGGCATCGCCCAGGCCCACTCCAGAAGCAGCTCATCCAGTCCTGTCAACAACCGCGGCATCGCCCAGGCCCACTCCAGAAGCAGGTCATCCAGTCCTGTCAACAACCGCGGCATCGCCCAGGCCCACTCCAGAAGCAGCTGATCCAGTCCTGTCAACAACCGCGGCATCGCCCAGGCCCACTCCAGAAGCAGCTCATCCAGTCCTGTCAACAACCGCGGCATCGCCCAGGCCCACTCCAGAAGCAGCTCATCCAGTCCTGTCAACAACCGCGGCATCGCCCAGGCCCACTCCAGAAGCAGCTCATCCAGTCCTGTCAACAACCGCGGCCATTTCCAATGCAAATCAATTGATTATTATTGATTATATTGATTATTGCTTTCCATTGATTGGTACCGCCGGGCTACATTACATTACATACATACATACATACATACATACATACACACACACACACATACATACATACATACATACATACATACATACATACATACATACATACATACATACTTTATTTGGTAAGTAGGTTGGATAAAAGGCAGCCAAAGGGCTGATGTGGACCTACTATACTAAAAGTTAAGAATTACATTTAAAAAAATAAAATTTACAAAATTAAAACTATATACAAATTAGATAAGACCATACATACAAACAAGTATCTTTGTAACCTACTAATAAGGCTATTATACAATATTTCTGTAAGTAACTATCTTGTAGAAAATAATAATAATTAAAAAAAAAAGTATTCATTCTCCATCTCTCTCGCAGAACAAATCGAGTTTACAAAAACAAAAAAAAAAAATACATACAAACAAGTAAAATTACAATATATCGTCAGATAAGAAAATTAAAATTTGAACGCTTATTTGAACGCTTATTTAAACTTGAATAAGCGTTCGCGGGGACTAGCAGCTAATCCAACACTCAGTAGAATGGAACTCAGTAAAGCATTCCTTTTTGTGGTTGACTCAAACGCTTACTCTTGAATTGGTTTAACAGTTCTTTACACCCAACTGTAAAATGAACTATTGTGGAATAGTTATGCTAATTTATGCTAATTAAATTCAACATTATGGTATATTTTTTTAAAAAAAGATTTTAAGGTAAAGTTATTTGCTACCCTTTCATATGAGATACAGCTTTCCACACAATAGGCCATTTGCACGATGACATCATTTGACTACTACTACCAGAATCCTTCAGTTTTTTGTTTTGTAGTGCAAATTAGGGCTATTGTTATTTAAACCGCACTGGGATTACAAAATTTAAATAAGAAAGGAAAAACGAAATGAATTCTGGTAGTAGTAGTCAAATGACGTCATCGTGCAAATGGCCTATTGTAAATACCTTTTGAGAAAATAAAGAATAATGTTGTCCATTTTGACACTTTTTTGCTGAGTCCTTCAAGAGAAGCCCGACTTCACTACTCGAACAGCTCAAGTTTTCTTAAATTATAACAAATATCATTAACCACAAGGAGCCTATAAATGGAAACTTTGATGACTGCACTAAAGAGGTTTTGGCCGAATTTATACAAAGAAAGCAGTGAATCAGAGGAAGATCGAGTGCTAGCCGAAGACCGGAAAGACGTTTTCAAGGAAAGACACTTAGAGTTTTAATTCACAACAATTCACCACAAGGCCCGGACTAAGAACATTTAAAATTCTGATTGTTTTGTTATATAAATTTCGTGCAATATTTTGTGCGCGTGTATTAAATTTTGCGAATTTTTAAAATCGCGAAAATCGCGAAAATTAGTAAGAATAAGGTACACAAAGTTATGCTTAAAACTTTTCTCACCTATAGCCTTTATCTGGGCTGAGAATTAGCTATCAATCAATGTCAAAATCAGATCAAACAGTAACGAAGGCTAACGTAAGCCTCATTATGATTGGTTCAAAACAAATCATTAACATATATTTCTTCGATATGTTTGTCAGTGCCGAAGCTGACTTTCAATTTTCTCTTACGTTTCGAGAATGCTCAGCTAAAACAAAACTACAAGAGAAATACAAAAATTACAACGTAAAGATTTATCGTAGGGTTTACACATTTGTGGAGAAGATAGAAGTGAAAATTACATTTGAAATTCGTTACATAACGTACAAAAACTGAAAATGACAAGTTTCTTTATCACATCTTATTGGTTAAGTTTCGTTCAGCCTTTTCCATATCTTTAAAGTGCACTGAGTGACCTTGAGCGATTTTTATTGACAATAGTTCCTTTATTATTAAACTTTATTTTATCTTATTTGTACCGGTGAAGTGGGCATAGTAATCCAAAAGTAATTAAATAGCCGCAACGTAATGTCCGAAAAAAGTAACCTTAATCGATATAGTTTTACGGTTTTAAGTTACTCTAACTAAAAATATTATTTCCAGGAAGATCGCTTAGAAAAACTTGACCTGAGTTTAATTTTCGATTATCTTGACTCGACACCTATCGGCATCAGTCCAAGGTGTGTATGAAATATTTCAATGATCGTAAGGTTGCTTAGTGAAATATAGGTTTAAGCTAGAATTTCTACGAAATATCGACTGGCCAGGAGAAAGTATAATTCGGTCGCTATCGGATAAACATTCCAAGCAAGAGTACGAGTAAAGGGCGAGCCAACAATCTTTTTACTGTCCCATGATTATGTAAGTCTTATTGCATATTATATTCAGCACCTTTGACGAAGTTTTCCTTAACATTAATATAGAATCCATAAACATACGAAACGTTTCATTGTTTGCATTTTTATTGTTTTATACTGAATTGTCCGGGTTAGTGCAGTGTAGTTAGCGTTGTTCCGATTTATGAGCATACTTTATACAAGCCTGTGGCTGCGCTAAGATTCATCTCACTGTAATTATCATACTCATTATAAACAGGAAAAGTTCGAAATCAATAACTTGGGATTCATGCAAATTAATAAAATACACTCATATTCGCCTATTTACTCAGCTTTTTTTATTTGGAGGACATATTTGCAACATACGCAGCATAGGAAAATGTGACGAATATACGTCAGCTTGATATTTTCAACGCATCGAAAAAAAATTATTGAAAAAGCATTTAAAGAAAACATTAAAACTGTTATTCTAGGTTGGAAGACTTTTCAAGTTACTCGTGATTTGTTACCCAATTTTCCAAGCAAAAGGAAGGATTTTTCAATTAGTAACTAAAAGTGTCATGCTCACTCAGCTGTATTCATTGTTTATTCAAACATAATGAACTGCAGCGGTGTATGGTGTATGGGTTATAGATCTACAAACGCGTGTTACAATAACAATTCGTTGACTGTTAATTCCTCGGTGATCACCATAGCTGCTGTGGATAGCCTATTAAAGGTAAGGGTATGATCTCATATGGAAAATTTCACAAAAATTAGTCATTGTGTCATTGCATTTTAAAAAAATTATCTAGTACACGTAGCAGTTTTATTTTAGTGCACATCTCGTTTCACACCACTCTGTACGTTCAATTTAGCCTTGTAGAAACCCTGGTTGTAAGGTACACCATGTTATTACGGACACTGAATTAAAGTTCCTGCAAATATTTAAGAATGACTTAGAATAACTTCCGCTGTTACAGACTGTTTTCTGTACGCGTGATATTTGTTAATGGGACAGTATCATGTAAAATAACGAAATTCTGCTTATTTTGTTTCTTTAGTTAGGCAAGCTCAAAACAAACTCTTGGCCATAATAATAACAACACAATATTTCAGCCGAAGCACTGCCCCCGTATAATAAGTCAAAGCGTTTCTTGCAATCATTACACTATTTACAGCTGGTGTTCCAATTATGAACGCTTTTGTATTTCCGGTAAAGTTCTCATACATTTGTGTTGCATATGTTCAAAGCTATAAAAGCATTTTTATTTTAGAAGTAACATTTGCTTTATTCTGGTGTAAAATTATTAGTTCAAAGTGAGATGAACGGTTAAAAGGCGATTTTTTTGCTCAAAGCTTGGCTGTAAACTTGCGCATAATTTTCCTCTCATAGGAACAATATATTTTATGACCACCAAAACTTCAACAAAACCTTTTGTTTAGAGTATATACATATCAACAAAGATTGCGTACCTTGACTATATTCTCCCACCATTTTTGGATGGAAATTTTAGCAACAATCGACCCGATACACATTTCGCGCGCGCATGATAGGTATGTGTTATGTGTGGCAATACCGCTGGCCATAACGTGCGTGGTTATTGACTTTGTATGTTAAAGAGCCAATGAGGATAAACCACATGGCCGAGTTGTTGCGATCCAACATGGCGTCTGTGTGGTAAATACGTAACATAGTATGGTAGGATAAAGGATTTGTTGGATTATCAGAAGTGTTTAATGTATTCTTGTTTTGTTTTTCTTACATCAGACATGGTCGTAAGTCGCGTGATTTTTCTTTTCTTCTTAGTGTGGCAGATTGCAAAACGTAAGTAAAAAGACCAAAGGAATGGTTCGTTTAATATAGGTAGTTTGCAGTGACATAACAGCAAATGACTTCCCTTGCTTTGAAAGCAATTCCACTTAATTCGAGTAACTAGCAGGGATTGTTGGGGAAGCCGTAGACTAAACAAAAACTTCGCAAGACCAGAGGATTTCGCATGACGAAGACGTCGTCGAAAGAATATTCTGTGACAAGGAGAAGGCTGTATAAGGCCCAGCCAGGGTAAATTCCGACAGGCGACATGACCCAAAAAGTAGCGACAGCACGTAAAATGAAATTGCGACAAAAGACAATCTTTCTCGGCACGATTCCAACAGCGACATCAAAGCCGAGAATTAGCGACAAAGAACGGTGGTTTGGCATATTTTTTTTCACCAATTTGAGGTCCTTGAGGACCCTTGAGGACCCTTGAGGTTCCCTTGAGGGTCTCTTGAGCATCGCGTTATACATCATTTACGCAACTCCACAACTCCCTGGGAGACATGGGCCCTGGGAACGAGGTTGTCAGTCAAGCGACAGCAACGCCGACAAACTATGTTCGTTCAATTTCCGACAGCGATGTTAAGCATTGATAAAACACCCACATGAGACGTTTAAAATTCAGACAAGCGACACGCCCCCCGCCCTCCCCCCCTGGCAGGGCCTCCTGTATGCATCAGCTATGTTTAATAGTGTGCACGTTCTCTGCAAAAAATGTTGGAAAACAGATTCGGAACAAAAATTTTGCAGCCAAAATAAAGTGCAGTCCGGATGCAGTCTGTGAAGTGCACTAAAATACAAACATGTCACTGGCATACAATTATGAACTTGGATCATGCACGCATGAAACGTTCTGAGCATTTGAGTGTGAGTTTTGGCATTTTGAGGCTGTGTTTTTGAAGTTGTGGTAAATGCATTCTATCTGTAACACTAAAAAATATCATTAATAACGCCAGATAATGTAACGTGAATCGATCAGGAATCGATTAGGTAACTATAATTAGCTACCAGCTTAGAATGTTGACTGTGCAATATGCCGGGACAGTTCGTGACTCACGGCTTCATCACTGGCATATGACACTGTTCAAACCTATAGTAAATAATAAAGCTGCTCGAAAGCTACAGGTAACATTGTACGACTTTTTTTAAAGCTTTGATTTACTGGCCTCACTGTAAACCTCAAGCTCCTTTTGTGTTTATTAGCTTGCCAGTCTTGTCCTTTCGACTTTGAAGATGTAGACCTCTATGGTTGGACTTTCATCGGTACCGCGTTTAATAATCAGCCAACTTATGGTGATAACCCGACAGCTCGCAACAGAGGACAGCCCGCCAAGCAACAAGGGGACTGGTGGATCGGAGGCAGTGAAAACCGTCCCAATCCAAGCGCCCCTGCGGGATTAACGATAGGAGACGGACCCCAAGGAACTCTCACTTCCCCATCTTTTATAATCGTTGGCAGCGGAAAAATCTCCTTTCTGATTGGCGGAGGCTGTGACATAAATGTCGTTAGAGCAGAGTTGGTTGTAAATAACCAGGTGAACATGGCATACTTTACATTTTAAATAAAAAATACTGCACAGAGATTTTAATTGTAGTCTTTCGGGGGGGGGGGGGTGGGGTAGGGGGGATTCGGGGGGCTGGGGATGGGGAACTGATGACAAGGTCATTAGTTTGGAACAAGCTTTAGCCCCACTAAATGCCAATTCACTGTTTATTTTGCAGGTAGTTAGAAAAGCGACAGGAAAATGCACTGAGACGATGGTACGCGAGAACTGGGATGTTAATGAATATGTCGGCAAGGAAGCTCATCTTCGCCTGGTGGATGCCAGCTCCGGTGGCTGGGGTCACATCAACTTTGATGATATGCGTGGGGATTTTACCTGTGACATTTGTTAAGGAGATCCATTATAAATCAGATTGAAATTTATAAGGTGTTGATCAGTGAAAACAAGTTCGATTTTGAGGACTTTAATATAAAACATAACTTGGTTGACTTGTTTAGACAATAGGTGAAACATTCAGTGTTATTTGTAAACCAAAGGCAAACTGATAGCAACGTAATTAAAAGATAAAAATCATCAACAAAGGCAAAAATTAGTCAGACTTTATAGTTTTAATCATCCTCGGAGACCCAGTAAAGTGAAAAGTAAAGTAAAATCGGCGCCTTCAACTTTCGTCTTGCACGTGTGTTGGGAATTGCGCCCACGAGAAACGCCAAAACCCCATAAAACAGTCTTTGATTGATTTTTTTAAATTATGCCTACGATTAATTCACTACTAATTCCAATAAAACGGCAACTTAATTTCTAATGCTTTTTCCAAATAACTTTTGTGACCCTTGATGATTATGGGTCAGCATAACAATACTAAACTCTATAAATCATTAAATATATCGAATCACTACTTATTAAATTCTCTTCTCAACCGGGTATAGCTCAACGTTTTCCTCGGGTATCGTCCAGCAAAAACCGAAACACGCACGCGCACAGACGCGAGTTTTCACGCGGGCGAGTTTACCACATTCTTGCTAATCAAGAAACTACTCGCAGACTAATTCTATCCTGGCCTAAAAGTCCAACTCTAAGGGTTGTGTCTAAATCATACCGTCCAGAAGGACGTCGGACACCTTATTGAGACTTATATAACGTAATGTCGACACTTAGAATTTAATTTTCAATAAATTTTTAAGTGTAAAAAAGAAAATCTAAAATCCCCACTCAGGATTGAACCTGTGACCTCAGCTAGGCTTAGGCTTACATAGCCTACCGTACCACTGCACCACCTAGCTTCTCGGGTTGCTTAGTCCTAAATTTAACTAAATAAACTGCTATCACTAACCTCAACTGAAAGCTAACCAGTTACTCCATTATGTAAGTCTCAATAAGGTGTCCGACGTCCTTCTGGACGGTATGATTTGGGCTTGACCAACTCTGAGGGCGCACATGCGTAAAGGCATAATGCGCACGCGTAAAGGTGTAGAAAGGAGAGTTGTTTTATGAACATTTTTCTCAGTCTCTTCCAACATGATGTGTGGCCAGCGGTCTATCTATTCGGTAAACACTCTCCGCGAGGCTGAAAACCCCAGTGTATTGTACATCATTGGGTGTGACGTCATAATGATAATGTCCCCCTTCTCCGTGATCACTGAAGCAGTGAAAGTGTTCAATGCGAAGATCTAAGCCCTGAAAAAAAAAATCACAAACAAGTTGATTTTCGCTACATTCGAACCTCACTTTACGCACATCCCGTTAATGCGTTTTACTTTGAATACAGAGAATAAACAGATTTTCCCGCCTGGACCGAAACAATCTCAAGTAAAATTTACCTCGTTTATGCGACCAATTTGAATATTTATGGCCCTGTTTTTACGAACGAAAATTTCAGCCGCTTAGCGACTTAAAACCGTCACGAATCCAGAATAGAACAATAGTCGCTTTGCGACTGAAAATTCCCTCATGAAAAAAAAAAAAAAAAAAAAATAGGGAGCTGAAGCAACCACGACGGCGACGACAGCGAGAACGGTACAAAACAAAATAGGTTTAATGAGCGAAAACAATGCCTCTGCACGTGCGTTTCACATTTCGGTACATTTCTTTGCCGTTCCCTGCAAAACAACAGCGTCACATGATCAAATTATAGGTTTTGTGGAGAACGCGAACACACGACGGTTAATTTTCCTTTCTCTATCTAAACTGTCTAATAGGCCATTTGCACAATGACGTCATATGACTACAACTACCAGAATCCTTCAGTTTTTTGTTTTGTAGTGTAAATTAGGGCTATTGTTATTAAACCGCGCAGGGATTACAAAATTTAAATAAGAAAGGAAAAACGAAATGAATTCTGGTAGTTGGAGTCAAATGACGCCATCGTGCAAATGGCCTATTAATAAAATACAACCGACCGACAGACTATTCCATAAGACAGAACACTATACCAAAAAAATCTTCTTAAAAGAGTCAGTGTGAGAGTCACAGAGTCAATTATGGAGATATAACTTAGTTCTAACTTTCGATTCTGTCGACGAAATGTTACGGTGCGATCATTCAAATGAATCCATTTCGGCAATACTTTTACATTGTACCATTTGTTTTTCAATATTGCTCAGATTAAAGATGACCGAGACAGATGACTGAAACACACTTAGGCCAAGTGTAGTACAACATTTAAATAAGACTCACGGGATCGTGACTTTCAAAGACTCCAACACAAACGAGCGGGGCACTCATATCGAAAAACTTCAGCCAATTGTTGACATCTGCGTCTGTCTTGAGCGGAGTTTCAGAGAAGTTTGGCTGTTAACGTAAAAAAGTAACACTTAAACCTTGTTCTATAAATAAGCTATAAAATAAGAAGGCAAAGTTGCCCCCCCCCCCCCCCACCCCACGATCCTTTGTGAATGTGATGCTTGTCCATCGCAGGGTTATCCTCCAATGTTATGTTCGATGAAAATTTATGTATATGTTGTGGTGCAATTTTGTCCTTGGTGCAAATTTTATTTTCCTTTATTTTTGGGTATGGAAATGTGTGATAATGTATGATAATGTATGAACAAAGTAAAATAAAATTTGCACCAAGGACAAAATTGCACCACAACATATACACTACTCAAGGTACCAGAGGTTCTTTCGAGGCACGCTTTTGTGAGAAGTCAGGGCCGCCCGAAGGCTAACCGACCGTAAGTCAGGGCCGCCCGAAGGCTAACCGACCGTGCTTTTGTGAGAAGTCAGGGCCGCCCGAAGGCTAACCGACCGTGCTTTTGTGAGAAGTCAGGGCCGCCCGAAGGCTAACCGACCGTGCTTTTGTGAGAAGTCAGGGCCGCCCGAAGGCTAACCGACCGTGCTTTTGTGAGAAGTCAGGGCCGCCCGAAGGCTAACCGACCGTGCTTTTGTGAGAAGTCATTTTAACATATCATTTTATAAGTGCCCGAAGGCCAACCGACCGACCAGAGACGGCAAAAATATAAGTGACATGAAAGTCATGAAAGGCGTGTAATATGAGAGAGATGAGAGCACGAGAAAAGCCTCTGGCACCCAGGGTAATATAAGAGACAGAAGAGGCGTGTAATATGAGAGAGATGAGAGCGCGAGAAAAGCCTCTGGTACCCAGGGTAATATAAGAGACATAAGAGGTGTGTAATATGAGAGAGATGAGAGCGCGAGAAAAGCCTCTGGTACCCAGGGTAATAAAAGAGACATAAGAAGCGTGTAATATGAGAGAGATGAGAGCGCGAGAAAAGCCTCTGGCACCCTGGGTAATATAAGAGACATAAGAGGTGTGTAATCAGATGAGAGAGATGAGAGCGCGAGAAAAGCCTCTGGTACCCAGGGTAATATAAGAGACATAAGAGGTGTGTAATATGAGAGAGATGAGAGCGCGAGAAAAGCCTCTGGTACCCAGGGTAATAAAAGAGACATAAGAAGCGTGTAATATGAGAGAGATGAGAGCGCGAGAAAAGCCTCTGGCACCCTGGGTAATATAAGAGACATAAGAGGTGTGTAATATGAGAGAGATGAGAGCACGAGAAAAGTCTCTGGCACCCAGGGTAATATAAGAGACATAAGAAGCGTGTAATATGAGAGAGATGAGAGCGCGAGAAAAGCCTCTGGCACCCTGGGTAATATAAGAGACATAAGAAGCGTGTAATATGAGAGAGATGAGAGCGCGAGAAAAGCCTCTGGCACCCTGGGTAATATAAGAGACATAAGAGGCGTGTAATATGAGAGAGATGAGAGCACGAGAAAAGCCTCTGGCACCCAGGGCATGTAAACACTGCTGTAAGACAGACAATTTGAGGCAGAAAAAAGCATGATAGCCTGCCCTTTACAAGTTATAAAATGAAAACTGATTGGGATATAAGAGACATAAGAGGTGTGTAATATGAGAGAGATGAGAGCACGAGAAAAGTCTCTGGCACCCAGGGTAATATAAGAGACATAAGAGGCGTGTAATATGAGAGAGATGAGAGCACGAGAAAAGCCTCTGGCACCCAGGGCATGTAAACACTGCTGTAAGACAGACAATTTGAGGCAGAAAAAAGCATGATAGCCTGCCCTTTACAAGTTATAAAATGAAAACTGATTGGGCTGTTTAACTATATTCACGATAACAACAAAACAATCACGTTCACTCGATCAGGGCACTGCAGCCAAAGATCGAGGAATGTTTAGGAAAACGAATGGAATAGCATTGTACTGTTTTCCCATGTCATTTTATAAGTGCCTTTAGAGTAGTTTTCAATCGAGCATGGTAGAACCAAAACCAAAGATGTAAAGCAGTCGTAAACAGTCCAATGAACCAATCAGAGCTCGAAGCAATTACATGCTGGCGGCACCAAGCGCGAGAAAGTGCGTGCGAGCAAGTCACGATTGGTTTTGGTTTTACTTCTGATTGGTCGAGAAAGCGGCGCGAGATTTTTTAGCCAATCACAAAGCGTAGCAATAGCCGCGGTTACACGTTTCAACTTTTACCTAGGTAAATTCGAATGTTATTTTTACCACAATTGCCGCTTAACTCGCAATCTGATTGGTCGATGCGGGAGGTAAATGAGAGTACAGACAACGGTGCTGACGCTAACATCACGCAATGCCTATAAAAGCGCGCGCTTGAAAAAATAAACCAATCAGATTGCGAGCAGGTTATAGACAACGCTCGCGCTTTCTTAGCAGTCACGTTTTGTAACGAAACTTCGATTTTTCCCCGTATTATTTCTTCAAATATTGTGGTAAAATTAGCAAATTTCCACCGGTTTTCCGTGGTGTGGACTCTTATTTACCACGATTTACGTCATCACATGGTCAAAATGTTGTAGACTCACGAGGCGCAGCCGAGTGAGTCAGCAACAAATTTTGACCATGTGATGACGTAAATCGTGGTAAATAAGAGTCCACACCACGGAAAACCGGTGGAAATCTGTTAAATAGCCGCTGCACGATTAATTTCAAAATAACAATAGCCGCTGCACGCTTTTTATGGCCTTGGCTATTGTTATTTCGCATTTACCTAGGTAAAAGTTGCAACGTGTAACCGCAGCTAATGAAAAACCAAAGCAGTTGTGTAATTACTTTCGACGCTCAATTGAAAACTGCTCTATATCTAATACAGTTTGATCGATTAAGGTTGTTTTAGCTGAATATTTCAGGTCTTTTAGCAGCAGACAATTTAAGGAAAAGCCACCATCTTATCCCCCAAAGTCACTAGCTGCTGTCTCCTTTCCAAAAATCCTAAATGACCATATTTTATATCCAGAAAGGACATTTTTCGATGTCATGAACGTTTGAGGCGGAATTTTACTATAAAAGAAAACTCCAGGTTTTAGTCTATTAAATTCATAAGGAATTTTTGGGCGAACAAGGCCTTTGAAACTTTTCCACTGAAGCGATTCGTTGGATGCTCTTGAACAGATTATCAACCTCTTTCTCGCTCTCTCGCTCCAGACGATGGCAAGAAGAGATACCCTGGGGATAACGTAGCTAGATTATTTGGTTATTTGACTATAAAATGATTTTATACAGGATAGAAATCAAAGCATTAGCACTGATTTAAGTTCGCACATGACATTATATCATAATGACTCACCATTATGTGAATCTTAGCTTTGCCTTTCTCTATCACAAACACACCACCCAACCCAACTGGATTGTCTCCATAGTAACGGGCTAGGGCATGACGCATGCACGTGATAAAATTCTCCTCACCAGTCCTCTTGCTGGCACAAACCTTTAAAACCTGTAGTCGACAGAGAGTAAAGATGATGAAATGTAGGTAAAAAGCACTAGCTACATGTATAGTGCAGTTTATTACTCCTTTCATTTTCAGAGTTGAATCTTGAGTCAATATGTTTTGTGGTGCTGATTTTTGAGTCCCTGGATGAAATCTGAACATTTTACATGTAAAATACAAGCTCAGCACATATGCAGCTGTTATTTCCAGTGGAGCTGTTTACTTTGCAGTGCAAGGCGTTGTTAACCAACGTTTGTAGTTGGATGTGATTTATTGTAGGAGGCCGCTTAAGGCCATTATGAAAACTACTGGGTGACCAGTAATTAATGTACTCCACCCTCGTTAAATAAAGTTACATTGTTATTTATTATTATTATTGTTATAAATTTGAACCTCTGTGATTCTGATAAAAAATGCGTCAGTGAGAGTTGAAGTAATAATAAACCATTACAATAAAAGCTTCTAAAGCTGCTCTTTCCCATAGAGCTGTTTATTTTGCAGTACTTAAGATGTTCTAAGGTAACATTTGAGTGCTTTTCAGTGTTGTAGTTATGCTATTTATTATGGCTGTATGAGGTACATGTATCTATGGATAAAACCTTGAAGTGTATAATGTTGTGGTTAAAATTTTTCTTTGGTTTGAACATTTTCAAACAAGTTTGATTTTTGTTTTCCTTTGTTTCAGAATATGATAATGAATCTGAGACAAAGGAAAATAAAAATTAAACTGGTTTGAAAATTTTCAAACCAAAGAAAAATTTGAACCACAACGTGTACAATCACCATTCAAATTAATTGATTGAAATATTGATCAAAATGAAAGCTACTGGCCCTCACTTTCTTGCAGTGCTATAATTTATTTTCAACTCTTTCAAAGAGGACATTGTGGACAAGGTATAATGCAATAATAACCAGTGAAATTCCAGTTGATTTTTTCTCAAGATTTCAAATCACCTTTCCTGGATTGCCTTCACTGACAAGGAAATTTCCCAGCAAACCAAACTCTCTGCAGCTGTAATTTTCTAGGACACAGGATCCATTCTAAAACAAACACAAGCGAGTCAGACATGTCATGCACACTGACACTGTTAAACTAAATAACAACAACAACAACAACAACAAATAACAAGAAAACCATCCTTGACTAGTACTGAGATGTAAATTACTGATAAATTGTGTTTACCAATACCAAGAACTCATTTGTTATGAATCAATTTACATTTAATACTACATATTTTTGTGACTATTTTTTTTTTCAAAAAAGTAAATGTCTTTTCACTGCAAATATTTACTGAATGTGCAATGGTGATTTCAATAAACCACCTTAATTTAAATATTAAACACTTTATTTTTGGCAATTGTATTGATATTGCAAGAAGACTTGAGAGTTGGTGTCTTGCATTCAAAATAACTGGGATTTTTGTAGCTAAAATTACCTCTTCATTTACTTTGGCTATCTTCGTTGAAATGACTCCCTTCTGCTCTGAACTGGTCACCAAGTTTGCCATCATCTGAAACACATGGGCAAAAACTTCCAATAATTTACTGGCATTGTTAACAAAAAAATTGATTTCCTATTTCTCTATTCTTATGTACCATATTTATGCCCCATTCATTAATGCCCCATTCGTTTATCACATTTTTCCCATTTTCAGGGAGGTGTTTAATAGAGAGGGGCATTTGTTAGGGAACACAACTTACTACATCCATAAAACATTGAAATATATATATTTTTATATTTCTTATTTACAATATATATTAATACATGGTTTTAAAAAAGGAATACATCAGGCCCTGGTTGTTCAGAAGGTGGATAGCACTATCCACCGGATAAATCACTATCTGGTGGATAACACAATTGATCCACTGGATAAAGATTTATCCCGTGGATAGGGTTATCTACCTTTTGAACAATCGGGGCCAGGTAAATAAAATACTAATCTAATCATTAACTCTACCTGTTTTCCATGAATGCCGTGTCTCTAATTTCCAAAGTTAAGATTCACTAATCTCTTAAATTGATTGAGTGATTTTGTCTCCCTATGATTACAGGGTACAACTGTGGACAAAATATCTTGGGACACTTAAGAAAGTACTACACTGTGACAATTATTTTCGAAGAGAGAAATTATTGTTCCATTTCCTAGTCCCCCTCCCCCCCAATAACCCCCCCCCCCCCAATACAAAGTTGAGACATTGTGGCTTGGTTATATGTGTTGTGGTTCAAATTTTTCTTTGGTTTGAAAATTTTCAAACCAGTTCAATTTTGATTTTCCTTTGTCTCAGATTCATTATCATATTCTGAGACAAAGGGAAATCAAAATTGAACTGGTTTGAAAATTTTCAAACCAAAGAAAAATTTGAACCACAACAATGCATAAAACTCAACATTGTATTGGGGGTGGGGAGGGGGAGGTAACGACAAAGACAATTTGTGGGGAAAAAAGTTAAGTGTCCCAAAACTTCTGACCAAGATTGTAGGCTGTTCCAGAGAGCTGCACTGCTCTAGCTAAAGCTATTTTTCAAATAGTTAGTTCATGGAAGAGGGACAACTAGTTTCCTTCATGCACTTTAGAGGATAGGCCCCAGGACCCCTCCTTTAGAACTGCCACTACACAATGTGGTACACTGTCTAGTGGTCAGTACAAACTGTTATTAAATTTACCTCACAATTGACTCCAACAAATTTACTGCTGCCAGCTCCCGCTCCAATGATAAATCCTCCTGGAAGCTCTACACTATTTGCTATGTCATCAAAACTGTACAACTGCAAATATAACATGAGCATAAGATATATAGCTTCTTGAAATGGCATGTGACTGAAAATGTATTACAGACAATTGATATGACAGGAGCAAGACCCAGTTGTTAGTCAGAATAAAGAACAATAGTTACCTACATGTACATGTAGCTTTAGTGCTAAAAATAAAGGGCAAATTTATACCCCAATGCAGCTACAATTCATAACGAATGGATGCTTGTTGGTGAATATGACAGTGACCGATCCAAAAAATGATGTTGTGTATTAAGCAGCCAAAATAGATCATGTTGTGCACTATATGTTCACTGCATGCATTCATGTTAAAAATTATCTAATATTTTGTTGCTTTTTATTTCAAAACATTTATTTTATTTTGAACTGAGGTCTTGGAACAGAACCAAGCTTTACTCTTGCCTAAAAGTAATTGTCACTTAGCCAAAATAGCTGAAAATATTTTCCATGCATAACTTTCATTAATTTACTTAATTTATGCAAAAATTGGCTCATAACTGATTGCTTGTGACTTCTCCAGATCATTTTTCTCTGGACAATAGTATGAAGTGTAAAACAGTTATCAATAGCTTCTTGATGTTACCTTGGAAAGATCAGGAAGAGGAATAAGGTATGGTGGACCACCAACATCAGCAATTCTTGTTTTGCCACAAATACCTTTTTATAAGAAAATAAACATTTCAGTCCAACAAATTTAAGTTACCACTGAAACAATGTCAACATTTTGAAACATACATGTACTCAGTTATTGTTTGAAAATGAATAGGACAAAGTCTGTTGTTTTTCTTTTTTGATTCACGTTATATTAAATGTCTGCTTGACTAGGTTTTGATATCATAAGGGAAATTTCAAACTTCAGCTACATCGGTCAGCAATTCTACCACATTTAACTTACTGCTCTGTTGTATGGCATTTTATTAAAGCTTCTGATACACAAAAGCTAGAGAGGATCCAAGAAAAGGCTCTTAGGGCTTTTTACCATAACAAAGTTTCAAGTTATGAGGAACTGCTGGCTACCTCTGGTCTGCCAACATTGTTCAACCGAAGACTTCAGGATATTGCCATTTTAATGTTTAAAGTTAAAAACAACCTATCCCTGGTGAGAATCTTTGAAGGATCTTTACGGATCCTTAAAGATCTGCATGAGGATCTGCGAGGATCTTTCTGAGGATCTTAATAAAGATCTTTGAGGATCTCTTGCAAAGATCTTTGAAGATCTTTGTCAAGAACCTTAAGGATCCTTGAAGATCTTGGCAAGATTATTGAGGATCTTTGCCAAGATCTTCAAGGATCCTTTAAATATTTGGCAAAGATCATCAAGGATCTTTAAAGATCTTCAAAGATCTTTGTAAGATCTTCAAAGGATCTTATTAAGATCCTTGAAAGATCGATCTTATAAATTCTTGAGGATCTTAAAGGATCCTTGCAAAGATATTTTGCTAGGATTCTTTCAAGATCTTCATCAATTCCTTGAGGATCTTTGTAAAAAATTCTTTAATAAATAGCAGATAAAGAATCTTTGAGGATCTTTCAAAGATCCTGTGAAGATCCTTTAAAGATCTTTATCTTGAAGGATCTTTGACAAATCTTTGAAGATCTTCAAAGATCCCTGAAGATCCTGTGAGGATTTTCACCTGGGATGCCCACAATATACAGTGTATTACCAATGTTTTTTAAAGACAACAAAGCAACCATAGTCTGAGAAACACTGACTTTATTTTACCAAGATTTAATACAGTAACTTATGGAAAACATTCAGTGACGTATTTGGGTCCAAAATTATGGGCCAGGATACCGAACAAGGTTAAATCAAATAGTTTAAAGACTTTTAAAAATTACATCAGAAACAGCAATTTAAGTATCTTAAATGTGGGCAGTGGGTGCAAATGTCATCTGTGTTCAACTTAAGTATTATTAATGAACTATTATTTTATTTTTAGGGAAATTTTAACTATCTGGTAAATAGCTATTATCTTAATTTATCTTGTACATAGTTTTGACATATTGTAACTTCTTTTAGGTGTCCCCAATTAGCAGCAATGCTAAATCTTGTTGACACATTAATAAAGTTAATAAAGTTATGATGATGATCACTGTTGTAGTTGCATGCTAGCCAGTTTTAAAACATTGTTTAAACTCACACTAGTTAGTAAAGGAAGCTTGTTAACATAGCTAAGTTTCTTTGGCTACAGTCTGATCTCTGCACCTTGTGAGCTCAATATTCTAACTTCTGTGTTTTTATGAACTCTTGATGTTTGTCCATTGTATACAAGATTATGAGGCTGCTTGCAGGTTATACTTGTTATGTAAAATTATTTGTAAAATTCATTAATAATTCATGAGGGTACTAACAAATAGAAATGAGCCATTCCAATCACATGGTTAGTTACTATAATACCCTAAATTAGATACAACCACTAGTGGTTGTATCTAATTTACATGTGAATATGAATTTCACAAGTTGTTTACTACATTTGCGTCCGTGTTGTATCGGCACTATACATTCACTCGGCTGCGCCTCGTGATTGTATAGGCTGATACAACACTCCTGCTCATGTAGTAAACATTACATATATTTACTGTAGTAGAACATACCAGAAGAAGCTAGTTTCCATGGTTTCTCTCTTAAATCAGGGCAATCAACCACATTGACTTCTACATTTGAAAAATTCTTGGATAAGCCATCTGTTAGAACTATAAAACAAAAATAGTTAAATAATAATAATAATAATAATAATAATAATAATAATAATAATAAGTGTGTAATTAAGAATTCAAACATGAGAGAAATAGCATCAAACTCGGAAAAAAATTCTGAATTCCAGATGGGATTTGAACCCACAACCCTCTGTGATCTAGCCGGATGCTCTACAACTGAGCTACTGGGACTCTGTGGATGAGCAAGGGTGAAATGTGAAGGGTGAAATGCTGGGTAAATGTTTATGTATTCAGCATGAAAGTGCTTATAGGGGACGCTGTAGCATAATCTATCAAGTGATCAGAGAGGAGAACTAGACCCCAAGGCCTACAGATTTCAAATCCAGCACCCTAGCCACTAGCTAGGGTTACACCACCTCCCCTTACTTCTCTTTGCATTTAACAATAAAAAAGAACTAAGAAGAAAATACTGAAGCATTATACACAGAAATGATAGCAGAAGGTGTCAGTGCTTCCTATAGTGAGCTATATAGGGAGTGAGCTAAATCGGAAGTACAGTACCAGCAGAAAGATGCTATAAAAAGAAACCTGGGTTGCAACATTTAGATACAAATTTTAGTTCATAACGACTGATGAAAGCTTGAATCCGCGCCAGAGAAAAAATGAATAAAAGCATTAAACCCTAAACATCGAGATGGCATCATCATTTTCGACGATTTTCTGCGTTCTGCTTATTTTTGACAAATAAGAAAGAGGTTTAATTTTTTTCTTTAGGGATGTGGAAGGCGAATAGCCCAATTTCGATTTCTTAAAATTCAACTTGAAACAACAGACATCACTACGAGGCCTCGTAGTGATGTCTAGTTTCAAGTTGAGTTTTAATATATCAAAATTGGGCTATTCAGATCTGCCAGTGGTTGTGAAATTTATAGTTAAAAAAACTTTATGTAATACATTAGTTGATTACTTGATCTAGAACCATCATAGCATAAGTAAAGTGGGATACCTTGAGACAACTCTTCTAGTTGAGGAAGGTGAAGTTCTTTACTTTCTACTGGCAGATTTTTCCTATCGGAGATAGCACTACCTGTTGTACCCGTGTCCGCCATTGCAGTTTAGGACGAGCAAAAGTCGTCAGGCATCATTAGCGACTCTCAAGAAAGCTGGAACCTAGTGCCCAGTAATGACTAGACTTTGCCGCCTATAAATAAAGCTAAAACAAATCTGTCTTTATATTGCACTGTACATGTATAGCTGTCGGCCTGAAAAATCTCATTTCATATTAGATTTTTCCATAAAATGGCATCAATACGCCAGCTATCAAGATTGGCAGTGGTGGCTTCTGCAGCAGTGACATTTTCAGGAGCATATATGATCTATAACAGCACGAGATCGCCAGCGCGTGCTAGCGGCTTCGTTGATCCTGAGGAATTTGAAGACCGGCTTCTGTACAAACCGTCAGGCCTTCGCTGGGATTCGAACTGGGATATGTGCGAAAAGGGCACAAAGAAACCCAGAAAGAAGGAGAACGAAAGAATTGAATGCGATGAGGAAAAAACAAAGGAGCTAAAACCTACAGCTGTGAGGCATCTCGTGTTTATAAGACACGGCCAATACTATGATAACGCGAAAAATGACGAGGATAAACGACTGACCGAGTTAGGAAGGTACGGAAAGTACTGTTTTATATCTCATGCTATGAAAATTATTCAACTTCGACTTCGAACTTGCGAAAAGGAATCAATAATAATAATACCGCGATACGTATAAAGTTTATAGCTACTACTGTATTCAATTAATAAAGCCACGACCGCAAGGAAGTATGGGTTAGGGTTAATAGCCATTGCATAAACATCCCATAGTACCTTGCGGTCTTGGCTTTTCGCCTTTTTCATCCGACAACGTTAATTGAAATAGCTGTATACAGCTATTTTAATTAAAGGCCTACGTTCACCCGATCTGCTTTGCACGCCCGGGCTGATTTTCACACAGACGGAAAATCGAAAAATTGACGTGCCAGCCAATCATAACGGCACATTGAACAATTGAACCGTTTCGAAACAAAAACACAAGCGCCCAAAGCAGATTGGGTGAACATGGGCCTTTAATTATCACGCTGATGAAAGCTCAAAGCCAAGACCGCAAGGTAGTATGGGTAGTTGTAAATATCTTGATTACCCATAATGCAATGTGAAGGGGTTGGATCTGTACGATTATTAAATAAGCAAGATACTATGCTATACCTGCCAACTTTTTCCGAGTGATAGGCGTGAGAATTTTTTCGTGGGAGTGCCAGGATTTCCGAAGGCGACCCGACCAAGTCTGAAGGGAACCCGATCTATTCCGAAGATGTCCAAAGTTTCCGAAGATGTTCCAAAGAATTCGGAAGTTTCCATGGACCTCAGACCTGTAATCGTAATGTTCAGAACGTTAAAAAGCACAAAAACAGTGCCATATTTTCATGAATGCAACTATATTTTTAATTGGATCATGCGAAAAGGTAATCAGTTAAGGCTGATAGCTCAAATCTGTAAGTCAGGCATGAGGAATTGCTCCATAGGCGTGAGTAGGTGTGAGATCGGAGTTTTGGACTCGCAGGCGCGAGACTTGGCAGGTCTACTATGCATGTTCTGATTGGTTGAAAATTATAGTTTTTTCACTATACATGTAACAGTGTTCTCACCAGGATTTTGCATCTTGGGGTCCAAGGATCCATTAAGACCAAAAAAGTGGATCTTCGCTGCTCTGCATTTACATAGGTGAAACTGGGCATGCTCTTAGGGAATGCTTTGGTGAACACCTCCGCAGCATTGAAAAAATCTTGCCTGGTTTCCCTGTTGCAGAACACTTCAATGCAAATGGCCACTCTCTGCATGATCTGCATGATGCAGAAGTGCATGGCATGAAGCTCTGCACCACACTAGGTGTCTTCAGCTGAGACGTCATAATCTGCTTTCAGTGTCAAGAACTGTTAGCAAATTGGAAGGAAACCAGAAAAAAATACTAATTAATTAATTACTAATGGGATTAAATCACCTTCTATGACCACAAGGATTAAATCTCCAAATGAAGCCATACTTACAGTAAAAGCTTTATGTGTTCTTTCATGAATAATGAAGCACTTATTTCATAAAACTGTTTTTTTTTTCTGATATTTAAAGTTGTGGTAACATTACTCTTGGATATTTGGGAAAACAGCTGTAGAAACACAGCTTTTCTCCATTTCTACCAAACTTCGGTCTTTATAATTATTTTTAGTCTACCCCCTACACTGTAAAACCTACACACATTTTACATGTATACTTCAGGGGCGGATCCAGGATTTTTCTTAGGAAGGGGTGCACCTCTAAGGAATGACGTAACTGAAGGGTGACGTAAACAAATTTTAAAAGCGAACAATGCAGACTAGGTCATCTCAGACGGGGGGGGGGGGGGGGTGCGCACCCCCTGCACCCTCCCCGTAGATCTGCCCCTGTACTTGGCTCTGAAATGTAAATACCGGTATTGAAATGTGACATTCCTCTGAAATGTGAATATTGTTCAGCCACATTGTTGGACAACTGTAGCTACTGTAGCTCATTGATACTTTCAATGTCACATTGTTAAAGAATTCAAGGGGTTGTAAAGGATCATCTGCTTGAATACTTTAACCTATTTGAAGTATATGACTGAGATAATCAAACATGTTTTTTTATTCAGAATACAGGCAAATCAAACTGGGCAGAGACTCAAAGATCTGAAATTCAAGTACATTAAACTAGTTTGCTCCACCTTAATACGAGCCACTGAAACAGCAGATATCATTGCTCAGCATCTACCTGATGTGCCAAGAGAGACATGTTGCATGTTAAGGGAGGGGGCACCTGTTACTCCTGATCCTTCCTCTTCAAACTGGAAACCAGATAAAAAGGTCAGTGATACACTGTACATACATTTGTAGATGTCAGGGATAAAAGCTCTTACAATGTATGGTACATGTATGTCCATATATTTTTTAAGACAGGGCTGTGCTCTAGCAGTGCCCAGGGGCCTGCAGGCTCCTTACTTTTATCTTTGGGCGACTAGAAAAACTTACTAATGGAAAAAGCTTAAGTGCCGGACTCCCCAGATTTCATAGTTGGGAGCCTTTGAGCCCCCTGTGATTCTTCTAAGAGCACAGCCTTGAAAGATCTGGCTGACAGTAAGTACTGGAAATAACAATCAATCATCAGACATTGTCCAACCAAATAATCTGAATTATTACTTCAGGTTCCTTTGCAGCCCAAGTATAATTTTCATTTTAAGATGTCTGATCAATATAAACTTAGGCCTGGAAGGTCTTGTCAAGCTACATGTAGAAAAATAATTTCCACCCCTGACACAGCAGAGAAGAATTAAGGTAGTTACATGATTGATTAGATCAGAAGAAAATTCATTGAATCAATAAGGAAACAGTCAAAAAAAAAAAATGCCCTAATCAGGATCAAAATAAATAGGACATGTATACAGATTATAACATTGGTAAATGTGATATCGTCATCTTGACTGCTAGTATTTGTCTGTTTATTCTCTCTCTTCCCCCTAGGATATTCCCTAGGTTTCCTGGGGGAAATCCAGGGGGTTGTTTTCATTGTTTATCTTTTATTTCTGCAGTAGATACATGGAATCTTACAAACATATCATTTTAATATGTTTCAGCAGTTTTTTCAAGATGGCCCTCGCATTGAAGCAGCCTTTAGGAAGTATCTTCACAGAGCAGATGTTGACCAAGTGGGGGACAGTGTTGAAATCTATGTATGCCATGCTAATGTGATTAGGTACTTTGTATGCAGGTGAGTTTCATGCAGATCATATATTTACATGTATTAAGCATTCAGTATGGACTTTTTCACAGACAACATTTTAAATCTCCACACAGAAATGGGGTGGGGGGAGGAGGTAAAAATGGATCACTTTTCCAACAATTTAATCTTTAGATTAAATTATACAAAATACAGCTGTAGTTAATAAAGGTGAAAGACATTAAAAATTACTGTCTGAAGACTTGACTTTTCTTGATTTTTCCACCTGATGGAAAACTGTCTGTATACTTAGGTCTTTCTCATTAATGTAACCCAAATTTTCTGCATGTGATGAAAATAATTTAACCTGTTGGAAAATACTCTTAGCTGCATTTGTACATCACTGGGAGCTCATACAATGAACTTATTATACAAATGGTATCGTCGTCACCAAGAAAGTGATCCATGTTTGATTTCCAAACCCAATGTCACACATGTACAATTGTACAGTTTGTGGAGTGGGTTTGTTGTTGGTTCTTGTCTTTATCTGGCAGGTTTTTCTCTGGGTGTAGTCTTCTTTCTCCTATCCTTAAAAACCAACACTTTCATATTCCAGTTAGATCTGGATAGTGTTTGCAATTGGCAATCTCTGCTAAATTCTACTGACACATACATGTACAGCTGTACATGTAAATAAAATAACTAACGGTAATTTGTATTATTTGATTTCCGATCTTAGGGTGCTTCAGTTTCCCCCAGAAGGCTGGCTTCGCATGAGCATTGGCCACTGTGGAATAACATGGATAACAATTCGTCCCAATGGCAGGGTTAGCTTGAAAAGTTTGGGTGACACAGGGCATTTGTCTCCCGATAATTTGTCATCATAAAGACTGTGCATAATATTCATCAAAATTAAGAGGGCTGGCATGCTATCATAATTGAATTAAATTGTACATGTCTTTTGTCAATATTATTTCATTTGGTTATAATACCAAATTGTATGCATTTTCTTTTTGTATAGTTTACTCACTGTAAGAAATAAATTTTAAAACCACAGGTAACCTATGTTGATACACAGGCACCCCATGTTGATACTGCCAAGGTCAGTCATGATAAAGTACAATGTACTGATGTTTGTATTAAATATAATGTATATTTGCTAAATTCCTGTGCAAAATCTTCTATTTGATACCCTGTTTGCAGTTTGTACTTGGTGTCCTGTGTCATAAACATACTTTTTGCATGCGAAATACTAAATTAAAGTGTATGACAATGGTTGTCTTTTTTCTGGAAAAGGTAACGACCTTTACTTTCCTGTTTCTTTTTTTCTGCACTCAACTGAAGGTAAAAATAATAATGTTCTGTATGAGCTTAAACTATACAAATGTAATATATTCAACAAATGAAATGATTGCAAATAAGTTCACTCTTTTAAATCTCCTTAACTATTGCATTGAAATTGGCCATTATCTGGTCAATTTCAATGCATTTTTGCAATTAAAAAGATCTTCTAATGTTATGTTCATTATAAATATGAAATTGTACCCACACAGTATATCTTTATTACTCTATGCAATGAGAGCTGCAAAATAATATGCTGTGATTGACATGTTACTAATACATATAAAGAGGAAGCCAGGATTAGGGCATGCCAGGACAGTGTACACCCATTTTGAATTTTCAATCATGTTGATATGAGCTATGAGCTATCATTTTGAATTTTCAATCATGTTGATATGAGCTATGAGCTATCATTTTGAATTTTCAATCATGTTGATATGAGCTATGAGCTATCATTTTGAATTTTCAATCATGTTGATATGAGCTATGAAATAACTCATAAAAAAACCTTTTCAGTGGTATAAACTATGTTACACATGGGCATTCAGTGTGTATATTAGTTATGGAAACAAGCATTCGTCTCGGAGCTTTTTATTTAGTTTGTTTATTGTGACCATCCAGGCGAGAGTTGTATAGAGAAGGAATGTTGTTAGTCGCATGACTGAAGTTTGGATTACTTGTGTGGCAGGTGCTAGAAACGAGAGGGAAAAGGAGGATTTTGTGTGCGCAAGAGAGCCAAGAAGCTACATTCTCCCATCCCTCTCTTCATACGCTTCATGCTCTTTCAACCCCCCCCCCCTACATTCCCTCTCTAGCACCTGCTACATAGGTTAATGTGTGGACAACCTAAACAGCAATAAAGTCAGTGTTGAGTTGAAAAGAATCTAGTTTATCCTAGCATGGAAAGTACCCTTCACAGCTTTGCTCCGTTTGCACGAATGCTATTAGCTTGCATGAAATTCAAGATGTATTTTCGTATAGTTAATACATGTACACTGTGACTCATTCCAATTTAAAGTGCCTGTTGTAGTCGTTCTTTATACTCCTATTTCTGAATAAGGCCGATCTAACACGTGTTTGAATTGTTTACACTTGGTAAAGTACGTGTATTAAACAAGTTTATTTATTTTTTTATTCCAAGGTTCACGTTTTATTTTGTTTTTGTATTTCGTGATTTTGTAATGTTTATTTATCATCATGGTCAAATGCAACTACACTAACATTACAGTTACTCATACGAGGTCAATATAGCAGTCGCTATCTGTTTAGTTTATTTTGTTGCTGAAGATCGATCACGAGTGAATTTTAAATGTTAGTTATATTTATTATCACCATCAACTCAAGGATGAAAAATAAAGTTTCCTTCACCGATATCTCTCGAACGTTTTGTTATTAAAAGCGGAGCTCTCGCGGGCCGCCCACCCGCTGAGGAGCCCCATACTCATAGAAACTATGCCCGTCATTTTTCATGTTCATGGCTAGCGGAATGTTTCGCGGGCGCGTTGTGTGCCCGCCGCCGCCCGCCGTTTGGCAGGGCTATCTCGCGGGCGCGTATGACGTCGCACAATATCCGGGATCTTGGCAATTTTGAAACCAAAGCGAGGCTTTGTTTTTCGCGCGGTGACACGGTCGAATGTCAAGTCAGCTGGGAAAACACTCTTGATGATCGATGTTTTGCTGTGTTTACTAAGCTAAGAAAACCGTTTAAATTAAAATCGTTGTTTTCCTGCATTTGCTACTCAAGACAGGGATACTAATTAAGGGATACTCAGAAGCCGCTATAGTGGAAAAAGAAGAGCTTTCAGGGATAAAATCTTGCTTCGAGGATGGGAGCCATGCGGGGAGATGTTTGTCACTTCGGGTTTCAGAACTGAAATGAGCGGAGATTTAAAGAATTTCCAAGCAGTGGAGGGACTTAAAAGTAAAACAAAATACATTTTTCGATGGGAATTTATGTTGATATAAATCTGTGATTGACTTTTTCTTTGTGTTCTCGCTAGTTTTGGAGGGCCTCGATGAGCTATAAATGGTTCGCGTTTTGCTTTTAAACATAAACTTATGGAGATTTGAATAAAATTTTTCGAAAGAAGATTGTGTTGTCCATTTTTATGTTTTTGTTCATTCATTCCATAGGTTGAAAAGCGATTTTATGTAAACAAAACAAGAATTGGATTTTATAGTTCTAACTTCACACGCGTGGCCTTATGCAAATATGTTTGTTTATTTTTTGCAATTTTGATTTCCAAATCAGTTTCTCGGGCAATTTTTGATAAGCAACAGGTGTATTTTATTTGGAAATTAGTCGTACTAGTTATTCTAGACGGAGAAAAAGTTGTTTTTGTGAACTTTTGTACGGTCAAAATGTACTGTGCAGACGGTCGGTAATTCTGTTTTTGAGAATTGCTAAAATTGAAAAATAGCCCGATCGTCAATCTTAATTCTTGTGCTTCCGACCTTTCACCTTAGTTAAGTTTATCATCGGCTTTCTGTTCAGAGAGCGACGCTGTAAGGCTCAGCCTATCTATATTATTCCTTACCCATGGTTGACGTTCTTCTTTTGTTGTGTCCTTTGACAAGACACCGTCTACTCTTACGTCATATCCTACATATTCAAAAGAACTATTTCGAATTGAATAAAAGTGTGTTTTGAGTGATCTGGGATAATGACGAGTCCAAGACCAATTAGAAGTGCGATGACTTTGAACACTGCAAGGCCCTGGGGCCGGCTGTCAAGAGTTCGAGGTTAAGTCCTAAATATTCCGTTTCACTGTAGTTAAGAGGGCCGTCAGCCACTCGACTTCGACATCCGTTTACTGCTTTTTCGAACAACACCGATTCTAAATTTTATCACTTATTCTTCAAAGTTCTTGAGTTTAAGGAGTCAAGGTTGGTTGTAGTTGGTGGTTTCAAGATTTTTTGCAGTGAAAAAAAGAACCAACAACAACACAAATTGAGAGAAACGACGTTGCAGACTCCCAACGATCTTTAGCTCGTTGCGATCGTTGCGATTGTGATCGCAGAGATAGAATTTTTTCTATCTCTGCGATCGCAATCGCAAGGATCGCAAGGATCGCAACGTTTTGGTTTCCATATGATCGCAAGGGTCGCAAGCGCTTCAGAGTAAAAAATATATATATTTTTTTGAATGGAATCGTTTCTTTATTTCAAGTGATTTCATCGCTTTGAAGCAACAACAGACTCTCCTTATTTTAAATTCCACAATTCAAAGAAAGTTTTCCTATCGCATGATTTGAATTTGGTCAACGAAATGCGTTTGAATTGTGTTCTGAGTTTCAGGGTCCCAAGGGCGAAGTCCCTGGGTCCCTGAAATTTCTGCTGTAGAGCCCAGAGCCCGGACATTTTTGGAGCCCAAGAAAGAAAAACTAAACTACAGGGCCCTTGTAATGTTTTACCCAGATTCGGTTGGTTATATTTACCAAGTACTGGTTAAGACATGTACATAGATTGTTTTTGGTCATCAAGAGGCGTTTGCATCGCTGCGTTGTGTGCACTTTAGGGGTATCCTGGGGCATTTTTAGATGCTCGTAAATTCAATTCTCAGCACTGATAGTGTAATTGTACCACAAATAATCGTTTTATATTTGCGTTTGGTGATAGTACAGTCTAAAGTAATGAAGTCAGAAGTTTCCCGCAATAAGTATTTTTTACTTTTTTTTTTTGGATCAATGGAACCCTAAAGCCCTGATATATTCTACTTGGTGCCGTGAAGCTCTGATAACTTTTACTTTGAACCCTGAAGCCCTGACAACTTTTACTTGAAGCCCTGAAGCCCTGATATATTACACTTGGAGTCCTGAAGCCCTGATATGTTTTACTTGGAGCCCGGAAGCCCTGATATATTACACTTGGAGTCCTGAAGCCCTGATATGTTTTACTTGAAGCCCTGAAGCCCTGTTATATTATACTTGGAGTCCTGAAGCCCTGTTATATTATACTTGGAGTCCTGAAGCCCTGTTATATTATACTTGATAGTTTTATTATATTAGATTTATTATTTTTACTATTATTTTAATGTAATTTGTAAGGCGCATTTGAATATATTCATATAGATATTTGCGCCGAATAAGTAATAAATTATTATTATTACTTGGAGTCCTGAAGCCCTGTTATATTATACTTGGAGTCCTGAAGCCCTGTTATATTATACTTGGAGTCCTGAACCCCTGATATATTATACTTGGAGTCCTGAACCCCTGATATATTATACTTGGAGCCCTGAACCCCTGATATATTATACTTGGAGTCCTGAAGCCCTGATATATTATACTTGGAGCCCTGAAGCCCTGATATATTATACTTGGAGTCCTGAACCCCTGATATATTATACTTGGAGTCCTGAACCCCTGATATATTATACTTGGAGTCCTGAACCCCTGATATATTATACTTGGAGCCCTGAACCCCTGATATATTATACTTGGAGTCCTGAAGCCCTGATATATTATACTTGGAGTCCTGAAGCCCTGATATATTATACTTGGAGTCCTGAAGCCCTGATATATTATACTTGGAGTCCTGAAGCCCTGATATATTATACTTGGAGTCCTGAAGCCCTGATATATTATACTTGGAGCCCTGAAGCCCTGATATATTAAACTTGGAGCCCTGAACCCCTGATATATTATACTTGGAGCCCTGAAGCCCTGATATATTATACTTGGAGTCCTGAACCCCTGATATATTATACTTGGAGTCCTGAACCCCTGATATATTATACTTGGAGCCCTGAAGCCCTGATATATTATACTTGGAGTCCTGAACCCCTGATATATTATACTTGGAGTCCTGAACCCCTGATATATTATACTTGGAGCCCTGAAGCCCTGATATATTATACTTGGAGTCCTGAAGCCCTGATATATTATACTTGGAGCCCTGAAGCCCTGATATATTATACTTGGAGTCCTGAAGCCCTGATATGTTTTACCTGACTTGGAGTCCTGAAGCCCTGATATATTATACTTGGAGTCCTGAAGCCCTGATATATTATACTTGGAGTCCTGAACCCCTGATATATTATACTTGGAGTCCTGAACCCCTGATATATTATACTTGGAGCCCTGAAGCCCTGATATATTATACTTGGAGTCCTGAAGCCCTGATATATTATACTTGGAGTCCTGAAGCCCTGATATATTATACTTGGAGTCCTGAACCCCTGATATATTATACTTGGAGTCCTGAAGCCCTGAAGCCCTGATATATTATACTTGGAGTCCTGAACCCCTGATATATTATACTTGGAGTCCTGAACCCCTGATATATTATACTTGGAGCCCTGAAGCCCTGATATATTATACTTGGAGTCCTGAAGCCCTGATATGTTTTACCTGACTTGGAGTCCTGAAGCCCTGATATATTATACTTGGAGCCCTGAAGCCCTGATATATTATACTTGGAGTCCTGAACCCCTGATATATTATACTTGGAGCCCTGAAGCCCTGATATATTATACTTGGAGCCCTGAAGCCCTGATATATTATACTTGGAGTCCTGAAGCCCTGATATATTATACTTGGAGCCCTGAAGCCCTGATATATTATACTTGGAGTCCTGAAGCCCTGATATATTATACTTGGAGTCCTGAAGCCCTGATATATTATACTTGGAGTCCTGAACCCCTGATATATTATACTTGGAGCCCTGAAGCCCTGATATATTATACTTGGAGCCCTGAAGCCCTGATATATTATACTTGGAGTCCTGAAGCCCTGATATATTATACTTGGAGTCCTGAACCCCTGATATATTATACTTGGAGTCCTGAACCCCTGATATATTATACTTGGAGTCCAGAAGCCCTGATATATTATACTTGGAGTCCTGAAGCCCTGTTATATTATACTTGGAGTCCTGAAGCCCTGATATATTATACTTGGAGTCCTGAACCCCTGATATATTATACTTGGAGTCCTGAAGCCCTGATATATTATACTTGGAGTCCTGAAGCCCTGATATATTATACTTGGATCCCTAAATCCCTGATATATTATACTTGGAGTCCAAAAGCCCTGATATATTATACTTGGAGTCCAGAAGCCCTGATATATTATACTTGGAGTCCTGAACCCCTGATATATTATACTTGGAGTCCTGAACCCCTGATATATTATACTTGGAGCCCTGAAGCCCTGATATATTATACTTGGAGTCCTGAAGCCCTGATATATTATACTTGGAGTCCTGAAGCCCTGATATATTATACTTGGAGCCCTGAAGCCCTGATATGTTTTACTTGGAGTCCTGAAGCCCTGATATATTATACTTGGAGTCCAGAAGCCCTGATATATTACACTTGGAGTCCTGAAGCCCTGATATATTATACTTGGAGTCCTGAAGCCCTGATATATTATACTTGGAGTCCTGAAGCCCTGTTATATTATACTTGGAGTCCTGAAGCCCTGATATATTATACTTGGAGTCCTGAAGCCCTGATATGTTTTACTTGGAGTCCTGAAGCCCTGATATATTATACTTGGAGTCCTGAACCCCTGATATATTATACTTGGAGTCCTGAAGCCCTGATATATTATACTTGGAGTCCTGAACCCCTGATATATTATACTTGGAGCCCTGAAGCCCTGATATATTATACTTGGAGTCCTGAAGCCCTGATATGTTTTACTTGGAGTCCAGAAGCCCTGATATATTACACTTGGAGTCCTGAAGCCCTGATATATTATACTTGGAGTCCTGAAACCCTGATATATTATACTTGGAGTCCGGAAGCCCTGATATATTATACTTGGAGCCCTGAACCCCTGATATATTATACTTGGAGCCCTGAAGTCCTGATATATTATACTTGGAGTCCTGAAGCCCTGATATATTATACTTGGAGCCCTGAACCCCTGATATATTATACTTGGAGCCCTGAAGCCCTGATATATTATACTTGGAGTCCTGAACCCCTGATATATTATACTTGGAGTCCTGAAGCCCTGATATATTATACTTGGAGTCCTGAACCCCTGATATATTATACTTGGAGCCCTGAAGTCCTGATATGTTATACTGTGAGTCCTGAAGCCCTGATATGTTTTACTTGGATCCCTAAATCCCTGATATGTTTTTCTTTGAGCCCTGAAACCCTGATATATTATACTTGGAGTCCGGAAGCCCTGATATATTATACTTGGAGTCCTGAAGCCCTGATATATTATACTTGGAGTCCAGAAGCCCTGATATGTTTTACTTGGAGTCCTGAAGCCCTGATATATTATACTTGGAGTCCTGAAGTCCTGATATATTATACTTGGAGCCCTGAAGCCCTGATATATTATACTTGGAGTCCTGAAGCCCTGATATATTATACTTGGAGCCCTGAAGCCCTGATATATTATACTTGGAGCCCTGAAGCCCTGATATATTATACTTGGAGTCCTGAAGCCCTGATATATTATACTTGGAGTCCTGAAGCCCTGATATATTATACTTGGAGTCCTGAAACCCTGATATATTACACTTGGAGCCCTGAAGCCCTGATATATTATACTTGGAGTCCTGAAGCCCTGTTATATTATACTTGGAGTCCTGAAGCCCTGTTATATTATACTTGGAGTCCTGAAGCCCTGTTATATTATACTTGGAGCCCTGAAGCCCTGATATATTATACTTGGAGTCCTGAAGCCCTGATATATTATACTTGGAGTCCTGAAGCCCTGATATATTATACTTGGAGTCCAGAAGCCCTGATATATTACACTTGGAGTCCTGAAGCCCTGATATATTATACTTGGAGTCCTGAAGCCCTGATATATTATACTTGGAGCCCTGAAGCCCTGATATATTATACTTGGAGTCCTGAAGCCCTGATATATTATACTTGGAGTCCTGAACCCCTGATATATTATACTTGGAGTCCTGAACCCCTGATATATTATACTTGGAGCCCTGAACCCCTGATATATTATACTTGGAGTCCTGAAGCCCTGATATATTATACTTGGAGTCCTGAAGCCCTGATATATTATACTTGGAGTCCTGAAGCCCTGATATATTATACTTGGAGTCCTGAAGCCCTGATATATTATACTTGGAGTCCTGAAGCCCTGATATATTATACTTGGAGCCCTGAAGCCCTGATATATTAAACTTGGAGCCCTGAACCCCTGATATATTATACTTGGAGCCCTGAAGCCCTGATATATTATACTTGGAGTCCTGAACCCCTGATATATTATACTTGGAGTCCTGAACCCCTGATATATTATACTTGGAGCCCTGAAGCCCTGATATATTATACTTGGAGTCCTGAACCCCTGATATATTATACTTGGAGTCCTGAACCCCTGATATATTATACTTGGAGCCCTGAAGCCCTGATATATTATACTTGGAGTCCTGAAGCCCTGATATATTATACTTGGAGCCCTGAAGCCCTGATATATTATACTTGGAGTCCTGAAGCCCTGATATGTTTTACCTGACTTGGAGTCCTGAAGCCCTGATATATTATACTTGGAGTCCTGAAGCCCTGATATATTATACTTGGAGTCCTGAACCCCTGATATATTATACTTGGAGTCCTGAACCCCTGATATATTATACTTGGAGCCCTGAAGCCCTGATATATTATACTTGGAGTCCTGAAGCCCTGATATATTATACTTGGAGTCCTGAAGCCCTGATATATTATACTTGGAGTCCTGAACCCCTGATATATTATACTTGGAGTCCTGAAGCCCTGAAGCCCTGATATATTATACTTGGAGTCCTGAACCCCTGATATATTATACTTGGAGTCCTGAACCCCTGATATATTATACTTGGAGCCCTGAAGCCCTGATATATTATACTTGGAGTCCTGAAGCCCTGATATGTTTTACCTGACTTGGAGTCCTGAAGCCCTGATATATTATACTTGGAGCCCTGAAGCCCTGATATATTATACTTGGAGTCCTGAACCCCTGATATATTATACTTGGAGCCCTGAAGCCCTGATATATTATACTTGGAGCCCTGAAGCCCTGATATATTATACTTGGAGTCCTGAAGCCCTGATATATTATACTTGGAGCCCTGAAGCCCTGATATATTATACTTGGAGTCCTGAAGCCCTGATATATTATACTTGGAGTCCTGAAGCCCTGATATATTATACTTGGAGTCCTGAACCCCTGATATATTATACTTGGAGCCCTGAAGCCCTGATATATTATACTTGGAGCCCTGAAGCCCTGATATATTATACTTGGAGTCCTGAAGCCCTGATATATTATACTTGGAGTCCTGAACCCCTGATATATTATACTTGGAGTCCTGAACCCCTGATATATTATACTTGGAGTCCAGAAGCCCTGATATATTATACTTGGAGTCCTGAAGCCCTGTTATATTATACTTGGAGTCCTGAAGCCCTGATATATTATACTTGGAGTCCTGAACCCCTGATATATTATACTTGGAGTCCTGAAGCCCTGATATATTATACTTGGAGTCCTGAAGCCCTGATATATTATACTTGGATCCCTAAATCCCTGATATATTATACTTGGAGTCCAAAAGCCCTGATATATTATACTTGGAGTCCAGAAGCCCTGATATATTATACTTGGAGTCCTGAACCCCTGATATATTATACTTGGAGTCCTGAACCCCTGATATATTATACTTGGAGCCCTGAAGCCCTGATATATTATACTTGGAGTCCTGAAGCCCTGATATATTATACTTGGAGTCCTGAAGCCCTGATATATTATACTTGGAGCCCTGAAGCCCTGATATGTTTTACTTGGAGTCCTGAAGCCCTGATATATTATACTTGGAGTCCAGAAGCCCTGATATATTACACTTGGAGTCCTGAAGCCCTGATATATTATACTTGGAGTCCTGAAGCCCTGATATATTATACTTGGAGTCCTGAAGCCCTGTTATATTATACTTGGAGTCCTGAAGCCCTGATATATTATACTTGGAGTCCTGAAGCCCTGATATGTTTTACTTGGAGTCCTGAAGCCCTGATATATTATACTTGGAGTCCTGAACCCCTGATATATTATACTTGGAGTCCTGAAGCCCTGATATATTATACTTGGAGTCCTGAACCCCTGATATATTATACTTGGAGCCCTGAAGCCCTGATATATTATACTTGGAGTCCTGAAGCCCTGATATGTTTTACTTGGAGTCCAGAAGCCCTGATATATTACACTTGGAGTCCTGAAGCCCTGATATATTATACTTGGAGTCCTGAAACCCTGATATATTATACTTGGAGTCCGGAAGCCCTGATATATTATACTTGGAGCCCTGAACCCCTGATATATTATACTTGGAGCCCTGAAGTCCTGATATATTATACTTGGAGTCCTGAAGCCCTGATATATTATACTTGGAGCCCTGAACCCCTGATATATTATACTTGGAGCCCTGAAGCCCTGATATATTATACTTGGAGTCCTGAACCCCTGATATATTATACTTGGAGTCCTGAAGCCCTGATATATTATACTTGGAGTCCTGAACCCCTGATATATTATACTTGGAGCCCTGAAGTCCTGATATGTTATACTGTGAGTCCTGAAGCCCTGATATGTTTTACTTGGATCCCTAAATCCCTGATATGTTTTTCTTTGAGCCCTGAAACCCTGATATATTATACTTGGAGTCCGGAAGCCCTGATATATTATACTTGGAGTCCTGAAGCCCTGATATATTATACTTGGAGTCCAGAAGCCCTGATATGTTTTACTTGGAGTCCTGAAGCCCTGATATATTATACTTGGAGTCCTGAAGTCCTGATATATTATACTTGGAGCCCTGAAGCCCTGATATATTATACTTGGAGTCCTGAAGCCCTGATATATTATACTTGGAGCCCTGAAGCCCTGATATATTATACTTGGAGCCCTGAAGCCCTGATATATTATACTTGGAGTCCTGAAGCCCTGATATATTATACTTGGAGTCCTGAAGCCCTGATATATTATACTTGGAGTCCTGAAACCCTGATATATTACACTTGGAGCCCTGAAGCCCTGATATATTATACTTGGAGTCCTGAAGCCCTGTTATATTATACTTGGAGTCCTGAAGCCCTGTTATATTATACTTGGAGTCCTGAAGCCCTGTTATATTATACTTGGAGCCCTGAAGCCCTGATATATTATACTTGGAGTCCTGAAGCCCTGATATATTATACTTGGAGTCCTGAAGCCCTGATATATTATACTTGGAGTCCAGAAGCCCTGATATATTACACTTGGAGTCCTGAAGCCCTGATATATTATACTTGGAGTCCTGAAGCCCTGATATATTATACTTGGAGCCCTGAAGCCCTGATATATTATACTTGGAGTCCTGAAGCCCTGATATATTATACTTGGAGTCCTGAAGCCCTGATATGTTATACTTGGAGTCCTGAAGCCCTGATATATTATACTTGGAGTCCTGAAGCCCTGATATATTATACTTGGAGCCCTGAAGCCCTGATATATTATACTTGGAGTCCTGAAGCCCTGATATATTATACTTGGAGTCCTGAAGCCCTGATATATTATACTTGGAGCCCTGAAGCCCTGATATATTATACTTGGAGTCCAGAAGCCCTGATATATTACACTTGGAGTCCTGAAGCCCTGATATATTATACTTGGAGTCCTGAAGCCCTGATATATTATACTTGGAGCCCTGAAGCCCTGATATATTATACTTGGAGTCCTGAAGCCCTGATATATTATACTTGGAGTCCTGAAGCCCTGATATATTATACTTGGAGCCCTGAAGCCCTGATATATTATACTTGGAGTCCTGAAGCCCTGATATATTATACTTGGAGTCCTGAAGCCCTGATATGTTATACTTGGAGTCCTGAACCCCTGATATATTATACTTGGAGTCCTGAAGCCCTGTTATATTATACTTGGAGTCCTGAAGCCCTGATATGTTTTACTTGGAGTCCTGAAGCCCTGATATGTTTTACTTGGAGTCCTAGAGTCCTGATATACTTGGAGTCCTGAAACCCTGATATATTATACTTAACTTGGAGCCCTGAAGCCCTCAGTGATATGTTGTACTTGGAGTCCTGGTCAAAGCCTTGATATGTTTTACGTGAAGGCAGTGAAGCCCTGATATGTTTTACTTGGAGTCCTGAGGCCCTGATATGTTTTACTTGGAGCCCAAAAGCCCTGATATATTATACTTGGAGTCCTGAAGCCCAGATATGGTCCTGTTTCCCCACGCTTTTGGGCCCGGAGTCCTGGGGCCAGTTGCATAAAACTTAACGTCGGACGTAAATGACTGGGCTGAACGCCCGACTTTATAATTAGCTGTTACGTCTGGCGTACAGTTCATAAAATTTGATTTTTTGACAGGCCGTCAAGAAATCAAACTAGCCATTCTTGTAAAATTTTAACTTTTCTAGCCGTTATTTTATCTGTTTGGTTCTATCCTGACTTTTGGCGATGGTTTCTTCCAATTTCAATATAATAAAGTAAGCTTAAAGCAAGCTCCTGGCCATAATCATGAAAACACGATCATTTGAATGAATCGCATTTAGACTAAAAAGTGATTAATATCATTTAATATACAGTATAAGATTCTCCGAAGCATGAAAGACATCTTAGCAACAGATCATTGAGTCTGGAAAATTAAAAAAACAATACAGCTGAGGGCCTGCTCGCACTACAGTCAAAAACAAAAATTAGCCCGTGCAAAATGACATAAAAACAAAAAGAATGTCACATCGAAGCAGTTTCTTTTGTTTTCCTCGATGTTTGCACGGGCTAGAATTTTTGTTTTTGACTGTAATGCGACCAGGCCCTAAGTCGTTTGACCGTGAAAGTCGGTTAGCAAGACAATCCATCATTACTTTCGACAGGTTTAAAAATACTATGATGGGACCTTTAAAATAATGAACGGTGAAAATTCATTATATATCAATAAATCTTGTATCTTGGATGTATTTAGTCCTCCCACCAGCGCACCGCGCTAACACTGGAAAATCTGAAATACCTAAATATAAGAATAGAACCACCATACAATGCAATAGACAATATCAAAATAAACCACTAAACATAACACGAGTCAATACGACAGTCTTCATATTGAGCGAAAATTAGTTGTTGGAAATTTGCCCGGTCCCATATTTCAGGGTCGGAAAGAGTTGGAGTCTAAAGTGTTAAAATTTTGTACGAACCCGCAAGGGGATAATTTGAATTTGATATTGTTTTGAAAGGACTGACAAATATTATATGCAAATTTTGTTTAATCATTAGTCGAGCGTTCACCTTCGTTGAATCAAATCCCTGTTGTCTTTGTCGAACGTGTTTCTCTCTGTGCATATTTTAGCGAGTTCGCCATGAAAGAAAAAAAAACATCATGACTTTGCCATTAATTATGCTTTCACTAAGAATCAAATATGTCCCGGCCATTCATTACAGTTGTTCGCCTAGAC
Organism: Cladopsammia gracilis; assembly: GCA_022457155.1. Lineage (NCBI taxonomy): Eukaryota > Metazoa > Cnidaria > Anthozoa > Scleractinia > Dendrophylliidae > Cladopsammia > Cladopsammia gracilis. Next base: position 391,551 of record JAJGOT010000299.1, on the reverse strand, counting down.
TAAACAACTAGAATATATTAATGAAATACGCCCGAGAAACATGGACGAATCGAAAGAGGAAATGAGCAATGCATTTTCAAATGGCAATGACAAGCAACTTGTAATTGACCAAGGTAAGTAAAATTCTGTGGGTTTAGGTTGGTCACGTCGTTTTGCAAATGTGGTCAGTATACGCGCTCTAGACTAGTGGTGTAAGTTTTAGGATGCTAACTTTGGGAAAATCATTGTTACAACACTGTGGAGTTGAAATCATCTTAAAATAACGTAAAACGGCCGTAAATTTTGTTACAATCTTTCGGATGTCTGACAGCCACCGCGTTTTATTAAACCATATCGGTACTTTTAAAGTAACAAATTTCCTGTTGTTTGTATTTTTTGAAAAGCCGGACTGTTTCGGGATACAGTTGCGTTGTCTCGCTTCATAGCGTGCGATTAAATACGAGGAATAAATATAAATATGGGCTGGTTGTATTACGCGAAATCAGATCGCGGTTTCCTTTAATCTTGTCTGTACTTTTTGCCTTCTTGCCGTCGTTTAGAGTTGGCCTGGTTTGATTTAGACCGCGGTTTTGTTCAACATCGTCTAAAAGCGGAGGTTTGTTTCGGTGTAAAAACCTGTGACTTTTTTCTTTGTCTTCCACCTTTGTTGATCTTTGTTGTTTTGCACTCTATTGTTTCAGTACCTTTTGTTTTCGTTGTTTTACGTCACTCGTTTGGCAGGTTTTTACACCGAGGATGAGCCAAAGGCGGCCTACTAAATGTTAGTAAATGTTCATTCACTGACCGTTTATATTACAATTATATTCAAAAGGAAGGAAACTCAGTTAGCTCCTCGGGAGTAACATATTTCTTAATCTGGATGTTTGTTGATCATAAATATTGTGTTCAGTTCAGTTTAATATGTTGATTTGCTTATAATTATCCTGAAAGTTTGAGTTTGTGGTATGAGTACGGAGGCGCCCAGATCAAAGTGTTCAACATTATTCAGGATAATCGTGACAAAATAATTTGGCGAGCATAAGCGCATTTATAAGCCACCATAATATGAAGGTAACGAAGTTAGCGCGTTGGTTAATCCCATCTTTGTCTTGTCTCTTGATCGTGTTGTTTCGTTAAGTGGCTCCCCCTACGGTTTAACTGCGTACTCTGACTACAAAATAAAATCTAATTTTCTTCTCTTACAATTTCGGTTACAATTTCGGTTACAATTTCGGTTCCAGTAAGGATGCGAACCTATTTATGCTAGTTTGTCAGTTGTCACTTTTTTGGTGCAGTCCGTTTCAATGGCAACAGATAGATCATCAGAAGAATGGCAAATATTGTGCAAGAATTGACTTTAATTCTTTACATTTCGAGTTTCCTTTGGTGAACTTTTTTAAACTTTGCTATCTTGCGCAGATAGTTAAGGCGGGACTCAACCTAATTTTGTATGAAATTTTAAGAGTTTAAAGAAGGGATAGAAGAAAGAAAATGATTTTTGGAACACCAACAGTTGATCAGTACCCACGCATGAGCACCCTATGTTGCTAGCGGACTATTTTGGTGTCCATTTAATTATCAACTACAAATTCTAATTTTAAAACTTCAGTACTCTCTAAATTTTACAAATCCTTGGAGAAAAACCATTTCTTCCCAAACATTCCCAAAAATCACCCAAAAATATACAAAACACCCCATAACATAGATTGATGAGATGAGCATAGAGTTTTTGGATTGCTTGAAACGTGAACGAGATATTTCCGTTAAAGCCATTTAAGTGGCGGAAAAACGGCATTGAGGTGGAGTCCCGCCTTAAGACCAACTTTTCGAAAGGAAAAAAACATACCGTCGTTCAGGCCCTGGTTGTTCAAAAGGTGGATAGCGCTATCCACCGGATAAACTCTCTATCCAGTGGATAACACAAAGGATTTTTTTAATACTTATCCACTGGATAGTGATTTATCCGATGGATAGCGCTATCCACCTTTTGAACAACCGGGGCCAGACGGTTTACCACACCATCGGGACCAGCAGAAGTGTCCCCATAATAGAGGTGTCCCTTTAAGACCCTTTAACATAAGTGATAATAACAAAGATTATATAATACTAGAGTTTTACCGGCCGGAACCAGGAGAAGTGTCTCGTTAATGAAGGTGTCCCAAAGTAGAGGTTCTACTGTATTTAAGTCAGTTATTTCTAAAACGAATATCCCCCATTATATCACGATTCTCAGATACTTTTGCTTGCTTTTGAAACGTCAATATAAAGTCGTATTGACGTCTCAAAACTCAAGACAATGTTTAATCGTGATACAAAACTAATTTCGATTTTGAGACGGCAATACTGCATCATATTGACGGCTAGTTGGGAGAAAATATATTCCGTAAAATACGGGCAAAAAGAAAGCAAAACTGAAGATAACTTGTGTTGATCAAAACTGAAATTCTTACTAGTCACAGCTGACGTACACGACATTTTGTACGCGTTATCATCAGTTTTTGTTTAGCAAAAAAGTTAAAAAAACACGGACTTTTCTCACTTGCCGAGGTTTTAGCCCAAAACTTTTTTTCAAATTATGATGGCGAGATAGCGCGCATACAGCATAGCTCAATGTAAACAAACCGTTCAAACGAACGAAAGCAGCTTTTAAACCCATCTTATCGTTAACAGTTCGATGGAAAGGGTCGTTGCATTGAATACAGCGTTGTTTATCTGCCAAACTTGACAAAGTAATCAACATTTTTTCCCCTCCTTTGAAGATAATTTTAAATTTTGGTTTTCTACGCAAGGAAGCCATTAAATTGCCGCGGGAAATTTTCAACCAATCACAGGCTGGTTTTTGAGACGACAATACGACTTTATATTGACGTCTAGAAAGCAGATAAAATTATCTGAGAATCGTGATAAATGCAGTACTGACGCCTCAAAATCGAAATTAGTTTATAATAATTCAACACATTGATACATTGCCCAAATATGGTCATAAAGCTCTCGATATACGTTAGGTCTACATGACGTATATCCAGAAATGGAGGTAAATGGAAAGTGAAAATGACTGCTGCTTGTAATTTTGTGTTTTTGGGAGAAAAATGTGTGAACTAATAGATAAAAAAGGGAAAAGAAAGAAAAAAGAAAAGAAAAGAGAAAAATTATTGATCACACGATTGGACAAAAATGGCGCGAAATTTTCGCGTTGTCGCGGTCGTTGTGTTTCGTGGCGAAGCTGAATGAAGACAATGAACTGTTTCAAAGTTCAACCGCTCGACACGGAATACATACATACATACATACATACATAAACTTTATTTTTTCTCGAATTTAAGAGTAGCTATGTAGCTAATTTCTCCGAGAGAAAAATATCAAATTACAAAATATACAATAAAAATATTCAATATCATTATAAAATACAATTCTGTGCAATATTTACAATTAACGGCTAAAATGAAATAAATCTTTTTACTAAGTATTTTAAAATACTGTATTCAAATTTAAAATTAATTTACAAAATGTTCGAAATTTACATTAATGAAGGAGCACAGTTTTCGTAAAAAAACCGTTAGTAATCGCCTCTGGAATATGATATAGACTTGATACTTCCTCAGAAATAAAAGTTCTTGATCTTTGTTTTAAAACGAGCAAGTTTGTTAACAACAGTGATGTTTGAAAATTTGATGCTGATGGAAGGTACTAAAAAGCCACATCAATACAGGTAACGATGTTTTAACCGTTTCTTGTATCCTTTCGCTGTGAATTTTTGTAAGACATACTGTCCACGCTGCAGGGTTTTAGTCTGACTTTTCGCCGCTATGTTAAGGAAGCCGCGTGTTTGTTCACATGGTTCGTACAATCTTGAAAAGGTCTTGAATTTTAGCAGTCGTCTTGAAAAGTCCTTAATTTGGTTAAGGTCCTTGAAAAGTACTTGATTTCTTTATTAGGTATTGCAAAGTCCTTGAAATTTAGGACATTGTGTACGCCCTATCACTTTTCTGATAAATTATATGATTTTGCTCCGAAAAAATTGGCCACCAGCGACTTTTAAAATCCGAAAATAACTAGCGAAAGTCGCGAAAATGACGGCATAATACGTGAATGCGTACATAAAGCAAAATTGTAATCTTTGCCTCAATTTCATGTACCAGGGGACAAAGAGTTTCGATTTCGTAAATAAAACGTAGTCCTTGAAAACTATTTTTTGTCCTTGAAAAGTCCTTGAATTTTATTTTTCTGAAGTTGTACAAACCATGGTTCAGTTTGTTTTGATTCTGAATTAAACACTTGTAACTAAGAATTTCTATGCCATTTTATTGTGTTTTAATTCGTGTAGTCACTACCCTGTTCCGTTCTTTACGTAGACGAAAGCTCTTCGTAGAAACGGGCCGTTTTTATACTAGAGACGCATTATCCGTCCTGACGAATAATGCGTCTGTCATGTTATGCGTCTAGTGTAAAGACGGGACGAACAACTTGAGACGCATTATCCGTCTGGATGAACTTGAGTAAACATTTGTAGTTCGTCTGGTTATGCGTCTCTAGTATAAAGACGGGCACAAGACGCATTATCCGTCTAGACGAATTATCTTTCTTTCTTTGGCAAAATTTTCGGCATTTGCTACTTATTGTTTAAGAGATGGCGCGATATTGCTGTAAGCCTTTTTACTTTAATTAAAGGTTATATTTAGCACTTTTAGGCTGCAGTAGGTCTATAAACACATATTCATATATTTTTGAGAACTCTATTTATCTTGTAAGTTTAGAAACTGAGCCAGGGAGTTGAAAGTTTGACATGAAACGTGGGCGGAACTTAGCCTTTACCTCGCGCGTTCGCGTTAAAAAAAAAATAACCAGTGTCTCGCGCGACTATCGCGCAATGCATGCGCAGAACGTATGCGCAATAACAATAGGAGGTGCCGTTTTCTGGAAACTGTGAATAATACATGAATATACATTTTATTCTACTTAGATTTCTTTATAGAAATGGGAATACTGAAATAAAGTTGTTGTTGTTGTTGTTGTTGTATTGTATGTGTTGAATAAAAAACAGTTATAGTGCTCAAGCTTGCGCAATATCGCCTGATTTTAGCCAACTCGCCGGACTACGGCCTCGTCGTCTAAGTATCCGTCGATATAGCGCTTCGCTTTCGCACTATAACTGTTAATTATGTGAAAGCCAGTGTCAGTATCACAAAATATATAACTCAACAATGTACGAACACGTTTTTTTTATTTCTTTTATAAAATAAAAACGGTTATAATGACCTTGCATTTTATAAAAAGCTATACGGAGTCGCCATAAATAAGAAACTTTACTCCAAATTCTCTCAGCGATGATTACCATTACCCCATCAAGAAATAAAATAAGAAAAAGAGAATTAAGGTTTTGTCCACTGATGGGGGCAATTTAATACTAACTCAGCATTTTCTTGGCCATTTGCCGTGAAAAGAGCTTTGAGTTCTAAACGGAGTTCTCGACCTCGTGTGGTTGACCGCTGAGCTGATTGCTGTCGTGTGCGGAAGGCTTAAAGAGAAAACATCGAGTCGTATAAGCTTCTAGCAATTTCACTGTGCAAAGAATCTCTTAGTCAAAATATATGGTATGGTATCTTATACAATATGAGATTGAGTCCCGGAATCTCAGATCTCAGTCGTCAGTTAAAAATTAAAGCGACGGCATTTGTCAGCTGAACGATTAAAGTTATGCCCATTGCCATGTATATGTATATTTATGTATAATAACATATTAAAATACCATTAAAATACAAAAAAAGTCACAATGCCCCGAGCCCTAAAAACCAATAAGGGTACAAAAGTGTTTCTAAGAGACCATTCAACTATAGTAAAAACTTGGGAGATCAAAGTAACTTATTTATAACATGTTCCGGCATCAAAATTAGACGATTTTAAGTAATCAGTTTTCGTTACAAACTGCGCATTGGAGTGACTTTCAACACATTCTACGTCCGTTCCATTAGTTTGGCCTTATTATAATGTTTTCAGCAACAAATCTGTTGCTTAGCAATCTGTATAACTTATACAGCATCTTTTTATTAAAATGTGCTTTGCTGTTTTTGATTTACGAGTTCTGTGCACTTTCTTGACGGCTCCTCGTTCTAAGTACTCCTTAACTCAAAATTCATTTCATATTTCAGATAATGACAATGACGCAGCCAAGAAGCTCAACATTTTAAAATATCTTCCCAGTCGTCAATTATCGCTTTGGAAGCAACGAGCGCGTAAGAAAATGAAGGAGCGAGATCGCACGAGGGGACAAGTTTACGAAGCCGTAAATAACGAAGATTCTGATGAAGAAATTGACGTGGACGATATTAATCACACGGAGGAAAGGAGAAAGTTCCAACAAACTGAACCTTTATCTGCACGAATTTTGAGGCTGAGAAAGAGGAGGTAACGGACTGAACATGAAAATTGATGATTCGACTCTGACGTCATTTTATCTTATAGGGGAAAGAGAACACGCAAAATATCCGCGCGTATTATCTGTTAAACCATCGAGTAAGGTGTATATATTCTGATTCTGATGAATTTTGTGGTAAATGTGAGAGAAACATGGTAGAACTGAAAACCATCCAAGTGTCAGAAGTCAGATATTAATCTATACTAAGACGATTTTAAAACCAAGAGAAACACAGATTCATGTCGAGTTAAACTAATTTTAATTAAAGTTTGAAAACGCCTTACGATTTGTTTTCTTAATATTGATGATTGTTGAAATGGTTTTAATTTAACTGATGTTTTTACCACGCATGTGCATGCATGTGGATAAATAAACATGTCTGCATGCCGTCTGTCTGCTTTTGTATTTCATTGACAGGAGTTCTTCAGAGACCAGTAGATCCATACAGGGCCTCTCTTCCTTCACAGCCTTGCGACTTCATATCGCAATGGTAAGAGTCATGAGTGCAGTTATTTTTGCCACCACCAGATTGTCATCTATCACAACATTCTGATATTTAAGCGATGATTTATTTTAATACATCCTAAAATAACACCATTTTAAGTGTCACTTTGAAAAGCCCAAAATAATGGACTAGTTTTGTTTTTTCAATTACTGCTCTAAGAGTAAACTTAAGTGTCTTGAGCTGCAGATGGCCAGGATGGCAATGGATTGCAACTTGAAAAACTGTAATTATGGTTTATTCACTTCATATCTTCCTTGTGTGGCGTGGGACGGAGTGAAGTCTTACTCCACCTTTCACCGACTCGGTTCGCTCGCTCGTTTCAGCGGCTTCGCCAATTGTGCATATGCGTATGCTGAGACACCAAATGCGAGTCCTCTCGCGAAAAGGCTTGCATGCTCTCCAGTCGGAGGGGAAAGGATATACCTAGGGAAGAAAAACTAGGCTTCTTTCAATTTTCTTCTTCCCTTTTTTTTTGTCTTTTCCACGAGTGAGTGAGACGGAAGTTTTGCCTGTCGAAAAATTGTGCTGCTAATGGGAAACTCGCTTGCTTTTCAGCTGTTTAAAAGATGGTTCAGTGAAACTAAGGAATTCTTTAACTCGTACGAGTTATGGAGAGGACACTTCAAAGAAATAGAAGGTGAAAACACGATTAAGACGCGGTTTAGACACTGTTTAAACTTGATTTAGATATGGTTAAACATGCATGGGAATCCAAGATGGCGGATCCAAGATTGTGATGTGACGTCATCGTATCACGTATCACATAGCTTTTTACAACTCTTGAAGTTACATAAGGAGGGGCTATGGAATCAGTACTCCCGGTCCCAGAAGATAAAAAAGAACCCGCCCGGTCTGAACTATTCACCGCATTAATTTGTGTTGTTATGATTGGTTCCGTGGTAAAACTTGCTTCGCTGTACTCTAATATTTGCTTTTATTTTGCCTGGCAGGCTCATTCGGAAATGGTGTTCTTTCTTACTTCACGTTTCTCAAGTGGCTTCTTCAGTTGAACATTTATATCTTTATCCTGACTCTGTGTTTTGTCATCATTCCACAAGCGATAAGCACAGGAGAAGAACCTTTCTCCCCACAAAACAACGTCTCCTCTAACAAGTCAAACAGTTCTTCAATCTTCTTACCAACTAATTCATCGGTGTATCTCTCAAGGCAAAGAAGAGATATTCCGTACAACTCCACCGAGAAAGAAGACAGCGATAAACAGTGCAATCTGGTTAAACCGGTTAAACCAGAAAACCATTCACTTTATACAAACAAGTCTTTTCCACTGCTTCTTGTGGATTTTATTTCCGGCGTCGTAAGTATACGAAAAATACACTTTATTTCTTCTTACAGTAAAATATAATTATGAGATGCCTTTATTGAAATAGAGTAATTATTCAGTATTTACATTGCAAAACCTGTTATAATAGAGGCCTTATATATAACAATACATTCTCAGCAGGTAGAGTGATAAGAGTTTGTAAGTATGTTAGCTTGCTTTTCCAGGTATATGATTAGGATTTCAGTTACATTATTAAACGGAACTTTTAGTACTTACGTACCATAGAGAGGTAAGGTTAGCCTTACTTGGAATAATTTTGTTGCTTTTTTTTTCCGGGTGGCGGGTGTACAACTTCTCTCAATGGTTACAAACATATGCCATAACACCAAGTTGTGATACGAATCAACAACGAAGCAAATTTTATTAGAAAAAGGTTACAAGAGACACCTGACAGTCCGAGTGTGTAAAATAGCCAATACACTATTCGTGGTGGGTGAAGGGATCGAAAGGGAGACGAGAATCGTTGAGAGATAGTGCAATCGATCGTACAATTATTCCCACCACACAAAATAAATCACAAAGATATCGATAGGGTCAAATAGTATTGTACGTTTTGATATGTTAACATCGTTTTATTGTACATATTCACCAATATATAAAAGCAAAAGACTGCTCGTGTTGTAGTGCAAGAAATCGCCATAATTTTCGTATTTTCAGTGGTGACTGCTTTGAGATTAAGCAACAATGCGTGTAAGAACTAGGCAATCCTCTATTGTTCTGCGGCATTTCGCTTTCCCCACATAAGATTGTTTAGATTTTCTTACTGAGAATACATCAACCAATGGACAACACGTTTTTGAAATAAAATGTACTGAAATTAAACTTTATTTTAAAGAGATATTTCTTTTGTGTTGCAAGATTTTATCCAATTATGAGACTCCAAAACAATGGCCAAAAAAGGCTTCTAATTTTCCATGTTTCCTACATAAAAATTTTGCTGCATTAAAGCTCAGGATAGTTTTCACTAAAAGGGAATCAATAAATAAACTAGAGAGAAATAAATGCGCTACCTGATGAAGTGATAGTAGATTTTCATGTTTTAGCCAATGAGGTGGACGGTTTCAACAATATCACAATTAACACCTTTCTGCATTCCTTGCCGTTGGGTTGCCTAGTTCTTACTAGGACCATTACTTAAATTTAATACCTTTGATTTTTCTTCAGGGATGGATTAATACAACCCTCATGTATTATGGGATGTACTCTGATAAGGTACTGGTCATCGGCGGCGAAAGAACTTACTACAACATGCCACTGGCCTATTTTATGGTGGGCTGTATTTGCTTTTTGGTTATCCTTCTCTCGATCCTCTGGAGGTAAGTGCAGTTCTAATTTTCAGTTTCATTGAACTTGCAGTTTACATTGAGAAACGAATCGAGAAGTACTGAAACGAGCATTTGTTTAAATCAGAATTCGAATTTCGCACCATTACCTCGTTCTCATGATCCATCTTCCCATTCCCGTACATATCCAAGATTTACGGAGTTTGCAGGTTCTCAAGGGCGTACCTGACTGTAAGCCAGTTAAGCACGGGCTTAAAAGATTTTTGGGGCAATATCTCATACCCAAAAAGCTCAACGTACTCAATCCGGATACAACAGTATAACAGACAAGATCTTTTGCACCTACGCCAACGACTTGACAGAGAGGGTCATTTTTGATGGCGTAAGGAGCTGCACCCCAACGTAACTGCTATTCTCACAATTCTTTTGACGATGCTAGTGTCAACAGCAACTCCGGAACGATCATTCAGTTGCATGCGAAGGTCAAGACATACTTGCGCTCTACTATGCGATCAGAGAGGCCCTCTGGGCTCGCGCTTCTATATGCGTACAGGGACACCAAGGTGGTCCAGGAGTTCTGCGCCAGGAAACCCCGCAGATTGGCATTTGAATTCTGAACACATGTACACAAACCTTCCTTCGGCCTTACATTATAGAATGCCCCTCAAACACAGCTTTGTCTTTGCGTTAATCATATTATATAGAAGTAGGGAAATACAACATTTACGTTAACAGGATGTATTATTATTATTATTATTATTATTGCACCTACGTTTAGTGTTATGATCTGTTATTATTGCTCTTGAGAAAAAGAGTCGGAAATTATTGGAGCGCGTCTTTCAAAATTTAAATTAAATGGATTTGTCTCAAAGAATAGAAGCTCGAAGCTTCAGATGCTTTCTCCCTGAACAATAATTCGGTGATAATAGACGATATAGCATGTTTATTATTACTTGCGGGTTTTATATATATACTACACTCCAAAATTGGATATACGAAAAAGTTCATAAACTTATGTCACTATGACTAATGATTTATTACTTACTCAAATCAATTCATCACTGATGATGTGAAACCAAAGAGTAAAAATGTATACGTTTCATTATTTCAGTGCCTCACGAATATTCGAAGAGAGCTATGTGAGGGAAGGCAGTAAATACTTTCACACGTACTCTAATAAAGTTTTCGGCGGCTGGGACATGTGTATTGAAGATAATTCCGCGGGAAAACTCCAGACTATGAGACTGGTTAAAGAGATTGAGGTATGTTAGAAGAATTCGTAATAGTAATGCATATGTTTTCGAGTTCAGTTTGATTTATTTACACGGTGAGTGCAATTTGAGCTTTTTGAAAAACTCACTTGTGCATATAGATCACAAATTGAACGAAAAATCGTATGTTCACTCGATAAACATTTATTTTGACAAAATCACTAGGAAATCGAATCAATAACTGACCTTGTTACCAAGAATTCATAAAAACCGGTAAACTATACATTTGCATAACTAGGCGAAAATGACAGACACCGATAAAGAAAACTGACAAAGAAAGCATGTGATTACGTAATTATTACTACCAGCTGAAAAATGTCTGAAGTCTCATTGGCTGAGAGGACATATTAATACTGACTTCTGCGCTTACACGAATATTTTGAATAGAATGTTTAATTTCTTGGTCTCTCGTGTCCATTTCTCCCCCTCGTTGAGACGACATATTAATACTGAATTCTGCGCTTGCACGAATATTTCCAATAGTGTAATTATTTAAAAATAATTATACATGAAAACATATTTACATAGAGGAAGTGACAATTTTATTGCAGATAGGAAGTGAGCATTTGACGCGTATTTGACACTTTGTTTACCGATTGGCTGATAAAGATCAGCTCATATTACTAGAGGTTCGTTTGTACATGAAATCCGAAGGAACGTTTTAAATAAAATTTACAATGATTTTACAATTTTGTAAATAGCACTTGTTTTACACTTTTGCACTGGTGTTACACTTGAACTGCACTGCCTATGAAAACTGAGTAATTGTATATTAGAGCAGTTTTCAATTGAGTGTGGTAAAACCAAAACCAAAGTAATTACTCTGACCAATCACAGCAGTCGTAAACAATCCAATGAACCAATCAGAGCTCGAAGCAATTACATGTCGGCGGCGCCAAGCGCAGGAAAACGCGTGCGAGCAAGTCATGATTGGTTTTGGTTTTACTTCTGATTGGTCGAGAAAGTGGTGCGAGATTTTTTAGCCAATCAGAAAACGTGGCAATGCAAAACCAAAGCAATTGTGTAATTACTTTCGACACTCAATAGGCCATTTGCACGATGACGTCATTTGACTACTACTACCAGAATCCTTCAGTTTTTTGTTTTGTAGTGCAAATTAGGTCTATTGTTATTTAAACCGCACTGGGATTACAAAATTTAAATAAGAAAGGAAAAACGAAATGAATTCTGGTAGTAGTAGTCAAATGATGTCATCGTGCAAATGGCCTATTGAAAACTGCTCTAAGTATTAAATAATTATTAGAATTGTTATGATAATTATTAAAATATTTCCCTAAAATGACCGCCTTTGTTGATCCTGAAAGTTGTAGTATTTGAGATATTTGATAATCATATCTCTTCTTTCAAGGCTGATCTCGCGGAGGACTACAGGCTTGCTAATTTAGCCAAAAGAACTCGGAAGGAAAAATACAAAATCTATGTAATAAGAATTGTGGTGAATCTGATTGTGCTTGGACTGTCGGCGCTGTCAGCGTACCTGATTTACTTGGCTACCCAAATGTCTATAAAGGTAATAAATAAACGTAGGAACGAATCAGCCATAAATTTAAAAATGTAAAATATAAAAATACAAAATATTCTGACGGCACAATATAGAGGCTCGCGTGTCCTTAGGCGACAATTCAGGACTATTTAAGGGAGTTCGCGGGAGATATTTATCATTCTACGTCGGTCAGTCTTCTTGAGCGCTTCTTTTTTCATTTAAGTTTTTTGTTTTAAATAGTTTGAGTTATCTAATGTTATAAAAAGTACGTTTAAGTTAAGTATGCCACTGCATTATACGTTTCCACATATTTTTTGGCCACATCTGAAGTGTGGCTTTTTAGTGGTTTTTCGCATCTGGCGTGGTACAATTTTCTGAGCTTTTACAAATGTAAACTGAATGTTATACGAGTGAAATATAATTTACAAGGGTCAAGAGAATATACGAAAGGTGTTATTAGGATACATTCATCAGATGATGAACTGGCTCATCCGCAATAAACTAATTCACATTTAATGTCTTGTGTTAATGGAGTCAGAATGTCATATATATTTTTTCAAATAAATGCGTATAAATAAGTCGGTAGCTCAGTGGTAGAGCGTTTACACCGAATCACAAAGGTCATGTGATCGAATCACGAAGGTCTTGGGCTCGAACCCCGTTGTAGCCTGTTTTTTTTTTTTCAGCTTTTACTGCAACTCATTCAGTTGCTGTATAACTGCGACGATCACATTCTCTTTAATAGACCATTTTACAGTTTCAACTTAGTAACCTGGTCTTTGTGTGGAAATGAGGCTGGAGTTGACCTTGTTTTGATAGAAACCTTTCTTCTTTTCAGATGAAAATCATGTTGTTCTTATGCTAACTAACATGATTTACATATGAAAAGCAGAAAGGTTTGTATCAAAACAAAGTCAACTCCAGCCTCACTTCCACTCAAAGGCCAGGGTACTAAGCACACAACTGTAAAATGGTCTATTCTTCCTACCGCAGTTTATTATGAATCTTTTTTCATATTCACATTAGTCGTTATCACTACATGTATAAGTATTCGGAATCATCTGAATGTTCTTTTTTCTCTCTCAAGACTTCGACTCATATTCGGAAAAATTCATTTTTTTCCTCTGTGATTCTCAAATACCTAGGATGGTAGATTCTGTTTGGGTTAAAATCGATTCTCGTCCATTTTTGTTCCAAACTGGATGTCATTCGAATCGGGTTTAAAGTTCACAATATATTTTCGGTATTTGGTGTCCTTATATTTTCACCTTTTTCTTTCTGTGGCAGACATCTCAAGTTGGTACGGAGACCGAGACGTCAACGACGACTGATTTCATTCAACTACTGAAGAGCTACGCATCACCCATCACGCTCTCAGCTTTAGGATTCGTTGTTCCCAATATCTTTTTCTTCTTTTCGCGACTGGAGGACTGGAATCCAAGGGCTAGAGTCAACGTGGACTTAGCCAGGTACGAAGAAGCAACTCGAACACCTGTTAACCCTCGGACGTACACGCAAACTCATACCCCCCACCGTGGTAAAGGAGGTAGTTGCAACCCCGCCCCTGGATTTTTGCGGTGTTCCAATATATCAATAAATGCAAAAGTTGCAAAAAAAATTTTCCAAGAGTTGTAAAATATGATACAGTTAAACATTTTCCTGCTTTTTTTTTAAACCAAAAAAGGTGAAAAACACGCATTTTTATAAAAAAAAAATGGCTTGACCTCATGCTATTTATGACGTCATATCTCGTTATCATAGCAAGCGATGGTCGCTAAACTTTACCAAAATGTGTCTAAAGTATAAACAAACAGCTACTGAAGATGACATATGCTAAGGATAAATGCTCTTGGAAAAAATTGGTGGCATACACTCCCCCCCCTTGTACGTCCGAGGTTTAATGATATTAAATGTGTCCATTTGACGTCACACCCACAAAACGGTTTTCTGGTGCCGTTAAGGGGTCCCCTTCAAACGTTCACCCCTGTCATGTTTGTATGGGAGTATCTCCCGGGTAAGAAAGGTCTGTTTTTAGGTGTCTGTGAGTGTAATAATATACAGTATTCTTACCTTTTCAGAACGGTACTCCTGAAGTTGGCGTCGGTTGCGGTACTTGTCGTTTCTGTGTACAACAGAATTAATAAGACATGTATGTTGGTAAGTCACAAACACTTGCTGACTAGAGAAAGTTATTTTCTATGATGGCTACGATTGTAGGTTCAAGAGCCGGAATTCAACCTTGACTTTTCATCCATTTATGAGTAAAACTTAATCTTAAATCCAAACCAATCGTGACTTGTCAGTTGAGTTACGTGCGTCAAGTTTTGCCTACGACCAGGACAAAACATCAAGTTATTAACTCAGCAAGACCACTGCCCAAAATCACGTGTTCGCTCCACAATGCTTTTTCCTCCACCGGACTGGATTATGGAATTCAATAACACATTCTGAGACATGCTTACCTGCCGGTAAACTTCAACAATTTTTCCGTTATAGTCACGTTTTCAGCATTTAGGAATAACAACCAGAAAATGTGTATCAACATATTTTTCTTTATTTCACCTTCTGGCTTGTAGTTATGTGCGTTGTTTCCTATCAACGCAAAATAAAAGGTTAAAACAGATGATTATTGTCTAGTTTAAATTCGTCATTCATTAATTTTCGTTTGCTCATTTGTTTTTCTCAGTGTTGGGAGAACGTGATTGCTGCTGAAATGTACAAGTTGATATGGACTGATTTTTTTGTCGTGCTGCTTGTTATCATCGCTGTTCAAACACCTCGAAGGTATTAGCGAGTCTACCTTGTCCGTTTATCCATTCGGTGCAATTAAACAGAACATCTGAAACTCATACTATTGACGTCAATAATAAACATTTGACTTCGTCCTTGACAGTCTACTCCACAGAGGCCTGGCCTTCTTTTCTGGTGGGGCCTGAGCACGGTGACCGAAGAAGATTTTCGCCCAGTGGTGTTAACTATACAATGTGTTGTTATTCTTAAGAACCATTTTGTGTAAACAGTGTGTCTCCACATCTAACCCACAAATAGACTGAAATGTTATGGGTTTTGAGAATAACCATACATCGGTTTATCCCTGTATAGGTATTTTGCTGATCATATAACTTTAGGATGTGATGCAGGAAGGAAAATCGGCCGTCCGGAGTTTATGATTCCAAATAATGTACTCGAGCTTGTCTATGGTCAGTCGTTGATATGGTAATTTTTTTTCTTATAATAAACTCATCTTTCATTGTATAAAATAATTTAGTTGTGGAGAGGTGTTTGTAACATTTCATTTAGTTGCATTCCCGTAACTGATTTAAAGGTTCCACAAATGTTAAAAAATGTTTTGGCACACAGCTAGTAATGTGCATGAAAGGGGGTGCTGTATCGAGTTGCTAAAAACTGTAATAGTTTGACAAAGTGTGACTCGGTTAAAAACAAACAAAAGTCTCCTCTATTTTACAACCGGAGTGTTTTTGCGAATGCGTGCGAAATAAAGAAGGTATATGCTCAAAATATATCTGCTTTGCTTGCCACAAAGATGTTTGATTTCGTTAAGAAAAAAAAACCCTTCGTCTTGTACTCATTCCCAAACAGCGAAACTGACTAAGGTCCAGAAATTCCATTTAGACATTCTGGATGTTTTACCTGGTTCACGTGTTTTGTTACCCTTTTCATTTTTCAGGATTGGTACATGGTATAGCCCGTTTCTACCTCTCATGGCGATCATAAAGCTACCCATCACATTCTATGCTAAAAAGGTAGGAATTATTTCGAACATTTTGAGACGAAAAGCAACCTAAAAGCATCTGGAAATGCGTGTCATCCAGACATCGACAAGCTGTTACCCGATTGCGAATCTCGGCACATATAGGTTGCCAGTTGAAACTGGGCGGTACAAAAAGATACCTTATGATTCTAGAATCTGTACTATTTGCAATGATAACAGGGTTGGCGATGAGTTACATTACATAACTGAATGCAATAACCATGAATTTGTCAACTTGAGAAAGGACTTTCTTCAAAAGTTATATTGCGTCAATGATGTTTTTCGTGTATTTGATAAGGGGTCTTTATTCCTGTATTTGTTCTCAATGAATTCCGTTATTAATATATCTTCAAAATATTTTCATGATGTTTTGGAATTAGCAAAAGAATTAATAGATGTGTAATTGTTGTTGTAATGATATTGTATTTTGTACTTTACTTATATTATCTAGTATTGTTTTGCCAATATATCTGTAGGGATATAAGGTGTAATAAAATTGTTTGTTCCAGACATAAAATAGTGAAAAATTATCAGTAAAGATTAATGTGATTCGTGCGTTAACAGTAAGTTTGGCGAAAACCCTGTATTTTTTCGTTGTTAATTTTTAATCCTTAACATTCCATTGCTGGTCTTCTATCAGCACGATAAAATATCATTCGACATTATTTCATTTCCTCTCCTGCAGCATCGATCACGTTGTGTCGAAAGAATAGGCATGTAGTTCAGTTGAGATTTTTGGACGTCTCTTTATCCCGTACTCTGAAAAGTTTATTAAGATTCAGTTCAATGTCTCAATTTAAAACATAGGCAGATCTGGGATTAGGCCACTGTCCTTTTTAATATGCAAATGAAAAGGAAATAAAACCTGAATAGCCGTAAGTATTTCTTCAGCGTCCTTGTTTATTTTTTATTCCGGGGCTATGAGCAAATCTGGGACCACCAGAGTAGGACTAAACCGAGTTGCGAGGCCTTGCCTGTGTCTTTTATTGAGACAACAAAACAGCACGATAAATAAAGTGAAGTAGAACTAGTTATTCTAAAAATGGTAAAATTGCAGCCAGGATTCATAACTATAAACTGGAAAGGAGTTGACACTGGCTTGAATAAAACGTAAAAGCTGCTAAGAGCTTTTACGTTTTTTATTCAAGCCAGTGTCAACTCCTTTCCAGTTTATAGAACTAGTTATGTTTTATCTATACAGGCGACTGTACTGCACAACTGTAGAAGCGAGAAGGCTTACCGTGCCGGCCGCTCAAACTACTTCTTCATGATCCTGTTACTGGGGACATTTCTTCTTTGCCTAGCCGCGGTTGCTTATGGGATAACACAGTAAGCAGTTATTTGTTAAGTAAAAAAATTGTTACCACCTTTGCAATATTTGCCGCTGTGTTTACTCCCGTTTCAAAATGGCGCGAAGAAAACTATGAAAGGGTGTGTCATTTCTTGTAAAATTCATTAATAATTCATAAGGGTACTAACAAATAGAAATGAGCCATTCCAATCACATGGTAACCCTGTAATCCAGATACAGCTCACTGGTGAGTTGTATCTGATATGTAAACTAGATACAACCACCAGTGGTTGTATCTAATTTACATGTGAATGTGAATTTCACAAGTTGTTTACTACATTCGCGTCCTTGTTGTATCGGCACTATACATTCACTGATTGTATAGGCCGATACAACACTCCCGCTCATGTAGTAAACATTACATCTAACTTGTGGAGAATTGACCAATGAGTGTATGTAGAGAGTGCAATTGAATTGAATTAATGATTGACTTTTGTAAGACGGTGTATAACAATAATTTATTTGTTTGTTTTTGCTAGGATTCGTCCTTCAGAGCTGTATGGACCTTTTAGGTAAGATTGTAACGTAACCGATGACCCCCCCGATGACATGTATCTTCTTACAATATCAAAGAACAAATAAATGAAAACAGTATGAAATGAAAGTACTGTTCAGTAACATTCATTTACATGTAAGGGAGACCATTTTAGATTTTATTCACCAACTCAAACGTAAGATTCTTGTACAGTATCAAAAGAAAGATGACTTGTATTTGAATGGTCAAATGTTAAGAATTTATCGGTTCCCGCATACTCTATAGTTATTACAACAAGCTACAACAAAAAACGACAAACTTAATTCAGACATATTAAACCTAAATACAGTTGCCCTGCAAAGTAGCAGTAAAACATGACAAAAAGTACCAGAAGAAAGCATTTTATCTTGTCTGTAATAGCAAAAGAATAATGCGATATGAATTTTATTGCTTGGGATAAGGTCTTGCCTAGATCGAAGCCAGTCCATCATATATAACCCGGACGAAATATTTTTTATTTTTCAGAGGATTAAGTAAAGTTTACGATATCATTCCCTGGACCATGTCAATTCTTCCCAAAGGACTGCGCCGCACGTTTCAAATTCTCGGTTCACCCGTGTTTCTCGTGGTGCTCGGAGTAGTCATTTGGTAAGTACAAAAGCTTGTCACATATAAGCTTCTTGTTAGTATATCAAACATTAGGAAGAGTGTTTCGTCAGGATTTTCAAATCCCGTGGTGTAGGTTAAAAATAGAGGCGCAGCCGGGTTTTTTTAAAAACCTACGAGGTGTTTGGATACCTGGTGAAACACTCTTCCTCATGTTTGATATATTACTCCCCTCCCCCCCCCCCCCACCCCCCGCCCCCTCGTTGTTCAACCCACTTCTCGGTGTTTGGATACCTGGTGAAACACTCTTCCTCATGTTTGATATACCACTTCTCAAACCTCTTTGTTTCACTAATATCTTGTTCCTCTCAACTTATAGGAAGTACGCTAGGACGGGTATAATAATAAAAATCAAACCGCTACCTAATTATGAATTAAAGGGAAATATATAAAGTCAATACCTTGATGATTTGATTTAATTGTGACTTAGACAAGTCGGCTAGTAAGATTATAACTGTATAACCCGGCGGTGAATCGGTGAATAATGGCTATTCCGGCAATTGATTATGGGATTGACTATCAATGATGGCAAGGACCAAAAGGAAAGGAACGTGGACAGAGTTTACCCTTACTCTCCATCAAGTGTTACCCACATGAACTGTGTACACAAGTTTATCACTTCTAGTTTCATTTTCTGGAATATGAAAACAAACAGCGCAATAAAGAAGCGGAACAAAAAGGGTTGCTGAAAGGGCTATAATACCAAAGCTGAGGCAGCGACAAATATGGCTCGAATTTTGCTACAGTGTTTCTTTATATACCTAGCTGAAACAAGACACATGGAAACGAGCCTCCTACCTCATACAATTTTGATATCTAAGTAGCTATATAGGCTCTGATGACACTAACGATTTAAACGCCATTCGACCTGGTTATGTTTTATCGATAAGTGATTAATGATCGAATTTCTTCTTGCAGTCTTGGTTTGTACTTCTTCTATGCAATGGCCAAAGTTTATCGAAAAATGATAACTGGCCTTCGAGAAGAACTAAGTATGGTATGTCATTTTCAATTTCTACCAAATAATGAGATCATAAATTCAGAATAAATTTATGCGTTGAATGTAATACAAATCTGAAAGGAAAGGAAGAGAGGGGCGAGGAAGGAATGGGGAGGGGAAACCTGAAGGGGCCTCGTTTTCACGTTAGGTCTGTCCGTGTTCTGGGACTGACTACCGGTCGGGATGATTGATTCATTTATGGGGTATGACCCCACCCTTTGGAGAGGAGCATTATATCTTATACACCGCAGCCTGCAGGAGAGGGCACCTTAGGACTCTAGGAAAGACAGCCTAGGAAAATTGGCCACCGTAAAGAAATTCAAAAGCTGATGTTTGGAGCGCTAAACCTTCGTCAGAGCGAATGATTTTTGATTGGTTTGATTGAGAGAAGGAGACCTGGTTGCTTAGGTCGTAATATTTTTATTACTTGCTTGTGTTTCCCAAGTTCTTTAAATTATACACGTAATGATATTTTTTACCTCTCAAAAGGAATCCAGAGACAAGAAGTATCTACTCCAGTTCTTTACAAGTCAGGGGACTGAAGGGCAAAAATGAAATGGTGACTCTGTTTATGAAAATAAACCGCCAGTACATAATTACCAGACGAGCCGACGTACACTTAAACGTAGAGTTTGGAATTGTTTAGCACAAGGCAAAATGAAAACACCAGCATCACCACCACAACAAAAGGAAAACAAAATGTTAGCCGATATGTTTTAGACTACTAATGCATGAAATCATATAAGTGTGACCATTCAAACGAAAGTTGCTAAGCAGTATTTTTCTGTTGTGCTGTTATTTAATATGATGCACAAAGTGTCGTGCAATTCTAAATATTAGTCTGTGTACAGAATCCTAAAGGGTGACCACTCAGACGAAAGCTTCTGAGCAGTACTTTCTGATGTTGATGTTTATTATGCTGTCTAAGGTGGCTCTGTATAAGGTAGCTCTGTACAAGGCGAGTCTGTGTATAGATCATACTAAAGTGTGACCATTCAGATGAAAACTAGATAGAGTGAAATCAAAATTTTAACGTTTTGCAAAGCGTGGTTTAAACTTGGCCGCTATTTAAAGTCAAAGGCTTAATAGATGAGCAAATAATAACTGTGAAACTTTTCTTTTGGTTAGGAGGTGCCTTGGGAAAGGGTAATTGGTAACAAATTATTGTCATAACTGTGCATCACAAGTTTTCAAAAGAAAAACACTACAGGTACATTATAGAAAGTCCAAACTCTCCTTTCAATTCCAAGTCCAAAATGTTAGCCTAGAGAACTTGATGCGAGTATTATGATTTCGATTATACATGTTGATGGTTTTCTATATTTTTGCTACCTGCTCATCATAGTAATGATATTGTAAGTAGGATAAATTACTTTTCAGTGTAGGGATCTCTTTGTAATTAGTGTTGCCATAGTCATAGAAACAGGAGGGAACTAATAGGCCATTTCCGAGTTGCCTTTAGCTTCTCTATCAAAGCGAGGCTAGGTGCGAAACCTTTCATTTGAAAATGAGTTTTCATTCACATGCAAATAAAACTTATTTGCATGTGAATGAAAACTCATTTTCATATGAAAGGTTTAGCACCTAGCCTCGCTTTGACAACGAGGCGTAACGTAACTCGGAAATGGCCTATTGCACGATAAAAACTTATATCACATTTAGTGATACTTGTTCAAAATAAAATAAAGCTATTTCTTTTTTTAACCTTGTGGATGATTTAATGTGCCATGCATTTATGAAGGGCCCCCGGGAAAGGAGGGGGGGAGGGGGGGAGACGGGGGGGGGGGGACGGAGTAATTTAAATCTAGAAAATTTCCTTCCTTTTTCAGACCGAACCAAACAAAAAAATCCTTCTTTGCAATGACATTTTCAAAATCACCTATCTAATAACTGAAAATAGGATAAGATAACATTTACAACCCCTCTCCAGTCACCTTTCTCTCTGCTGAACTTGTAAAACTACCGTGATTATTGGGAACCTTTCTTTTCCATAACACTGAAGTCCCCTGATTAAATACACATTATATCAACTATATACTCTGTTACTTGTTGCTAATTTAATTATGTATGGCCACTGTTCCGAGGCCTAACCGAAGAGGTTCGACAGTGTAGTTAATCGATATCTACTCGGAGCGTTCCAAACTTAGGTGCCAGAAAAGGATTTCCAATCTTCGTGCAGCACACGAACTTGATTTTAACAATCGGGGAGCACGGGTCGTCATAGTTCACATAGCCCAACCGAATATCCTTTCGGAGCCACTCGGTTAAACGTTGGAAATCATCGGGCGTTAAAAACAACTGCACAATTAAAGTGAGTGCGCCTGCGCCAATTGGTGAGCTGTGTGCAAGTAATAGCTCGTGTAAGAGTAATGATCTGTTACCAAAACTTTCCAGGAGAATGACCGAAGCTGACGCGTTTTGATGTATATAACCGGTTCTGGAAAATCCTCCCTTCTCCAGAATTCCGTTCTTTCCGAACAGCTGCAGCATAACATTGGCCATGTAGTTGTTTACAGGGAAGTTGATAGTGGCTGTTTTGAACGTCGGTTCAACTGTTGGTGTCAAAATCTCGTCCCTTTTGAGATCAGCAGGCTTCTCTTCATTATCCTGACTAGCGCTTGAGTTCTTTATCAGCTCGGCGACTGGTCTTTGGTAGAAATTCATTAAAACTAAAAAGAAAAGGCTTTAAAATAAATAGGAATTTCAGTGGAAACCACTTCTCTTGTAATGTAAGAAAGAATTTAAGTGTTGTTAAATTACGTTTATTAGTTTATCAAATGTACTGAGTGTATTGTAATAAATGTGATGCGATGAAGTTGTTATAAAGAAAAAAAAGAATCCCCGCTCCCAGGTTATTGATGAACGGTTTTGCACAAGAGACTTATTATTCGTCCAGAGCGAGCTTCTGTCCAGAGAGCGCGGAGCTTGGCGAACAAAGTTTTGTTCGTCTGGTTATGCTTTTCATCTCTCCCCAGTTTTCTCGCCTTTTTTTTGCTCACAATTTAAAAGATAGAGGAACCAACGTTGTTTGATAAAGTTTGCCCCATACGGACATTGCGTCCCGCCAAGTATAAAAACGGACACTATATAGGCAAAAAACAAACCGAATTAAACTCTTATTAAAAATAAAAACACTTTAAATCGCACGGAGTTCTTGGCATTAAGTAAAACTCTATAAACTTTTAACTTAGAAATTTTGGGAACCAATGCATGTAACGAGATTTTTACTTAAGTTTTAAGAGTATCTAGACGAATAAAACAAAGACAAACTAAACCTTGCGTTTTCAAGTTTGCCATGGTATATGTTGTAATCCTTTCCTTAATATCGTTGCATGTAGTAATTGTCACTTCTTACTGTAATTCTCTCGTTTTCCCGTGTACCATTTCCATTAATCAAAAACATTTTCCTTGTTCTCTTACCTTAGTATGTTTATGAGATTCGCGCGATCATGCCAAATATTAATGAAAGTACTTGATCCCTCAAATCGTTTTCCTATATGCTTAATTTACGCGGAAGTAATTTTTAGTTCAATTGATAATGAAACTGGAAAGTATTCAAGGCAACACAAGCCAACGTACAATAATTATGATACACAATGATGGAAACAGACTTAGTGTTCAATTCTAGCTAAGATACTCAGTTTTTTTTTGTGATTAACGTCGCAGCGGTTCACATTTACAACTTAGTTTATAAGCAGCATTAACGGGTATAGCTTCACCAATTTGCTATATGAAAACGACTGGAGAAAAGATCGATGACAAAAATTCTAAAATACATGTCTAAAACAAGCGTAATCAAATAAATTTATGAACTTACATCTAAAGGTGTTTTCGGAAGCTTCGTTCATGGCTGTTACTTTTCTCGAAGATCGATCAACTGCCATTCCTAAAATGATTATTAACAGGAGCGATGATTTGTCCATTGTTATCCGAAGCAGGCAGCCCCTTTTCTATTTTAAGGTGTTTCTTTAGCCATGAAATGACTGATCGCTATTGTTGAAAAGCGACGGGTAGGAAGACTGCTATTGTCCTGGATACAAATCTTTCACTGTAAGAATTTGCGTTCCAAATTTCTTTTCACTGTGTACACAGAGTGGCAGATTTTTTTTTATTACTGTGTACCTTTTGAAAGTTTGATTGATGATGTGTTTAAGAAATGTGAGAATGATTATTTCTCTCAGTTGATGTGTCTTCGTTATCACTCTATAGTCTGCCCCCATATGGCTAGTCTCTCTTTCCTCATTTTCTCTTATTTTTTCGTTGTATCATATTACCTGCTCGACGTTAAAACAGAAACCTATAACTTTGGGTAGGTAATATGATACAAGGAAATAAAGGCAAAGCACATACTGAAAGCTCATCTATTCGTTTGTTTTTAACCCACTTCTCGGTGATTTGGAAATCCTGATGAAACACTCTTGTTTGATATAGCTTCTAAAACTGATCATTTTAAAACTCCTACGATGTTGGAGCTCCTTCTATAACTGGTTCTTTAAACCATATTTGGATAGATGCAAACAAAAATGCTTTGTAAACGGTTCTCTCTCAGACAGCCATCACCTAACCTATGGTATTCCTCAGGGAATCCTAGGTCATCTTCTATTTATACTCTATATAAAAGATTTGCTGAACTGCAGTTGACAAGCTTGGATGTATGCTGATCTGACACGCACTTGACTTTTGCTAGTAACAGTTGATAGTACGCACTAAGAAAAGGATCTGGACATGGTCATTTTCAACCCATTTTCTTCGAGACGAGACGCATTTCAGCCCCACCCCATGGTCTGTCGCTGAAATCCTACAACATTGGATTGGGGGGGGGGGGGGGGGTGAGGGAAGGGGGTAAATGCGACAGAGTGTAGTGAATGGAAAGAGAGTGATAAATACACCACCAAAAACGTTTTTAGTGTACAGTATGGTATACAGCATGGTATACAGCATGGTAAACAGCATGGTATACAGCATGGTAAACAGCATGGTATACAGCATGGTATACAGCATGGTATACAGCATGGTATACAGCATGGTATACAGCATGGTATACAGCATGGTATACAGCATGGTATACAGCATGGTATACAGCATGGTATACAGCATGGTATACAGCATGGTATACAGCATGGTTTACGTTTTTTACTAGAATGCAAAAACAGATATTAAAATGAATCCATGGAATCCATACTTCGCCGACATTTTTCAGATCAAATCTAAATCCGGATTTTAAGATTTGTGATCTGAGCGTTTTTTAAGGGATTGGATTCGTTCCGTTCGCTGATTTGTTTCTTTCACAATTTCATATCATGGGTAATTCAGGTAAGGTTTTATTGCATATATGTTGAAAATTATTTGTTGAAGCAGAGAGATATTTTATTTATTTACATTTATAAGTTAATAAGTTAATTTGCATAATTTAATAAGTTAATTTGCATAGCAACGGTTTGTTTACGTTAAATGATCCGTTTTAGGATTTTTCGTATTTTTTTTGGTCGTGAAGAATCGATACGATCTGAGATCACAAAACCAATTTCGGATTCTCCCAAAAACGCAGTCTAAGACCGAGTTTGTGTTGATAGGTGTTGTGTTAAGGCATACGGAAGAGAAGTGACTCGTTTCATTGTTTTTATTCAACTCTTTCTTTATTTAGCAATCAATAATTAAAATATATTAAGATTATCAGTAATACTACTTTGGACTTGGAACAACACAATATGATCATTTTATTCTCTCTGACTTTGTAATATATATCGACACAAGTCGCGATCGATTCGCAATGTCAAACGTTTTAAAATTTGTATCATTGAAGATTAAAAGAACATCATTATAATTATCGTCATCATCATCATTATTTGATCATCATCATCATCATCATCATCATCATCGTCATCGTCATCGTCATCATCATCATCATCATCATCATCATCATCGTCATCATCATCATCATCATCATCACCACCATCATTTGATCATCATCATCATCATCATCATCATCACCATCATCACCATCATTATCACTACCATCATCTTCACCATCATCACTAACATCATTGTTATCCTAAACAACAACAACGACAACAATTACAACAGCAGCAACAACTTACTGCGACTTTATCGAAACAGTGTAAGCTGTCAATCGTACACTATTGTCATGTCCAGTAGCGCTTCCATGACGCCCTTTACTAAATGTTATAGAAGAAGTGCTTTTCTGAAGCGATGAGGATCCTGACCTTGACCGGCGCATTGTTCCTCTACCGATTTTTCTGATCGACAGGTAAAGGGTGTGATACGTCTCCCTGAACTTTCGGCTCCTGAGTGAGTATATGAAAGGATTAAGGGCGGAGTTCAGGTATCCTAGAATTAACAGCGCGGTTTGAAATTCTCTTACACGTGGTGTGTTATAATAACACTGTTTACAAAGACTAAAAGCAAAACTTGTTATGCTGAAAGGAAACCAGCAGAAAAACAATGCACATATTATGAAAGCAATCGTCTTCGTTGCCTTGACGTTTCTTTGAAAGTTCCCATGGTCGCGCGGTGTCGAATGACGAGCTATGTGATTTGGCGAGGAGTTGGCTGCTTCGTGTAAATCATGACATTTTTTGACATCCATCGCTATGCGGTATATCTTCAAATAAATCCCTGCTATGACGAGTAATGGCAGAATAAAGTGAAGTACGGTACTCAGAACAGAGTATGCTGGCGTGATGTTGAAGAAGCAGTAACCGTTTATCACATGAGATGGATAATACCGCCAACCCATGATAGGGATCAATGAAAAGGCGAGACAGTAACACCACAGGAACACCACCACGACACGAGAACGATTCACAGTCAGGAAATTTGTCTTGCGGAACCGCCTTAAAGGATCACTCAGAGACTTGTAACGATCAACTGTGAGCGCCACCAGAGACAACATGGAGGTAGGTACGCTGAACAGGTAGACTGTTGTCCACACAATGCAGAGGATTTCATTGTGTTTCCATGCGCCGTTTAGAAGCAAGCTTTCTGCATCAAACGGCATGGCAAGGCAGGCTGATAGAAAATCGGAGCAAGCCAGTGAAAAGATGAAGGACATTGTCGGTGAAGAACGGAGACCTTTATTGATACAGATTGCCATGCAAACTAGCAAGTTTCCAATAAGTGAAGTGGCAATGACGAGGAAGTAGCAAACTATGCAAGTAAAGACAAACGCCGGGTGAAACTCAGAACTGTTTCCTTGTCCAGAGAGCGATGTGTTGTTCGACATTTTGAACTGAACAAGACCTTTAAAATGAGAAATACAACCAAGTGTTAATTATACTTTGTTTTTATCATTTATTGTAGAACTTCTTGAAAGCGTTTATATTTTAAAACAAAGAATTATGAAGATAAAGACTGATAATTGACAGGTATGACGACATATCTTAGCAATATTTGAAAATAACATACGTTAAAGACGCCAGAAAGACGCTTTTTTTGTTTTTTAACGCAGTTGAGAATATTCGCAGAAAACTTACTAAAACGTTCTTTAGGCGTTTATAAACAAACAAATTAGAAGCTTTTAAATGTGTTTGTTGCTTTGGGCGAATTAATTTCTGCGGCATTTGGGTTGTGGTGAGAATTAAGTACTTTTTCAGTATTTGTTTTTCGAGCAATTCTTGTTTCGATGAACTACTTGTTAAAGTAAACTACATGCAAAATTAATGCCTTTTGAAATGTTGTAAGTACACTGTAAAATAATCTAAAGCGTGTATAATATATGACGTATACCGAAAACCCTCATAGGCCTCGCCTTTTCTGGAAGACACTGGATAAAAAATCCATTACCATTTCTTGGGCTTCTTGTCCCCTATTCCATAACAATTGAGTGTTGGCAAAGTGTGCTCGCGGGCAAAAAGATACTGATGAATGTGATGAATCCTTTAACCACAATAACTATAAAATACCAGAAATATAAATAACACTCCGATTTAACTGACTCGCTACTGTTCATGCGCAATATTTAGCAAGAGGCGAGTGAATTGCAGTTTTTAGAGGGAAAATGGAAAATGTCTTTTTGTAATAAATTTGCTGTTAATTTTGGTGTGACAATTGTATTATTTTAGTATCTACATGACCAACGGAAATATTATCCATCATGTTTTGAGATGTAAACCAAACGCACAAGTTTTTAGCATGGGATTTATCGAATATCCTTGCATAAAATTTAACCTAAACCTTATTGAGATTAGTCTTGATTTTGTAAAGAAGAAAATGCTTTTGAAAAAAATCTCTACAAATCGCTCCCATACAACTAAAGAAAACATTAATATTAACCGATGTTGTAAATTGTATGCGTCAAGATCCATGCGGATACGAGAATATTAAATTGATATCACAATACACCATCTTTTAGCCACAGTTTTATACTGACAAAGACCAAATATCCTCATAAAACCTACCTTTAATTGCATCAAAACGGATTCATAAAAAAAATGTTCCAACTTGCATAAAAGGTCAGATTTATCTGGTCGATTGTTTTGTATCAATTTATACTCAGCTGTTGGGGTAAAGCGATATCTGAAGCAAAACACGCCGCAAGAAATGAATGACAACTTTTAATTGAACTACGGCAGTATAAAGGTTGCTAAAAACCGTAAAAATATACGACGGAATCATTTTAAGTTTTGTTTTTCTATTTGTGTTTTTAAAGATTGTGACGTCCTTAAGATAAGATGGGGATGTTTCGTGAAACTGAGGTTTACCTTTGATGTATTTGATTTGATTGCCATATTTCTTAAATATAATACATTTAAATATTCATCATGGCCGGCACGCGAATTTCGAATTTCCCACGCATATTTTACATAAATATTACCAATAAAACATTAAAGTTTTTCTATGAATGCACACTAACATTATAAACTGTTCAGAGTATTTATACCGACCCAAAATACAACTGTATCATAAGTTTTTGAAAACCAAAACGTGCTCTTGCATTGCTTCGGAAAGTTTTAAACTACTTACTATCTCTTACATCTATTTGATTACGTCAACTGAGGCAATCATCCTCTTGTACAAGTCAAACATACTAGCTTCTTGGTTCCTAGCAGATTATTAAATGTTGACTGTCTTGAGTGGTCAAAATATCGAATCAGGTTCCTTTATTTTATAAAATGTGAGCAAAATTTATTATTTTATTGTTTTGGGTGGTGTATAAAAGTATTTTTTAGCATTTACAAAAGAAAACGCGCACCAGAAAAGAATAAAACATAGGTGATTAATTTTCCCAGGGGAAAAACATCTCCTTTGACCAATTAGCAATCAGAATTATTCAGGCGCCATATCATAACGACGCGGCTGGCACAAGCCACAAAGATCGCAGGGAGGTGGGGGAGTGTATCACTGTGGTATATTTTCGTGTCCTTTCATTACGTAACTGAAAGATTAACTCGTGGACTGGACTCATTGCCTTTTCACTTTTAATGATCCACCTATTTCGAGCCGGTGAATTGAAAACTGTAGAGTACAATCTCCGCGGTATGGCCTGTACCCTACGCATGCGCAATAGCAGCCAATTGGCGGCCACAGCATAGTCAGGAGTTTGGGTATCATGAAAGTCATAGTCATCAAAGGCACCGCCGTTCACTCTTGAGATAATCTCCAAGGTTGCAAAAAAATCTACACTATCCGTGTAGTTAGTTAACTGCAAAACAATCTTTGCAATACCATGTATCATTATTTAAAAGGAAACTTTAAAATGTTTTTAAAACAACAATGGGCAGGTTACAGAAAGCGTCTAGTCTTACAAAAGAATGAACTCCAAAACCCTGGCTTTTGTAACGTTAACTTTACTTTTTTGCCACCATGCACCTTCTCTTGGGAATAATAATATTGTCGTATGGCAGAATAATTCGTGTTAGTTCAAGGATGTGAAATTTATCCTAGATTGAACTTCATACGACTCTATAAAGAGATAGAGATAGTTGATATCCAGTCCATGTGTCAAGTTTATAAATTTATACGTGTTTTCGAACACAGTTCGTTCGTGAGTAGAATACGAGATTGGGTGTGATGTATCATAACATCTACACGTCTTATGGCCTGTTAGAAAACAATATTTCCTCTGAAACAAAATTAGAGGATGAGTTCTGTACAGATAACAATAATTAGTTTCGTTAGAGGTTGGCAAATGTCAGAATTCTGACACCGATTTTAGTTTAATTTGCCACCTACTTGGCTTTGAGATTTGATCAAAACACAAGCAGTAGTATAAGGTGAGGGGGCAGATGACCACTTAACAAAATAAGGCTCCATCGATAGTGGTGAATGCCTATTTCCCCAATTAGTGACCATCACCTACAGGCCTCCTTTCAGTCGGCCTGCAGGTTATATCACTAATTGGGGAAATAGGCATTCACCACTACCGATGGAGCCTTATTTTGTTAAGTGAGTCATCTGCCCCCTCACCTTATACTACTGGGGTCTTTTGTTTTACCCCACGAGGCTTATTTAAACCCTAGAACCAGCTTAAACCACTAATAACCAGTTTTAACCGCCCGAAAGCGGTTTCAACCACTCAGCCCCTTTATTTGGCGCAACCCCCCATAACCGGTTTTAACCACTAGAAAGCACACTCACTAAATGGAGCGCAAAAAAAGCGAAATGGCAACCAATTTTTTGGCAACCAATTTTTTCATTTTGTTCTTTTTGCTATTTTGCGCTGTATTGACGTTCGACTGAGCAAGACCAATTGGAGAAATGCGGCCATTGGGTACACAAGCGGCAATGGGGAGAGGAAGAAAGAGCGTTTTGACACAATCACAGAAACGAATGGTCTTTAATCACTCAAGACATGGAAGTGAAAGTTTTTTGTGCTGTAGCCGCAGAAAAGGGGAATCGTATGAATGCATTATAGTAATCGAAGGGCAACCATTACCTCCAGACATTGTACAAACATATATCCTTGAAGCGGCACAAAGACTGACTTCGCAACAACTTGCCGCCATCATCCCCAATTGAAAAAACGCTTTCACCTTGTATATCAATGATGTCCGGACTGCAAAACTTCTTGAACTTTCTTAAATCTAGGAAAACTGGCTTGAAACAAAAGAGCCGTGCTTGGGTCAGCGCCAGAAAGAGCACTATCGGGGCTTCAGAAGTTGCCGCTTTGATCGGGGCTTCGCCCTTTGAAGACGAAAGGAGCCTTCTTTACAAGAAAGCCCAAGCCCAAGACATGGTCAGCATGACGGCATGTACCTGGGGCAACGTTTTCGAGCCAATCGCACGAAAATGTTTTGAACAAAAACATGACACAACCGTCTTTGCACACAGTGTATCGCTTAATCTGGCAAAGGAGCACCCCCTTTACAGAAAGCTTTTATGCAGCCCCGATGGCTACTTCGAAGACAAAGCTGGCAACATTATCCTCTTAGAGTTTAAATGCCCCTTTAAACGAAAGATAGCCGTTAGAGCTATTCCACGCTACTATGTGACACAACTTCAGACAGGCCTCGCTTTCAGTGGAAGCCAAGCAAAAAAGGGCCTTTTCGTTGACTCCTATTTCAGGCTTTGCCCCTTGAAACAGATGACATCGAGCACGTTTCATAACGCGAAGCTAAACGGAGGCGTTGTTCACTCAACAAAGGCAAATAAAACACTCGCCTGGGGAATTGTTTACCTCTTCTCTAAGCAACCTTTGACTAAAAACCAAACTGAGCTAGTTGATGTCGCTGAACTTGCACAGCCACAGTTCGAGAAAATAATGGCAAGCATCGAGGAGAAAGAGCTCTGGTGTTCTTACGGCCCTGTTAGAAGAACTTTTAGCGAGGAAATTGAGCAAGAGGAGTTCTTTAGACGACAGAAATTCAAGAGCGAGCTAACCACCAGTGTCGAGGGTCCAAGAGCTGTTGCCTTCTTTACTTGGAAGCTCCTCGATGAAACAGAACTTCCAATCACCCAGCACGAGGGATTCTTAGAAGGCATTCAAGAAAGGACCGAAAATTTTCACAAGAAGTTAGCTGAACTTAAAAAAAAATTCATTCACTTATCCATACAGACGACAAAACAACTTCCGCGGGAGAAGTTGGTGAAAATAAAGGTGACGTTGAGGCCTTTCTTCAGGGGCAGTTTATGCAAT
This sequence comes from Cladopsammia gracilis, assembly GCA_022457155.1. NCBI lineage: Eukaryota > Metazoa > Cnidaria > Anthozoa > Scleractinia > Dendrophylliidae > Cladopsammia > Cladopsammia gracilis. Next base: position 359,897 of record JAJGOT010000299.1, on the reverse strand, counting down.
TCTAGCTGAATGCATGGCCGCCTGCCAGCACCGCTCATTCTTTCGACATATAGATGCCCTCGGAAGATTTATGTAAGATAAAATCTCCCATTTTCTTGGCCCTTCTTGTAGGATCAGGGTTAAGATTTTATAAATTTTGAAATTTATAGAAACATTCCCTGGTAGATGTGGTTTTATATTTGAGTGAACATATTTTGTTTGTTCAAGCTCGTTCTTAGTCAATCTTATAGAGGATTTTCCGAATAACTGGCCAAGTCTATAGTTAAAGTTATAGTCTGTTTTTGCCTTGCTTTTAATTTTTATATTTTCATTTTTGTAAAGGTCTTCTCTACAAAAGGCGGCGCCTTCTATTCTTTCAACTCGGTTGCATAGTTCACAGATAAGTTCCGATGAAGCAACCAGGAGTGAAAAAGGCACGCCACAGCTTTGGCACGATTTTATGTTTTCGTTCATTTTGCTTTGAATTGAAACAAACTTGTTTTTGTGGTACTGCTGTATTAAACCTTGGCTTGCTGGCGAAGAAAGATATGAAAAGATAATTTGTAACTCTTCTTTAAGTTTTGAGCGGTATAACTTGTTTATATAGTCATTTTCATAGAGGCCCTGCAGCCAGATGTGTTTGTGTTGAACATCTAAGGTATCTAATTGACTCTTGTATTCATTCTCTTCATCCATTTGTCTGACAATAGATAGCTTTTTATTGAAACTGTTTGCTTCAAGTCTTTCCATGTTTATACTACAAATAATAAATGTTCAATACGAACTCAATTTTGCACTACAAAGATTACAAACTTCGGTGCACCCACCTGGTTCTTCTTTCGCGCACCGCATTTTACAATCCTGGCAAAGGAGGCTGTTGCGCAGGGCCATATATTTCTGGTAAAGCTCGCAGTAATGCCTTTGCAGTGTTTTATACTCCTGTTCGAGATTGGTATATCGTTTATTTGCAGATTGAAGCAGTGTGATTAACTCCTTTATAATAGGCATTGCTCTATAAATAATATTTTCCTTTCGAGATCTGTAAATTAAATCCACAGTTTACTCTTTCAAATATGAATTGGACACGTCTGCCAGATGATTTAACTTTTTTTGAAACTCAGCTTTAACTTCTTTGCGAAGTTCTTTTCTAAGCTTGTCAAGATCCAGGGCTTGAGGCTGTCCCTCTTGTGCGGGCTTTGTTTCCCCAGAGCGGATCTCGTCTTTCAGTTTGTTGTATTTCTCAACCTCCTTTATGATGATTGTAAACTCTGGATCATCGATGTTATTGTCAGCCAAAGCCTTTGAAATCATTTCATAGATAGAGTTTCGTTTGGCAACAGCAAGAGTGTATATTTTCTCGTGTTTCGCGATTTTTTGTTCAAATTTCTTGCTTAGCACTGTGAGTGCCTCGGAGGAAGCCCCTGTAATCGCTGCCACACCAGCAAGGGCAGGACTGGCAACAATTCCGACTCCAGATAAAGCAGTCGCGAAAGTGGCTGAAGACATGCCTGTAGCCACCAAACCAAGACCCACAGCCGCTGCGTGAAGAATCGAGTGGGCCCGTTTGTATTTTTTCGCAACTTGTCTGTAGTGGTCGGCTTCTTTTTCAAGCTCTTTCTGTAAGTCTGTTATTTTCTTGAGCCGGAAGTCTTCGCCATTTGCTGGTAAGCTTGGGTAAAGCAATTGAGTCTCACTGTAATCCGGTGCCGATGGCAACACATTAGCTGAGCTCATGGTTGTGTATACATATTAATTTATTTCAACTTCAAATTCAAGAGGCATGTTATTGAAATCAAAAAGGTTATTGTTCGCATCTCTCACAGACAGAGTTATGCTGTTTACATAATCGCCAGACGAGACGTCACGCAAGATGTTCTGCTGTGTTGATTCATAGAAAACTTTCTCATATGCCTTTCCACGAAGATCAAATCGAGCCAATACTGTCGAAGGCTTACCGTTGAACAGGTTCTGTTCTTTATCGACCAGATCGCAGTGGATAAAGTAAGTGCTTGGCGAGGTTAAATGCTTGACGAATGTTACAAACAATAGTTTGCTGATACCAAGTAATTTAGTCAGATTTTCACTAAACGTTGCATTACTTTTATTGAGAATGACCATCGACCCAACTGGTGTGTAAGGTGATGCTCCTAGATCAAAATGTCTGTTAGTTTTATTTATGTCTTCAAACTCTTTTGATAAGTTCTCAATGGTGTAATGCCCTGGCAGTAACTCCGCTGTAGGCTTTGATCCATTAGGGTTAGATTTTGTTGATGAAATAACTGCATTTTCTTTCAAATTATGCCACGAATTGAAAAGAGCACACGAGATGAGCCTGATATAGCTCGGTTTCTGAAGTGGGTGGTCGAAGTAGATGGTGTGAGGGTTCGAAGGTGCGACGATTGTTAACACAACCATTGTGTATATAAATATATTTATATACAATCATGTTTGGCAGGCGCCCTGGCGGATTTAATCCTGGTTCAAACCTTGGTCTAGACATTGGCGGGCACGATTACGGGCCCCCACCCCCGTTTTTTCCTCGCCCCCAAAACCCCCTCCAGCCAGAACAAAGGTATATTAGAAAAAGACAGCCAACACCCCCCACAGTAAACCCGCAACTGGCTTGGCTGAGTTCTCCGGAGGCCACAAAACTTGCTACAGCCGCAAAAGCGAAGGCAATCTCAGACTTTAAAAGGCGTTTTCCGCATGCTGATATGTCAAGATTTACAACAGAAGTTTCTTTCGACGACAACCACAAAGCCACAGGAGAAGTGCTTTTCATAAATGGTCCAGGCTCATGGGTTATGCCTTCAGACAAACCCCGCAAGGATTGGTCTCAAGCCATGAAAGAGGCTCTGGGTGTGCAACAAGACGGCGGTTTTCCTGTTCCTTTGTCCATTAACAATAGCCCTACAAAAGTGATCCCGGCAGTTGCATTCTCTGAAAATGTGGCAAGCATCGGCGATATCTTAAACAAAGAGCAAAAGATCTATGTGACGCCAACAGAATCTTTTACAACAAAATTCAGGCAGCTTTTTACTCAGGCTCAAATCAAACACACAACAGGAAAAGAGTCAAGAAGGTGGCTTTCTAAGCCAAACATGAGTTACTGGCCACAGCAGCTGAACTTCGCCTTATGGCGTGCAACAACGGGCTCCGGGGTCTCACGCGAGATATTATTATCCTCCAGCTATCTAAACCTTGCCCCGCAGCTCCGATCTTTTTATCTCTTCCACGTTTATTTCACAACAAGGCGCATATTGTTTGAAATGGGTGGGATCCAGAGCAGCAGTGCTTTGCCGGGCGACCCCACCTTTAGCCAAACGAACAACAACTATGATCTTGCCTCATATCACAGGATCTGTAACGAGTTCGGTGTTGACCCAAGCAGTGATTTCCGCTTCAACCACGGCGCGAATCATGGCCTCGGCAATGTGTTTATCTATGTTTCACGAAGCGGAATGATATCCACCGGAATGGGCTATCCAGGCAATCATGCGAAATTCAGTGACGAAGGTGGAAGTGCCAGTGATGGAAACCTTGTGCAGTTCATTCGCAACGACAGTGGCGCGGACAGACAGTTCGAGCACTTCGTTCCAAACACATCGCAAGGCCTCACACAAGCAGGTCTCTCGCGGATGAACCAGTCAATAGAGGCCTTTGTCTACTGTGTCCTAGGCGCGCAGGTTAACGTCCGTAGCAGCATTCTGGGTACCGGTGGGCGGGCAAAGGAGGCGCAAACTGATTTTCTTGTCCTCATGGAAGACGCGATCAGAACGCCAGACATTTCAAAGAGCGTTCAAAGATATCAGCTAGCCATTGACGGAGCAAAGGTGCGCCTCGACTTTGTTGTAGCCCCAGGATGTTGGCTAATGCCCTCGCGCATGGTGATCAACACAGAAAGTGTGGTGGGGTACAATAACAAGCTGAAGCAGGCAACGCAAGGGATGAAGCTTGGTGTTAACAATGATGTCAATCTTGCCACAAAAAAGCCTCCCTTCGCCCCATGGACGGAGGGCCGACAAAGATTAATCCACCAAACAGCCACCCATCGAACCCGATTCACAAACGGGCGACACAGGCACAGGGCATCGCGCCCAAACCAGCCCCCATGCCAACACCACAACCAACGCAAGAGACACCACCACCCCCAACGCAAGAGACTAAGATCGAGCCGCATCACGTAAACAAGGCGCTCATTGCTGGGGGCGCTCTTGCTTTAGCAGGCTTGTTTATCTGGATGCGTTAACGCTTGCGCTTGATTGTCTTTTCAACCAAGAAAGCCACAACGGCAAGGATCAGTAGCCAGGCGTGCTCGCCAAGAAAGGATAAAACCTGGCCGGCTGTTTTGAAGATAAAGCTCACGATCGAGCCGATCATGCCTGGCAGGGCGTTGGCTGCTTTTTTGCCAAGCTCTTTAAGCCCATTTCCAATAGCCTTGGTGGCTTTTGCCAGGCCATTCAAGGTGGCTAATACCACAGCGCTTATGGTGATGCCAGCTGCCAGAACAATTGCTTGAAGGGTCCAGCCATATTTCTTGAAGATATTTTTTACCCTTTCTTTTAAAGGCAAGGCTTCTTCTCTTTCCTGAACTTGTGTTCTTAGTCTTGCCAGTTCTTCTTCTCGCTCAGCAACACGGGCTTCCGCGGCTTCTCTGTCAGAGGGAGAAGTGTTCTCGTCCTCTATCACGCGTTTGTCTTCCTCGTTTTGTCGAACAAGCTCGGCCTCTTGTTCGTTTAAGCCATCCAGCGGCTTGGTGGAGTTCAGTCTTGCTTCAACAGCATTTCTTTCTCTTGTTGTTGCAGAAATTTGTGTTCTGAGTTTGTCAGCCTTTGCCTGCTCTTGGTCTCGTTGTTTTTGTATTTTTTGAAGAGCGCCTAATTCTTTTTTCTGGTTTTCAAGATCGCCTTGAAGATTTTTCTTTAGTTGTTTTAACCGATCTAGCTCGGTTTGACTCTCAAGGTTTGATCCGTGTTCCTGTTGTAGAGCGTCAATCCTCGCTTGAGTTTCTTCGATTCTTTCCCTGAGGTTTTGAACCTCACTTTCTGCCTGTTGCTTTGCTACAGCAACCCTTTCCTCCTCCTTTAGTTGTTTCTCTGCCTCCTTCAACCTTTGTCTTTCTTCTCTTATAGCCGTATTCTTTTCAGAGATGATCTCTTCAGCACTTGGGCCAAGAGTTGTTTTGAACTTGTCTATAAATGATTTAAGAAGCCCTGAACCATCCTGCTTTAATATGGGAGTTTCACCGCCTCTTGTTCCAAAGGAGACTATTTTGGTTTCGTTTCCTGGTTTTCTGCCAATCCCAATAGGCCCTAATCGTTCGATATTTACTCTCGGAAAGCGCCTTTGGAGCCAGTCCATGAATTGATCGACCCTGGTTGCCTTTTCCGTTGCATCTAAGAAGTCGCCTGTAAGCAGAGGTATGTCTTCAGGATCAAAGCCGCTCTGTTCGCGAGGCAGTGTATGCATTTCATGTTGTTCACCGCCATGATATGGGGTTGATGTGCCGCCCGGTTGAAAAGGGGATGTTGTGTCAACTTCTTCATCGCCATCGTGGTCTATATCCCAGTCAAGCCCGGTGTTTTCGTTCTCGCCAGGTATATCATAATCTCCTTCTGCCATGAATGATATATAAATATAAAATTTATATATATGGCTGTGCAACCAAACCTCCTCCCAACGAACGCAGAGAAGATTTTTGAGGCAATGAAAGCAGAGCGCACCGTAAAGCGCATCACATTTGATCGCTCTACAGCCCAGCCGGGCGAGACACTGTACGTTACAGTGCCCAAGCTCAACGAACATGAAGTTATCGTGCCGGGCTCGCTTGCCTTGATCTTTAACATCGATCTTACCGGCGGCCACGCAAACAACTCTCTTGTACAAAATGTCTCCAGAGCACTAGTTGACAGGCTCGTTGTCAAGTTTGCCGCCACCACTGTCCAGGACACTGTCGGGTACGATATTTACAAGATCTTTGAGGACCTCTTCCTCTCTGTCGACAAGCGCGAAAACATGCTTTCAGAGGGCATCCAGAGCGTTGACTTGTGCAAGATCCGCTCTAATTCCGGCGACAAGAAGACCTCGAGCGTGGATGTGGAAAACAAGCTGGAGACCATTTACAAGAACAAATACCGCATCAATCTGGATCACCAGATTCTAACGGACCACGGCGTCATGTACCCGCAGGCCCTCTACAACGATTTGACATTCGAGATTACGCTCGCCCAGGCCTCTCAAGTTGTCAAGGGTTCGGATACAAGCAAGCTTGTCTACAAGTTGACAAATATCCAGCTTGAGTACGAGACAATCCGAAGTAAGCAGCTGGCTGATGAGGCAACAAGTGTACTTTCTAGCGGAAAGGAGTTTGCCTACGACCATATCATGCGAGAGGAAGTGGTCCCCTTCTCGAAGGGTTCAGACGCGCGGCTAAATCTCAGGGTGAACCCTCAGCGCAGGTCACTGAAAGCCATCCTTCTGCTATTCATAGAGCCATTCACGGCTGGGGCCCGGGACTCAGAAAAATACTTCAATCCAGACATTACCAAGGTGAATGTTACCATCAACGGCTCGCCCAACAGGATTTACAACGAAGGCATCAGCGGGACAGACATGCGGAACGAGCTCAGCCGCCTCTTTAAAAAGAGTGGTGACGGCAGGCCCAACATGAATCTGACCAAATATCTCACGGGCAACAAGTTCGGCCTCCTTATCGACCTTCGGTCCATGGCTGATACAACTCTTCACGGTAACGGCCAACGCCTTGTCAACACAAAGGACGGTGTACATCTTGAGATCGAGAGATCACCCTCCGGCTCAGGAAACGTGCACTGCCACATCTACACCATCATCGACTCGCAGATGAACATCATGGACAGGCAGCTGCAGGCTGTTCAGTATTAAATATAGATGGACCCCCAAAAGTTGCCATTCAATGCTCTAATCATAGGGCCGACTAACTCTGGCAAAACACAATATCTCTTGAATCAGCTACGCGGTACCTTCCGGGGCAAGTTTGATTATATCGTTCTCTTGTGCCCAACCTTTGTTCACAACAAGACATACGATGGGTTCATAGACAATGAGCCACGCATTTTCGTGATTGACTGCCAGCAGCACGAGATTGAAAAATGGTTAATTATAGCCAGTTGCCACTTCGACGGGACAAACACTCTCATCGTTCTCGACGACTGCGCCGCTTCGAAGGATGTGAAAGGTCGCACGAGCCAACTTGTCAACCTCGGCTTCAGTGCCAGGCACAGCGGTATTTCCGTGTGGGTGTTGTCGCAGCAGTTAACCAGCATTGCCAAGCCGTTTAGAGAAAACGTGGCAGCGATCGTGCTTTTTTACACACCATCAAGCAAAACAACTAAGGCCATCTTCGACGACTATGCCGGCGAGCTCACACATGAAGAGTACAAAGAGCTTATTGCAAGATTGAAGAGGGGCAAGTTTGGGCACATGGTTTTCTCTCTACGCCACCCTTACGGGGTTAATATATACTCTGAACCATGAATGCCTCCACCAGTCTCCACAAGCTCACAGTCTTTTCACAGCTTCTTGGTGAATTACAAAGCAGGACGGAAGAGATGCAAATCCAGAAAATCAAAGCTGCTGGCGAGGACGATCTGCGCCTCATGCTTCTTAGCCGGTATCCTTTGAAAGTTGTTAAAATGCCAGACACAATGACTTCACTCATACGGGAGATTGAAAATATTTTGCCTGACATCAATAGAATAATTGAGAATTAATATATACACGATGGCAACAAACTCTGGAGACGTGAACCCACTTCAAGACTTCTTTCAGTTTCTGGAGAAAAGGTCTTCTTCTTATGAAGCTTTTAAGCAAGCCATACTCTCTCAAGACGAGTGTGCACGTGATCTCTTTTTTCAGTTTTGTGAGGAAAGGTTTCCCAAACCTTTGACGGTAGACAAAGTAATTGAATTTCTGCAATTTCTGAATGCTTACGCATGTTACGAGTTGCAGAATGACGTTCAAAAAACAAATGTATACACACGATGGAAACAACCGCTGGAGACGAGGCCGCAATGAATGAAATCATGCAGATGCTAGAGTCAGGTCCTGATAGATCCTTGCCATCAGCGATTCCTGAAGTCTTAACAGGCCCAGACACTCAAGCTCAACGTGAGAAACTTGCAGTCCTTGTTTCAACAGGCAAATCAAAAGAGGCCATAGGTGTCCAGCTCACACACGAGCAGGTGAAGCGACTGACAGATAAGGAGGTTGAAAAATTTTACAAAAGATATGAAGCCTACGTCGGCAACAAGACAACCGAGTCTCTGATTGACAGCTTCATAATGCTCGTAACCAAAGGCGCCGGCATGGTTGTTAAGATTGATGACGTGAAGGAGTTGCAGAAAGAACTCAAAAATGACTACATGATTCAACATGAACTGTCATCTCTTGCTGGAGGCCTGGCACTGCGATGTGGGCGATTCTTGGCCTTGGCCAATGCTGCTTTGATCACTACAAAACACATAGACTTCAAAAAGGAGTCTCCACCCGCTCACCCAAGCAGCAGGGACAGTGAAGGCTACCCCCTGGAGGGCTTTGATGAAGTTGGCGGACCACAAAGGAACCATGAAGGAACCATGAAGGAACCATGAAGGAACCATTAAGGAACCATGAAGGAACCATGAAGGAACTACGCAGGTTTTAAAAAAATAAAATATATACATGATGGCGCAACCGCTCGAGGTGATCCCTGAAGAAAAAATAGCTCCTACATCCACGCACTCCATATCTGATACCCTAAAGCCTGCTCCTGCAAAAAACCCTGGCCGTGTTGCTTCTGGAAAAGCCCTGGCTGAACGAAACCGTCTGGCAAGAGAGGCAAAAAAACAAGCCAGCCAGGCAAACGAGCCTGCCCTAAACCAGGCGCTGACAAAGGCAAAATCTAGCAGCAACACTGCTCTCATCCTTAGTGTTGAAGGTTTGATTGTCTCCGCTTTTGTGCCTATTACCAGCACGAGGCCATTATGAATGCACTGTGTTAAAAACAAAATATATACACGATGGCGCAACCTCTCGAGACGATCCCTGAAGAAAAAGTCGCTCCTACATCCACACATGTAACCTCTGATACCCCAAAGACTGCTCCGGCTAAAAACCCTGGCCGTGTTGCTTCTGGAAAAGCCTTGGCTGCACGAAAACGGCGGGCAAAAGAGGCAAAAATACAAGCCAGCCAGGCAGACGAGCCTGCCCCAAACGAGGTGCCGACGAAGGCAGAATCTAGCAGCAACACTGTTCTCATCCTTGGTGTTGGAGGTTTGATTGTCTCCGCTTTGGGTGTCTATTACCAGCGCGAGGCCATTATGAATGCCCTTGGGCGCAATAAGACACCACCACCAGAAGCAGCAGAGGCCCCTCCACCAACACAGATGCCACCAAGACGAAGAATTCGAGAGATGGAGTAAATATATACACAATGGTCAATCTCTTTCAAGGCTTTGTAAATGGGGCTGCAATCGGCGGCATTCTTCTTTTTACGCTAAGATTCAACATCACTGCTCTTAAAACAGTTTGGCGCTTAGCCACAGAACTAACAGAGAGCGATGAGGAGGCAACTAAAAAACATAAATATACACCATGTCTGACAACAAGCTCGTAAAATCTGTTCTCGATGCTGCCACAATCACTGGCATTGTCGCTGGTATTGGCTGGATTGGCAAGAAAATCGTCAAAGAAAACCTCACAGCTGACCCCAGTGCGAGTCTTATGAATTACGTCAAGTTCGTAGCTACCATGACTGGGAGCCTTGCGCTCAAGAAATACCTCGAGGACCAGAAAATCCTCCCTTCCACGATGTAATTATATACAAAATGGCCTCAATCGCTATCATGGTTGGTGGCGCAATTCTAAATGCAGCTGCTTTCACTGGCGGCAATTATCTTGCAAAATATCTTTCCGGCGACAGTGGGAAAGCTGCAATGGATGAAAAGATCAGGCACGATAAAGCGTTAGAAGCCTATCAAGCGGCATACGCCAAATACCAGAAAGACCGCACGAAGCTCCTCGACTGGATTGCAACCAACGATCGGATCAAAGATCAAGCGAAAAAGAACTTTCAAGACACTGACCAAGCTCTAGTGCTCTACAACCAAACACATCGGGACCAGCAAATAACACTCCCCAAAGAGCCGGAGTTCTCTGACTTCTATAAGCCGGGCCCTCAGCAGAAACAAGGCGAACTCTTGTTTATCGGTACTGGCGCACTCGCCCTTGGCTATGCAGCATTTCGCTTTCTGTAAAAACACATGTATATGGACTCCAAACTCTCTAAAATCTATTACGGGCCCAAAGGCTATTGGAAAGGTCTTGCCGCTGTGAAAAAGCTAGCTGCAGCAGCCAAGATATCTGAAGAGGCGGCAAAGAAATGGCTTGTCAAACAAGCCCTTTGGCAAATATATCTCCCTGCGCCACGCCACATCCCGCGGCCCAAATTTGATGTCTTTACACCCAATTCAGTGCATCAAGCAGATCTACTTTTTTTGCCACACGACAAACTGCCTCACGGGAGAAAGGTTTACAAATATGCTTTGACAGTTGTTGATGTAGCAAGCCGTTACAAAGCAGCAGAGCCCTTGGCTTCGAAAGAGTCTGATGAAGTTTCGAAAGCGCTGGCCCGGATATACAGGCGCGGGCCTTTGAAATGGCCACAACTGTTGCAAGTCGACCCGGGGACAGAATTTATGGGAGCTGTGACTAAAGAGACTGGGGCCCATAAAACAACCATTCGTCGTGGGCGTGTTGATATCCACAGAGATCAAGGGATTGTTGAAAGATTTAACAGAACCCTGGCTGAACGATTGTTTGGCTACCAGTACGCAGTTGAAATGAATCTGCCTTCTGGCCGGTCTACTGCTTGGGTTAAAAGATTGCCAGATGTTATCTCTGCCTTGAACAATGAAGTAACCAGATTGACTGGCAAGAAGCCTTCACAAGCAATCAAAGAGAAAGCCACCTCAGCCAAGCCAGCGACCCCATATTTGAGACCAGTGGGGGCAAAGGAGAAGAAGCTCCCACCTCGGGTTAATTTGCGATATCTGTATTACCCCGGTGAGCTAGAAGGTGGTAGTCGACGAGCGACGGATCCGATCTGGTCTTTGAAGGTCTACAACATTGAAAGAGTTGTCACCAAGCCAGATGCGCCCGTGGTGTATTACCTATACGATGGACCCAAGCGGGGCTTCGTTCGAGAGGAGTTGATAGTTGTGCCGCCAGGCACTCAGTTGCCACCAGCTGGATTGTGAAACTCGATTGGCTCTGTGTGGATGCCGTCAGGCAACACCCAGCGCTTGTCGTAATAAGCGGAAAGACCTACAATAGGCGACAATATTGTTGACACATTGTCATTTTGAACCCCATTTTGTTCGGGACGAAAGGCATTTCAGCCCCACCCCCCTAATTCCCCACCCCCACCCCCCCAGACAATGTTGTGTATCGTTTCGTCAGGTCTGTCGCTACAATCCTACAACATTGGAAGGGGGGAGGGGGGTTAATGCCGCAGAGTGTAGTAAAAGGAAAGATACAGTGATAAATATGTCACGAAAACTGTTTTTGTTATAGAGTGTGTCAACTATTTTTGTCGCCTATTGTCCGATATACCAAAATTGTTATTTAGACATTCATGGTAAGGCAAGGGCGCTGTCTCTTGCTTAAATTATTATTTTGGGGACTTTCTGCTATATCACACAACAGACTTTCATAGATGACCAAATTTGACGATTATTTGTAGAAATGAAATTCGCTGTGTTATAAGTAAAACACGCAAATGCGTCAAGAGCCTCACTAATGTCAAAGCGAGAAACAGATACGTAACTATATGGTATATGCGTAGCAGATGTGTTGCTTAGTTGCCAGTTGCATGTAACTGAATTTATTAGCATTTTTCAAACAAGATAAAAGATAACATGGACTTGCGAATTCCTTCTCTTTTTTGCAAGTGGCAAGAACACCATTGTGTTTATTACGGAACGGCTTGCTTAACGGAAAGGAAACTGAAATGATGACGGTTCTTTTGAAGATCTTTCGGTTTCATGTTGAACTTTCGCAATAACAGCAAAATAAATGTCTTCTTGTGCAAAATTTCCTTAAACAAGAAAGCAGTAAAGAAGATGTCTCGAATAACCACGATTTACCACAATTTACCACGCTTTACCACGCTTTACCATGTTGAAATAAAAAACTGCTTTAGTAATGTTCTATTGTTTACCATGGTAAATCGTGGTTAATTGTGGTAAAGCGTGGAATTTCAAAAGATAGACACATATTTCCCCTTTTAAAGGCTGATTTTATAACAGAATGAAAGATTGAACATATTTCATGTTCTAAATTCGGGTTTGATACATGAATTTTGCGAGAAATGAATAAGAATTTGTTGTAAATGCCACATCAAGTGACAGTAATTTGATATGTCACGCGCGCGTGTCACGCTGTGTTACAGCGTTGTACTCAGTCTGCAAGAAACCTTGGTAAATTTTTAAGGCGGCCTCTTCCATTGTTCGCTTTACGGTAAAATTCCCCTCTTCTTTCCTTAAAGAGAAAATCTGTCGAAGGAATGGCCGCTCTACACGGGGACTCAACTTTCTTGGCCGGCCTGGTCGCTCATTCTTGTGGTGGACTTTGTTACATTGGCCCTTTTTCAGACTTTTTAAAATCTGATTTTCTGAAGACCTTCAAACGTATCATTCGTCGATCATTTACTTCAGTCTTAACCCTTTGTATTTTCGTGCAATGCACCCAAAGGCACGAGTTTCTTCGTCAATTTTACCAGCGAAGACCATTTTGCCTCGCTTTATTCACGTGCTTAAGACTATTATAACATCACCATAAAATTCGATAAACGGCTGCAATTAGAATGTAATTAATCAGCTATTAACGCCGTTCGCATGAATCAAAACATCGGACAGTGCAGATTAATATTTGTAATAACCGATTAATTTCCTCGCACTTTTGGGAAGAAATAGCACATTTCTTACTTCAGACATGTCCGATATACCAAAATTGTTATTTAGACATTCATGGTAAGGCAAGGGCGCTGTCTCTTGCTTAAATTATTATTTTGGGGACTTTCTGCTATATCACACAACAGACTTTCATAGATGACCAAATTTGACGATTATTTGTAGAAATGAAATTCGCTGTGTTATAAGTAAAACACGCAAATGCGTCAAGAGCCTCACTAATGTCAAAGCGAGAAACAGATACGTAACTATATGGTATATGCGTAGCAGATGTGTTGCTTAGTTGCCAGTTGCATGTAACTGAATTTATTAGCATTTTTCAAACAAGATAAAAGATAACATGGACTTGCGAATTCCTTCTCTTTTTTGCAAGTGGCAAGAACACCATTGTGTTTATTACGGAACGGCTTGCTTAACGGAAAGGAAACTGAAATGATGACGGTTCTTTTGAAGATCTTTCGGTTTCATGTTGAACTTTCGCAATAACAGCAAAATAAATGTCTTCTTGTGCAAAATTTCCTTAAACAAGAAAGCAGTAAAGAAGATGTCTCGAATAACCACGATTTACCACAATTTACCACGCTTTACCACGCTTTACCATGTTGAAATAAAAAACTGCTTTAGTAATGTTCTATTGTTTACCATGGTAAATCGTGGTTAATTGTGGTAAAGCGTGGAATTTCAAAAGATAGACACATATTTCCCCTTTTAAAGGCTGATTTTATAACAGAATGAAAGATTGAACATATTTCATGTTCTAAATTCGGGTTTGATACATGAATTTTGCGAGAAATGAATAAGAATTTGTTGTAAATGCCACATCAAGTGACAGTAATTTGATATGTCACGCGCGCGTGTCACGCTGTGTTACAGCGTTGTACTCAGTCTGCAAGAAACCTTGGTAAATTTTTAAGGCGGCCTCTTCCATTGTTCGCTTTACGGTAAAATTCCCCTCTTCTTTCCTTAAAGAGAAAATCTGTCGAAGGAATGGCCGCTCTACACGGGGACTCAACTTTCTTGGCCGGCCTGGTCGCTCATTCTTGTGGTGGACTTTGTTACATTGGCCCTTTTTCAGACTTTTTAAAATCTGATTTTCTGAAGACCTTCAAACGTATCATTCGTCGATCATTTACTTCAGTCTTAACCCTTTGTATTTTCGTGCAATGCACCCAAAGGCACGAGTTTCTTCGTCAATTTTACCAGCGAAGACCATTTTGCCTCGCTTTATTCACGTGCTTAAGACTATTATAACATCACCATAAAATTCGATAAACGGCTGCAATTAGAATGTAATTAATCAGCTATTAACGCCGTTCGCATGAATCAAAACATCGGACAGTGCAGATTAATATTTGTAATAACCGATTAATTTCCTCGCACTTTTGGGAAGAAATAGCACATTTCTTACTTCAGACAATAGGCGACAATATTGTTGACACATTGTCATTTTGAACCCCATTTTGTTCGGGACGAAAGGCATTTCAGCCCCACCCCCCTAATTCCCCACCCCCACCCCCCCAGACAATGTTGTGTATCGTTTCGTCAGGTCTGTCGCTACAATCCTACAACATTGGAAGGGGGGAGGGGGGTTAATGCCGCAGAGTGTAGTAAAAGGAAAGATACAGTGATAAATATGTCACGAAAACTGTTTTTGTTATAGAGTGTGTCAACTATTTTTGTCGCCTATTGTAGCTTACGCTGTTCGTACGTGTACATGGCGCCCTCGTGCATTCGAAAGCCTCTGTTGACTGCCATGTCTTTGAACCCATCGAGGGCTCGCTCGTATCTTTGCCAGTGGAGCTCGTTCTGCTTCTTGTTGACGCCCTTGGAGGACATCTTGGCCTGTCCGTTAGCCTCATCTTCTACGTAATAGCACTTGCTGCACAGAGCGATGGCTCGTGTACCTTCTTTTTCAAGCTTGAACAGGCCAGGTTCTCTGTTGCTCCACTTGTCCCAAGAGAGCCACTTGTTTTTCTCCCTTTCAAACTGCTTGCGTAGCTCTGGTCGAACTGCCTCTTCTAGAGTGTCATGCGAAAGGGCGAAGTACATGCTGTCCGTGTCCATCTGGATTAGCTCGAAGTCACGCCTGTCGAGATAGTGATCGAGGAACTCGTAGTAGAACTGCAGCATGCGCAGCTTGGCAAGTTGATATACGACGATACCGACTTGAAAGGGGCGGTTTATCGTTATCTTGGTTTTGCGCAACTCGAGCTTGTATGCGGCCCCGATGTCTTCGATGTCTTCGAACCAGGCGGAGCGCAGGTGTTTGTCGACCTCGTCCTCGTCGCGGGTGTACACCACTTTCGTCTGGCGCTCGACAGCCTCGATGAACTTGCCGTAGGCCGAGTTGCCCAGAAGCTTGAACACTTCTGCGAGCAAGAATTTCTCTTTGTCAGCGTCGCCTTTCCTCCGGTTGTCTGCAACCTCCCGGACGAACCAGTCGAAGACCTTCATTGGGATGTAATCGATCGTGCGGTAGACCGCGGTTACTTCGAGCCCGTGATTATAGAGCCACTCTAGCACTGGGGCGTACAGCAGCACCTTTTTGGCCTGGAGCACGCCGAGCAGCTTCTTTTGTTCTGGCAACGGAGTTCTGTTGCTTTGCGCTAGGTAATCCTTCATGTGTTGTGGTACGCCCGCCTCACCAACGCACGTGTTGATGAAGAGCGGAGGGAACTCTTCGAAGCGCTCCCACAGGGCCCGGGGGACTTCGATGTCGACCTCGGCGAACCCGAACCACTGGCCTGTCACAAGCCGGATGATAAAGGGGTCAGCAGCCTGTTCAGGGTTCTCGTAGTGAAAGACCCTCTCTTTGCCGCAGGGCATTTTTTGCAGCATGGTGCTGGGGTACAAGGAGTTGGCATCGAAGCCGAGAATGCGCTTCACGGGGCGCGCCAAGTCGTATTTGTGCGAGCGGATGCGGGTCTCGCCGGCTACGTGCTTGCGGGTGAACACAAGACTGGGGCCACCGACCACCGCGGCCTTCAGCATTGCGTAGGCCTCGGGGCCTGGGGCATAGAGGGGCGGCCGCTTTTTCTTGGGGCCACCCAAGGTCCCGCGCAGGATGTATTGCATGCTGACCCCGGGCAAGGAGACCGCGTCTTTGAAAATGTCGACCCCAAGCCCTGTATAGAAGGCTTTCATTTTCTCGAGCGCTTCGAGAAATGGAGCAACGTCGAGGTTGTTGTAATATTGCAGCCAGTCACCGAAGGTCTTCATCCCGCGCTCTTTGAAGACCTGTTTGCATTGCTTGTACTCATCTGGAGTGAGTGTGAAACAGTTGCGGAGTTGAGAGTACCAACACCAGTAAGGCGGGAGGCCCTTGTAGTCGAGTTTGTCGGCGCTGTCGAACCATTCGTAAGGGAGCCACGATTTGGTCTGGTTCGCGCCATACGTCTTCACCCATTTGTCGTACGTGATGCCTGGGGCGAGATAGTTGATTATGTCGAGGAACTTGAAGGAGGGCGTGTTGATGAACATGATTTGTCTTTGTTTCTCGCCAGCGAAGACCCCGCTCTCTTGCCCGAGGTGTTCGACGAAGTGTCTGCGGATAAGATGCAGATCGTAGCGGCCAGAGTTGAAGCCGACAACGAGGACCTGGTCGCACCATTGTTTGATGAGGGTCTTTTGGGAGTCTGTCAGTCCCTCGAAGTCTGGCGGCATATAGCGCCTGGCTATGTCCTCTCTGATTGCGTTGCCGCGGCGCACCAGAGATTGATAAAACAGCCGGATGAGCTCTTTGGGGTCTTTGGAGCAGATGTACTCAGGCTCGGGCTCTAGGGTGTCCGCGATGGCGACTGAGATAGGGACGTGCTCGCTTTCGTAAGAGAGATCCCGTGTTGGCTGACTTGCCTTGGCCTTGTTTTGATAGGCTTCGAAGTCGTAGACTATGGCGTGTGGGTACGTTTCGTTTCGTTTAGGTGGGGCTCGAGCGTGCCACCAAGGGGCGGGGCGCTCGTGCTCCCACCGCTCAACTAAGTTGTAGCCGAGCATCGTGCGGATCTCGTGACTGATTTTCATTGTTTTGGCAAAGGCTTGCTCCCGGGTGATTGGGTTTCCTTGCCTGTCGTTTTTGACCGCTTCGTTTCTTTGTTCGGGCGCGGGGAAACAGTGGCGGCAACCGTGCCAGTGACAGCCGTGGAACTGGAACACGGTCTTACTCTCTGGGTGGTAGCCGTCAACCTTGTAGCCGCCAATGATGCGCTCGCCACCGTGGCCGCATCTGTGGTGGTGGATGTGAATGCCCCGTTGCTTGGCCTCATATTCGAGCCAACAGAGCGCGCGGATACCAAAATTGGCTTCTGGATAAAAGGCCTTCTCGAAAGCCGACTCCGGAGCAAGGATCTGGTTTCCGGGGCAGGAAATCTTGGTTTCGCCGCGAGTGCATGTCTTGGCGTGGCGGGCTAGATTATCGACCCGTGCGAACCTAGCCCCACACTCACCACAAGCGTAATTGTTTGTGACTTTATTGATGTCGGTGATCAGAAAGGCGTGTGAGTCATAGATGCCGAGTGTCATCACTGGTGAGTTGGGGGTAACTTTGTCATAATGTGAGGGTGTGTAGCTAAGAACGAAGTTGTCGTCATCTGTAACAGTGTAAACCGCAATGCCCTGTTTAAAGTGTCGTTCAAGCAAAGGAAACTTTTTAAAGGGCACAAGATTGCCAGCCGTCCGAGCCTGCTGCTGAGCGTCGAAGAAGCTTTGCGCTAACGCTCGAGCTCTTTGAGTACACCGACTCCAACGGCCGCCTTGATGAACTGCCAAGCACCGAAAGATGCAAAGATCGTCGTTGAAGGTGTCAAGGGCTCTAACGTGGTGCTTGTTGCGAAGCCAGTCAGGCAGCCTACCAAGACCGAGCAACAGAGGTTGTCTGTCTAAGATCACTTTGAGTTCAACGGAAACTGCGGCTTCGAAGCTCCATTTAGTGTTAGGGCGTTCGATATGTTCACCTTGAAGGCGAAGCTCTTCTCGTTGTTGCAGCCATCGTTTCGTCTCTGAGAGCTTAGTAAACCAGGGGCTGTTAAAGTTTGAGTACCAAACGATAGTCTCGCCATTTTCGATGTTTCGTAATCTATACCCATAAGAGATGTTAGCTTTATGCCTTCTACGAACCTCTTGTTTGATGCGGTTCATCATTTGGGGAACAAGGGGTTTTGTGAGACCCTGAGTGAAGCTCCATTTAGCTGTTCGCTGCACTCGACCGGGCCGGCCTTGTTGGCCCCGTTCACCAGGCGCATAGAGTTCAACAATCCGAGTAGGGAGTTGAAAGTCCCTCAGACGTTGTCGGTCTAACGGATCAAACCCTGCAAGAGCCTCGTTATGGGGGACCTTTACAAAGGGTTTTCTTTCTTGCACGTTAAGCCAGTCATTCAACTCCCGCCGACTGATGTCTTTAAACACGTTCAGTGCCCGCGCCATATATATAGAGGTTATAAACGGAGACCAGCAAGGTCAGTTTATGCAAGGGGGGCTACTCTGTTCAATTGGTAAAGCCCGAGCACTTTAGGGCGCTTTCTGGTGGTTAAAACCGGTTATAGAGGGTTGCACCAAATAAAGGGGCTGGGTGGTTGAAACCGCTTTCGGGCAGTTAAAACTGGTTATTAGTGGTTTAAGCTGGTTCTAGGGTTTAAATAAGCCTCGTGGGGTAAAACAAAAGACCCCAGTAGTATAAGGTGAGGGGGCAGATGACTCACTTAACAAAATAAGGCTCCATCGGTAGTGGTGAATGCCTATTTCCCCAATTAGTGATATAACCTGCAGGCCGACTGAAAGGAGGCCTGCAGGTGATGGTCACTAATTGGGGAAATAGGCATTCACCACTATCGATGGAGCCTTATTTTGTTAAGTGGTCATCTGCCCCCTCACCTTATACTACTCAAGCTATGTTGCTTTCTACTTCCTAGTACATGCACCTCGGCAAATGTTATCTGTTACATAACATGTACTTTATGCAGAAAGATATGCACGTGGCCATACCGTGTGGCATGACATTTTGCGGGAGTTATTTGATATATATCGCTGCGATTCTTGCGACCCTTGCGATCATATGGAAACCAAAACGTTGCGATCGTTGCGATCGTTGCGATTGCGATCGCAGAGATAGAAATTTTTCTATGCTGTCCATGTTTCCACCGATAGCATAGCTCCACTATTTGATATATACCGTGTGGCATGAAATTTTTGCGGGAGTTTTATTTTGCGGATTAAGGCCTGGTCGCACTACAGCCAAAATCAAAAATCCGCCCGTGCAAAAATCGAGGAAAAAGCCTGGTTTCCATATAATCGCAACGATCGCAACGATCGCAGCGATCGTCGATCGTAACGATCGCTGCGATCGTTGCGACCCTTGCGATCATATGGAAACCAAAACGTTGCGATCGTTGTGATCCGTTGCGATTGCGGTCGCAGAGATAGAAAAATTTCTATCTCTGCGATCGCAATCCCAACGATCGCAACGATCGCAAGGATCGCAACGTTTTGGTTCCATATGATCGCAAGGGTCGCAAGAATCGCAGCGATCATCGATCGTAACGATCGCTGCGATCGTTGCAATTATATGGAAACCAGGCTTTTTCCTCGATTTTTGCACGGGCGATCGCAGCGATCGTTACGATTGACGATCGCTGCGATCCTTGCGATTATATGGAAACCAGGCTAAACTAAAGAAACCGCTCCGGTGGGACACGCTTTTTGTGGAATGTTTTTGTTTTTATGTCATTTTGCACGGGCTAACATTTGTTTTTGACTGTAGTGCGACCAGGCCCTTGGTGATGTTTTTTTGTTTTTGTTTTGCGGGAACCTGTGAATTTTCTGCGGTTCGAGATGACTGGAATTTCTGCTGGGAACTAATTTTTGCGATTTGCTGTTCAAGCAGCAGAACATTAACAAGGATATTTTCAACTTTTATTACTTGTTGAGTTACGGTACGCCTTTACTTAGAGACATTCCACTGAATTATATTAAATGTTCGCAGGTGATACAATACTGTCCTGACGCAACAACAAAATCAAACAAAAAGCCTTCCCCTGCCCTCTGGGAAGACCTTAGATAACGACGGCCTGGACAACCTCGGACACTTTATTGAGACTTATGTAACGGAGTAACTGGTTAGCTTTCAGCTGAGGTTAGGGTCAGCAGTTTATATTGGTAAATTTAGGACTAAGTATCCCGAGAAGCTACAATAGGCTATGTCAGCCTAAGCGTAGCTGAGGTCACAGGTTCAAACCTGTGTGGGGATTTTAGATTTTCTTTTTTACACTTAAAAATTTATTGAAAATAAAATTCTAAGTGTCGATATTACGTTATATAATTCTCAAAAAGTGTCCGAGGTGGTCCGGACCGTTGTTATCTAAGTTCGTCCTGCCCTTTGCCATTGCTCAAGAAAAAACTGTTGTTACTATTGGAAAAAAGCTGTTGTTTTCTACTAAAATTCAATACTTATCAGGGGCGTTCCTGGCCAGTTTTTACCAGTAAGCCAAAGGGCACAAGTTGAAAAAAGACTGGGAAAAGGTTAACATAGCACCATATACGGAAAGACATCGCGTTGTCCTTTTGTAGCTGATAAATTTAAAAAACAATTGTACGCCTCTGCTTATGTATTGATTATGTATTGAGTAAAAAGCAGAGTTCTATATTTAAATGAAGGCAGTAAATTTTTGCGGAGTATTATTTTGCGAGAGCTTTTTTCTGCGGAAACTTATTTTTGCGGATCGAGGGCAATCCGCAAAATCTGCAAAAATTAAAACCCCGATGGCAAAAATTTCATGCTACACATGCAGTAAATCACAAACAACCCACTATGCCTTGATTTGCTCTGACAAAGGGCTGGCGCTCATGCATAACTCATTTGAATCTGTCAGGGTGGCTGATTTACCTGATCAACTCAGTTGAATCTGTTAGGGTGAATCAGCTACCCTATCAACTCAGTTGATAAGTTTTCATGTTTCCTTTCCCCACCTGCGCATGCGCAGCGTCACAGTTTCTTTAGAAACTAACCCGTTTAATCGTTTATTGAACAACAAACTTGTGAAGTTGCAGCTTTTCGGAATCCAAGTAGTCTAACCTTTAGAAAATGAAATATAATAGCAAAAACTTTTTTATTTAATGGGGAAAACTATAACAGTGTTTTACTGAAAGCAGTTTTACTTTAGAAGAAAACAACAACAAAAAACAAACAAACAGATGAACAAAGAAAAGAAAAAATTAAAGACTCAAGTGATACTTTGCTTCCAACCATCGAGTATCCACGAGAAATTGGAACTTAAAAGTTTGGTGGCTGTTAAAATCAAGGTGCCAAACTTTATGGGAATTACCAAACGTTTCGGGCTTTTCCCTTCTTCAGTGCTTGTCTGTTCGTTAATCCAGTATCCACGTATCAGTCGCAGTTGCACGTCACAACTTTTACCTTGGTAAATTCGAAACAACAACAACAACAACAACAACAACGTTTATTCGCACTGTAAAGTTACAAAGATGTATATGTAATATATAAATTAAAAATAGATACAGTAGCTGGTTACCCAAAATAACTAAAAAGCTAAACTAGTTGGGTAACCATCATTTATTAATTAAAAATAATATACACGCGAGTCAGAAAAGTGGCTTAACATAACAATAGTCGCGGCACGCTTAATTTCGAAATATGAATAGCCGGTGCAAATTAAGCGTGTCACGGCTATTGTTATTTCGAATTTACCTAGGTAAAAGTTGAAACGTGCAAACGCGACACCACCGTCTCCAGGCTTCGAGAAGCTAATCAACCGGACTGCATAAGATAGCACGTACTATCATTTCGGTGTCTCGATGTTATTCATTTTGTGTTCTGGGCAAAATAAGGAGGAAATCCCCGTTGCTGTGACCATGTGTATGTGCCTGTATCCGCCACGGATTATGAATGCAAAATCGATCTGGTTATGCAAATTTGGAGTTAAAATTAAACTGAGTAAAGAAACAGATTGACATTTAGATTGTAAGTCACTTTGTGACTGTCTGAAGAATATTCAGTCCATGATTGAAATTCGCTTTGTTCCTAGAAACAATATTTTCTTTAGTTGCTTTCTCGTTTTAAAATGACTGTAATTTCATTACGTTCTGTTCGTAAAAGAAATGTAAAAGTTTCACGAATGTACATTACAATCGAAGCATGGGTGGATGTTACAAAGTACAGCGCAATGAGCATTTTCATTCTTTTTAAAGCCGGCTCATGATATAGTTGTCACATTTTATTATCATAGTCCATGGCAAGATAAATTAGAAAATTGTACCAGTTTTGAAGTTGGGTTCTCTTGGCATGTTGTTTACATGACTGTAAAGCGCCTTCAACATTGGATAAGAGCGCTATAGAAATAAAGTTATTATTATATTATTATTATTAATGAAAGGTTGAATCTATCATCGCAGAATGAAGTTGAAATGCCGTTTAGCCTTGTTTATTCATATCTTGACACTCATAACATATGATTTTAAGTTGTATCGATATTGATGAATTCAGCTCAGCTTTTACGAAACAGCACCTGGGCAGCTGTGTTTTGATTTTAATTGGTTGAATTGCCTCCATTCAAATGCAGTAAATGGTCATCATTTTTACTCCGTGCGCCGATTCATACCTAATCCGACTGAGACTTCACGAGGGACAAATGAAGTTTCCAGCGACGAAGGCGGTTTCATTGTTGGTGATATTCCTGACCTTCGCTTCCGGTAAGTCCAGTGTTTTACAGCCAGAATTTAGACCAAAATTATCTAGCAATTAAAGATAACTGTTTCTGCGCAATTCACACTTTCACTAAAGTAAACTTAACTGCGTCGCGCTCGCGTCGCGTGGCTCTTATTCGGTACGATCCAAACGTCGAGCGGCTTACGGTAAAGGAAAATGTGTACGAGCAAATAAAGTCCAATTTTAAAAGCTAGGAGAAAACAAATCTCTTGTGTTTCATGTTACGTGTGCAATCATTGCAGTGGGCGACGAAGAAATTCAGTAAAACGCACGACATGCATGCAGAGTTGTAAACCCACAGGAAACCCATAAGACTAAACATCGCTCAAATAGAGTAGAAATACGGTATAAAGATAGAACAAAACACCAATTAATGTTTCAACGATTTTATTCAGCAATTTTGATTTTACATATTGCTTAAAACATTCAATTTGAAATTCATACAATGTCTTATATTTTCAAATATCATTAATATGCAAACATTACGCTTGGGATTCCTGTGGTAAACCTTATTCATAAATGGCGGCCGATTTCTTATTCTTTTATATTTATGCTAATCAGCTTAACTAGCCTCGTTAACATGTGCAAAATTCCAAAGAATTTTTGCTCTAAAATGAGGCTGGGTAGGCTGATTAGCGTGAATATAAAAGAATAATAAATCGGGCGCTGTTTATGAATAAGGTATATTATGCTGCTCATTTGACTGTTTCGACGCTGTCAAGATTTTCTTATCTTCCAACCAGTCGAGCTTTAATTGTTGGTAAAATCATAATTATACTGTACTGAGGAGTAAAAAAAGAAAATTAAGGGTGAAATTGTCACGTTACTGTTACGTTACACTTTATATGATTTTGTCATGTATTCGAGGGTTCCCGAATTACAGCGTACTTTTGTAATCGCTCGTAATAAATAGCTTGAACATGGACTCTGGCGTCTGTTCCTTCTTCGCCGATCTCGCTCAGTTTAGCATGGTGTCAGAACTGATTTGAAATCCAGCCCCTGCTTGTCTTTAACACCGAGCTAGCCACTCGAAACGACAACTGAACAAATCAGCAGTGAAACTTACTTCACATCGCCAGGCTTGACCGCCGCTTCGATCCTCTCGCCATGCCAAAACACGACATGCAAGCTGTACGATCCAATCGTGACCATTACCGCCACTGGGAAACCTGGTTTCATGATTACTGCTTGCTTGAAGGGTACAGAAACCCTGCTAAAGACCGGCTCACGGCAACAGCAGACCATTACATCGCAGCGAAGAGGCCCTTTGAACTTACCGTCCTTCGTACTGCAATTCCTGCTTCCGCATGGAATCAATGGAACACTCTCGACATTAATACCAGCTGAAGACGCTGTAATCCGGGAACCCTCGAATACATGACGAAATCATATAGGGTGTAACGCAACAGTAACGTGACAAAATAAGGAAATAAATAAAAATAAATAATAAAATAAAATATTTATCACCGTGTCTATGTATTTAGCTCATAGAGTTAATTGGGGACACCTACTATTACAAAATAAAAAGAATAATTTTGATACTAAAAAGACTATGTACAATATCACATTAAAACAAGCCGCAACAAAGAAATCATTGGTTTGCACTTAATTCGTTTACTCTGATTTATACGAGTGCGAGCACGAAGCTATTATTGAGAGCGCGTACACGAAGCTATTATTGAGAGCGCGTACACGAAGCCATTATTGAGAGTGCGTACACGAAGCTATTATCGAGAGCGCGTACACGAAGCTATTATTGACCTCAACAAATGTAATTGTAATTGGTTCTGAGTCAATGAAAACCCGCTGATGAGTTTAAAATAATTTAAATTATTAAAATAAATAATTTGTACGTTGTTTGATGCAGGTTATGTGAACGCACGGCCAGATTTCTGCAATCTAGACCCCGAGGTTGGTCGTTGCATGGCTTATTTCCCGAGGTTCTATTTTGATCGACATGATGGCAAGTGCAAGGAGTTTATCTACGGAGGCTGTGAGGGGAATCAGAACAACTTTAAAAAACTGGAGGATTGTCAAAGAAACTGTGGAGCAAAAGACTTTTCTGCGTTGAAATGAATGAAAATAAGACGGTGAACTGCTACAAAAACAAGTCGTTTTTCTGTGAAAGCAGATCATTTGTAGAAAACTGCGAGTTAGTAAATAGATAAAATTACTGAAAAGTCCATGAGTGTCATGCACTGTTTTATAACTTAGTAACTGATTCTCTTACATGGTTTACAGAGAATCTTCGTTTGCCTGGTTTTCCAGCTAAAAGGTTACTGTCGAGGAAAAAGGTATGATGTGATTGATCACCTTAAAGACATGTCCGAGTGCTTTCTGATGTCTTATTCGTTAATCAAATTCTGACACTGGCGCGCGTGATATCGCCTAATACTTAGCCGACGAGGCCGTAGGCCGAGTCGGCTAAAATTAGGCGATATCACGCAAGCTTGAGCGCTATAATAGTTTTATAACTCAACACATTGATAACAAAGCACAGTTTGAAGAAAAAATATCACCGACAAGCCTTTTATTTTAAAAAAGCTTACATATGTTTTACCGCGCGTTGTACGTTTACAAATATGTTGTACGTTTACAAACTTGCTCGTTTTAGTTCTAGGTTCTAGGATCGTCTTCTTACCACTAGACCACCGAACAACAAGGCGATGGGAAATTATATCTGCAAGATATTTATTTGAGTCTTGCATAGAATATCATTGATCTACAGTGATTAGGCCTAAGCGCTGATTTCAAATGGTTAGCTTTTTTTTGAGGTTTGGTGATCAAGCTTTTCCATTTACTTTCTAAAATTATTTTCAAGCGAGTGATTTTATAGGCTTACTACAGGGTGTAGAATAAGCGCATTAATTTTATGTTAAAAAATTGAGGTTTGTTAAACCGGCAGCGTGGTGGTCTAGTGGTTAGAAGAGAGGGTCAGCGAAGGCTCGTAGGGTCGTAAGTTCGAGTCCTGTGCGAACACTAAGGATTGTTCTTTTTCAACAAGAATTCCTTTCACACTGTCAGTGTTCTGAATTAACTATAATCGTAAATTCAGACCAGTTTGAGAATTAACGATAATCGTAAATTCAGAGAGGAGGACGGGTTGTTATAAAACTACTTTATCGTTTATAGAGCAATGTTTTGGCCTGATCACAACAACCAACCAGTCCGAAAATACGACCACCCCGTGAAATACAGTGTTGCGTGTCATTTTTCTTTGGGGAAACGGCCAATTTTTCTGAAATAGAACGTGGGAAGAACACAATTTTTGGCCCAGCCCTTAAATGATAAAACTTAGCTCATCTCTGCCCTAATGTTACGAAATTCAATAAGGGGGTGTTTACATGGGAAAACTCGTACCGGCGCGAGTTTCATACCGGGATGACTTCGTGATTTCGTATCGTGTTCGTATCATGATGACTGGGTCATTTCATACCATGTTTACATGTTAACGAAGCCATCTTGGATTGACAAAAATTACGCATGTGCTACCCGTTGCAGTGTACCTGCTAACCGATTTCACACCGAAACGAGTGGTCGTTTCACGTTTTAATACATGATACCGTTGCAAAATCGGAGTGAAATTCTCGCCCCGGTGCGACAACCGGGGTGAACTCACGCCGGGGCGACTCGCGCCGGCATGACATTTTGTGGTGGTATCATGTAAACAAATGTAGAGCCATGAGAGGGAACCGGAGTGAACTCGCCCCGGCGCGAAAGTCGCCCCGGTGTCATGTAAACACCTCCTAAGACACTTCTTTCCTAGACTTCCACCACCTCGCTCGATTTGTCCTCCGTATGTTTCGTTTGTCACATCCTCTTCATGACTCCCACTCAAGGCCCGTTTACACGACAGACAAAAATGGAACGGCTCAGATAATTTCTTTCGTGTAAACGATACGTACCCTACTTTTACCCGAGCCGTTCTGGGACCATAGGCGCCTATGGTCCCGTCGTGGAACGGCACGGATAAAAATTGGTTCCGTACCCGTCTCTTTAGTTCTTGTGCACATCGTGTAAACACTCACGTACCCGTACCATTTGTTTTTTTCTGAGCCGGCACTGTCTTGTCCCCAATTGTTTACTTCTGTGCGCATGCGTATTTAGCTCGAAATGTCTTCCAATAATGGCGGAAAGAAATTAAGAAAAGGGACTGAAAAAGAATAAATCGAAAATAAAAGCGAAAGAAAAGGACTCCAATGTTTGGGCCGATGAAGAAGATGACGTTTTAATAGATGTATTTAGCGAAGAAACACTCCAAAGTTTTTATACCATTCGTCATCAGAATAAGTGTTACATGCCAGATCGAACCAAGCACTTGTTCGTTGCTGCTGCCAAATTGATCTTTCCACTATGGAATGGCAGATTACGAATGTTAGAAGAATTAACATCGGTGAACTTAAATTTTCGTTTCCGCGACGTAATCTCTTTTCTAAGCTTGTCTTGGTTTCACGCTGCTTCAAAAAAGATCCACTTGATTTCCTTCTTGAAAGAAAACGCGAAAGACAAAGTGATAATCTGACATCGTCCGTCTCCATTTTACTTTACAAGCATGTGCGGCGCACACAAATGACAGTGGTCAATTAACGCGGGCTCAAGCATGCCCAGTACTCAGTAGTCAGTCCTTGTCGTTCCACCTAGGTTTAAGACTGGTCCCTCTTTTTATTGCAGCCGTTCCATAATATTTCTCATATACTAGGAGTAATCGGAGCTTAGGGTAGTGCGTTCGGCGGTTGAAAGGGGGGATTTTGTTTTTTTGGTTATTGGGATAGATGAATATGTCTATGGCATATTGTCAAATTAAGGGTTATTGTGTACAGTGAAACCTGTATTTACTCTGTGTATGAAGACGGTAGGGAAACTTTGGTAGCAGAAAAACAAATTACATGTGTAAATCCTTTGAAGTTTGTTGTAGTTGTCGGTAAAGAAAAGTGCTTGGCGGTCCCTTGGGAAAAGTGGAAAAGGTGCACCAAATTTGCATATGTCAAAACGGTAATCACGCTGGCGAAAGCGAAATTCGCAAGTACTAGCTTGTATAAACAGACTACGCGCTTCTACAAATTCTCCGTTTTCTTTGTAGTTTCGCTCGCCAAATTAAGATTAAGTTTTTCCAAACTCTCAGCCTTCATTTCCAAGTTTTCCACGCGCGCTAAAAAAATCACAGAAAGTTTGGAGTGTCTCCGGGAATAAATAAGCCGCGTTTGGTTTCGCGAGCGTTCCATCGATCCATCCGCATAATCTCCATCAAAGTGAGAAAAAAATTCGTCGCTTGATTCTTGCTCGTTTTCTGGCTTGAATCTCGCTCGTGTCCGGCCATAAATTTTCGAACGGGATGGCTTGAATATGGTCCGATTCAAGCTCAGTCTAGCCATCCGAATGTCACGGCGGTACATATGTCTCCCTCTGTTCTTGCTCAATTCTCGTTTGTTTGTCTCGTTCGTGTCAGCCGAATCATCGCCATGATTTGATTCTCGCTGATTCGCATATTTTATATGTTTTAGGACACACTAAGCGTGTTGTGCCAGCGTGTTGTGAGCGTGTAGTTCGGTGAAAACTGCAAAAAAGCTTCGAAAGCAGAAGGACGTACGAAAAGCACATGGAAATACAGAATGTGAGCAAGGATGAGATGAATGAACTAATCTTGCCACGTGAGTTAGTTCGTCAAAGTGAGGCAAAACGTTAGCAAGCGCCTCAAAGCGAGGCAAATGTGTGTCGACGAACCAAAGCAATCTCGAAAAAACCTCCCTTATCAGTTGCACAGGACACCCAATAATGCACAGAACTCCCAACACAAATTAGGACTGCGTTCTCGTTCCTCGAACGCAAAAAGGTCGAAAATTCATGGTACCGCTACTTCTTTTTATCCGAGCCGTTCCTCTTTTTCTGTCGTGTAAACGCGCCTTTAAACATCAGCTCTCCGGCAATCTAAGCATAAGATTTGTGTTTTGCAGGCAAGTAAACTACTCAGCTCGATTAGTTTTTGCCTATTCTGAGTAGTTTTTTTTTTGGCAAATTGAGTTTATTCATTCTGTTTTAGTAGTTCATGGAAGTGTTGTAAAACGAAGATTCCATCAAAACAATTTCCGATTCCACCGATTTTGATTAATTGGACATGTTTTCATATTTTAGTGTCCACAATTAGCTTTTAGCTAAATACCTTGACACTTTAATAAAGTTTATGTATATATGTATGTATGTATGGGTGTATGTGTGTATGTGTGTATGTATGTATGTATGTATGTATGTGTGTATGTATGTATGTATGTATATATGTATGTGTGTATGTATGTATGTATGTATGTATGTATGTGTGTATGTATGTATGTATGTATGTATGTATGTTTTACAGCGCGTCTCTATAAAAGTGATAGTCATCGACAAAGTAAATCAAAGGGCTCTGAGAGCCATCTCGTTAATACGAAACAAGGTAAAGTTAATTTTAGGAGAGAACTTAAGCGGCCACTACAGTTATCTTGGAACAAAGACAAAGCAGCTAGGCTGTTTTTCCGACGAAAATATACAACAACCAAAGGTGTGTAATATGAGAGAGATGATAGCGCGTGAAAAGCGTCGAGCGCCTAGGCAATGGATTCACATGCATTATAGTATGCCGTTATTACATAAAATACTTTTGTACGTCCGTAAAATAGCATGGTCCAAAAGCGTTAAATACGGCAAACATATTCTCCGTTGTCAGCTATCCAGTTTCTTGTTAGATTTCACTTGACCACTGTTCATTTTTTGTGACCCTCTGAAGAAATTTGAGTCTGCATTAATCTCCTAACCTTTGGTGCAAAACAAAATAAATAAAACCGAAATATGAGTATTTTCAAAGGGTTTAAGAGAAAACAATCGCAAGTAGGCGGAACAAATTAACTAAACATTTCAAGAAATGGGAGAAGCTTGTGCTATTTGTTAGCTCATAGTTGGGGTGTCCCGCATGTATGTCCCTTATATCTTTTTTTTGTTTTACCGATGTCTATATTCACCGTTTTTTAGTGTTGTAGAGTGTGTATTGATTGATTTATGATAGTGTACAGTATGTAGTATTGTCTTTTTGTAGTTGGTAGTTTTCTGAGCTGTAATTTACTGGTGTACTTTGTTGTAACATTGTAATTCGTAGTTGTTGTATTTATTATTTAAGTGTGAAAAACTAATAAAAGTTTTTAAATTACAAAAAAAAAATTTACGGTATTCGAAGCATGTTGTCAGTTGCCAGTTAAACCTGGTACAAATTTCAGTTGTCAGTAAAATTTTAGCCATTTGTCAGTTGTCAGTTAAAATTTTAGCCATTTGTTAGTTGTCAGTAAACCCTATCCAGACCCTTCGAGTTCTCTATTGTGTAACATATCTAAATCATATTTTGTAGTTTAGCCCGCGCTCAAGGAGAAAATATGTAACTATTATAGCGCGAAAGCGCGCGTGATATGGCCTAATTCTTAGCCGACGAGGCCGTAGGCCGAGTCGGCTAAAATAAGGCGATATCACGCAAGCTTGAGCGCTATAATAGTTTTATAATTCAACGCATTGATAACAAAGCACAGTTTGAAGAAAAAATATCGAGGCCGGTCCGTCATTTTTGCATTCTCTTGTCAAAATGCGAAATTTACCTCCATCGTTGGATATACGTCATGTAGACATAGCGTATATCGATAACTTTTTTTTACCATATTTGGGCAGTGTATCAATGTGTTGAATTATAATACTGAAGTGTCAGGCTGTTCTACATTGATTGTTCAACTGATCCAGTTAAAAAATACTCAGTTTTTCGAATAAAGGACTACCCTCCTTGTGCCCTCTCCTTTGTTATTGCTAAAAATGTAACTGATATCTTTGTCAGATGCTTTGTTATTTTTATAGCAAAGCTTTCAATTATGACTTGCAGTTGCTTCTGGCAATCTATAAGGATAGCCTAATTTAAACGAAGTCGCTATTCGGCCAAAATAGAGAGCAATAAAATATAGTTGAAGGCTAATACAGGCTATTAAAAAAACTATCGCAAACAAGTCTCTTGTATTTTTGGAATCCTAAGTGACGTCGAATAATGTAAATCAATCATCCAAACCGTAGGAAATTCCACATTTTTTGGAAGATAACGTAAAACACATTTGGTCGCCATTTTGAAAATCACTGGTCTACAACGCGACGTCATATTGGCAGTGATGACTCTACCAAAGCAATGTATTTTTTATTAGATGCAGAGCCCCTATGGATAACAACTTTGAGCTGAAAGAGCCACCCTGATTAAATTTACTCCTTTTTTACAATGTTTTACCTAGAAACGCCGCCTCCCTCCTGACCTTTTGCAAAACTACAAATGTGTAGTCCAACGTATAAATACGCTGTGAAAATACCCCTCTCCCCTCCTCCCCCCACCCCCCCCCCCCACACACACACACACACACACACACACACACACACACACACACACACACACACACACACACACACACACACATCCAAAACACACTGTCGAGGCAAGTATTTAACATGGCATAGTTTAATCAATTTTCAAGTGATAGTTTTGTACAATATGGCAGTTTTTGTATTAGTTATGACTACTTTTTTACATGTGCATAGTTAACAGTTCATGTTTAGACTCTCAACGTCGGTTCATTTTTCTCCAGTACGTTGTTATTATTTAATTTTTTGTGTTTGTAAAAGTAATCGGGTTCATTTACGATCAAGGCATTTGACGACTGTGTCATCGATTTCCAAGTATTCCAGCAACCAGTCGCACTCAGGGCTGCAGCAGGCCATGCCCCTACGGGCTGTAAATAAGAAAAAGAAAATAATAAAACCAAAACGACAAATAAACCGTTCATATTGATCCTATCTGCATACTGCTACATAAATTTTCCTTCAAAGTAATGCGTGTTCATTTTATCGGTAGTTTCTTGGTGTTGCGCATGGTGTGATCACCAAATGACGTAAAACAAAAGATTCAAAAGACACTGAACAATACCTACACCACAACACAAAAGCTAACCAACAATGGCTTCCGCAACACCAAGAAACACCCATTTTATCAGATTCAAGAATTACCTCCAGGAAAATAACAGAACTATTTTTTCCGTAACAGGAGCCTTTCACCTCGTAACCATACATCGTGTTTTTTGAAACTTGCCATTTTTGGGCTTTGGAAAAAATTCCATAAAGCGACACTTCTGCAATGTCCCCTTTCAATGTTCCCTTACAACACTACTCTACTCTTTCACGCAACGCATGCACAGGAAGCAGCGTTGCGTAAAATAAGTGGAAAGAATACGAAAGGACTACGAAGGACGTTATCATTATGACGAAAGGAAAGGAGAATAGTTTGAATGGATCAACGAGTGAAGAATTTATCAAACGGATCTTACCTTTATCGGACAACTCATTTTCCAATTCTATAGAAAAAAAATGGAAAATTCATTTCATTAGATTACTTGTAATAGGAACGTTAATAAATTTATACCACTTCATTGGATTTCATGTAATACTAATACTAATATATTTATACCATAATGCCTTTCGAATTTCGCAAGGTTTAGAATTTACAAAAAGGATAAAAATTTGTCCGGTAGAATCTGCACGGGGTAAAATTTTTGTGTTATTCGTGGAGTCTCACGTCAATAAATAAACTGAAATGAAGATGTTCTGTTTGCATTCCAGTAGCTTTATAATTAATGTCACTAATCAGTTAACACCACTAAACGAGTCAGAGACACTACAAGGTACAACCTGAACGTCGCGTTGTCGAATTTTATAATTTTGTTATTTAGTGTGGTCCTGTGGCGAATAGTTGCAGTGATATCAGTTTCCGTAAATGAAAAATCAAGACTCCTTGAAGGTCTTAAATGTTTTAGTTTAAATCTAAGTGTTTACCTCTCCTCTTAAACTCATTTACTAAGTTCACGGCACCTGTTAATAAAAACAAAACCGCGAGCTGTTAGTGATAACATTTACAGCAGCACGAAGAAGTGAAATGGACAGGAAGTGATTGGGAGGGAGTAAAGACAGTTCTTTTCATGAGAATTGTGCGTTCTAAGCAGGCGTAATTGGATAATACAGGACTCTCCAAACCTCCAAAGGGTTTAGCTCCAATGAAGAGTGGGGTAAGATGAAGCCTGTCAACAAGACCAAAAAAACAGGGGTGGAGAAACGATCGCGATGAGTCTTGTAGCAGGAGTGGCTCCAGTGACGTCAGCAGTGATGGCGACTCAAGTGAAGGTTGCTGGTTCGAGCCCAGGCCTCGCCGTCATGTTGTTTCATTTTTAAGAAACAATGCACCATATTGTCTCTCTCCACCCAGGTGCAAAAAAGGGGAAACCTGGCATGGTATGGTCGGGGTTCACTTGTAGCGGACTAACATATCATCATACTATCACGTTGGCGGGTTATACTTCAGCTGTGTGGGTTTCCTGTGACTCATCAATGATTCACAGTGTGGTTTTAGCGAATTCTTTCCTTAACAACCATGTTGATCTACTTACGTTTCTTGGTTACGGGTTTACAATTTATATGACTCATTTTCAAGTCCACGTCATAGTGTTTCAACATTCCAAGTTCCGGACAATACACTTGATTACGGGTAACTAGAAAAAGAAGATATAAAAGTGTCTCGGGCATTTTTAGCTGTTTCTTTAACCCTTCAAGAGGTCAGGGTCACAATATTTAATACAAATTGTCTTAGTTTGCCGCTTATCACACTGCTCTCCCCAGAACACAGATTATAAAACACGTATTATCAGATACTTTTAAAGTTCCATACACCAAAATGGAATAAAAAAGAAAGAAAGAGAGAACCGAAGAAAGAAAGAAAGAAAGAAAGAAAGAAAGAAAGAAAGAAAGAAAAAGAGGAAAGAAAAATATCCCTTACCACGCTCGGCGTCTTCAGAATCCGTGTCTAAAAAAAAAAAACGAAATAAATCCATTACTATACTGGTGGCTGGCAATACGTCTATTTAATTTGTCAGAAGGTATAACAAAACAAAACAAACCGTAGTCACTGCACATTATCTCACATTATCCATTTTTTTACCGGTTGCATCATTCTGATATTAATTAAACAGTATCCCCTAATTTATAACTTAAATGGAGCATCTAAAGTTGCTTAATGTGTTGATAATTATTTAGTATTTTTATTCTTTCTTATCCTTTTATTTGAACCAGTCTATGCTTTTTTTCCGTTTAGCAAAGGTCTAAGCCCCATTACCGTTAAACATATTTCATTTAGATTTGGAATAAACTCAGTTTAGCAAGTTAGACAATTTTATTGACGATTCAATAATTTTTCTTTTTGTTTCTTGCTTTTCGTCATTTTAATAATTTCATACCTTGTCGTTGATAGAAATTTTCATAGAAATTAACGTTTCGCAAATGAACAGGAAACCGTTAATATCACAGCTAATTTTATCAATTCATGAAGCTAACACTCTTATGTTCAGTTGAATACGATTGAGCAACTTAGCTTGGTTTACATATGTCGGGAAAATTCCAGACGATCGGGGATTTCGCTGTTTTTCGATCGTCTTATTAAAACACAAAATCGTAGACATCCCAGATCGACTACTCGGCTTAAAAGAACAAATAAGATTTCTACTAACTTCTTGCTGTTTCCATCCATTTCATCGAGTCTGAGAAAAATGTTAGAATTGATCATTACATTACGCTTTCGTTAGTAACTATATTACTTTTATGTTGTTAACAGGTGTTAACTGCGTGAAGATTAAGGGTTAAATTTTTGTTGATTTAAAGTTACTTGTGTGGATAATCAAAGGCTCCTATGAGCCAACTCATGGATACGAAACGTTCGGACCGCCACCCCCCCCCCCCCCCCCACCCCCTACGTCCAACTCCCCACCCTCCCCTGCTTTTGTTGATTTAAAGTTACTTGTGTTGATATTCAAAGGCTCCTATGAGCCAACTCGTGAATACGAAACGTTCGGAGCAACCCCCCCCCCACCCCCTACGTCCAACTCCCCACCCTCCCCTCCTTTCAACGTCGTCTCCATGGGTAGGAAGGTGACCATTATATATCACGTGAAAAATGTTAACAGCCGATCAACCGATCGAGCAAAATTTTGTCCCAATGGTAACTCGTTCAACGCATCGCGTGCATTCACGAGTTAAAACGGAACAGGTAAAAATATCAATGGTTTCATTGCCCTTGTTCGATAAAAGTTGCTTGTATGGAAAAAAGGAGTTCAATATCATCATAAATATTTTTAAGCCACTTTCAAACTTAACAGGTAATTAAATTCAAACAAAGTCATAACAGGAGTTCACTTTTAAAGGTTAAGGATTAACTTTGCAATAACATCTCCGTCACAAGATTATTTTTGCTAAGCTTGTCATGGCTGTTTTTTCTTAATAAAAATAGTTTGGATTAAGAAACCAGGTGCAGTAAAAGCTTTATAATATCCTAACGCAAGACACAATGATTGAAGTATGAATATTGGAGGCCCATCAAAACTACTTATTGAATTGGATGGCTTTGCTGTTAACCAGGTGTCAATCAAATCAGGTGTCAGTCAAATCTATGATAAGCTTCTAAAAACTTTAAAGTTTTACTGGAGAAAAAATCCCGACAAAACACCTTATACTGCTAATACTTTATGAGAGTTATCTGGGAGGAAATTTTTGTAATCCAACATTCGGCAAAGTGATTCAAGGTTTTCATAAATTTTGATTATCGAAAGAAAATTTTTATTACGATGGACAATGATATATTTTGATCCCATCTTTAATTCATCCTGTATTTGGCGGAAATCTTCACACATTCAAAGAAAATTTTAAATTTGTTATTGGAAATTGTAAACAAAGAAATCTGTATTTATTTAATATTTTATGCACTTTGAAAAAAGAATAATATGAAAACTGGACAGTAAAATGAATAATTGCGATGTGATATTTGAGTTGCCAAAAAGCCGTATGACCGTAGTAGCACACAGAACCATGCATTGAATTTTAAAATAACATACAAACTTTCAGCTTCAATATAAAAATTTCATTAAGGAAAAGAAATAAAAGTAATGCATTTCTCACCGAGTCTTTTGTTTCTTTGAATTTTTTGATGATATACCTTTTTTATTTATATTACAGACTCTAATGAAGACTATGGGGTAAAATTATGTTTCATATTTCAAACTCCATCTTTAACTGGAAACCGAGAGTCACAGGAAATTGTCGTGTTTCGCTCGACGGAAACGTACAGCATTTTCAGTTGCGTGGCGACCACGGTATGTCAAACTGCCTCGTGAGAAAATCATAAATATTTCACTGTATTATTTACAACATCTTTTCTACGTGAAAACAATACTTTCGCTTTTTATGAAGTTGCGTTGCCTTTAAATTTAGTTGGAAACTTAATACACTGAGAAAACGGTTGATGAAACTCTGAAGATGAAATCGTATTTTCTAGCTTAAAAACGGTAAAATAAAAAACAGAAGCATTCTGTGTTTTATTGTGAGTTAAAACTAAAAATGAACTCATTTAATGATAAAAGCCTGGCAACATCTTCTTTACTCAGTGAAAAATTATAATTTCAGTAAGTAATATATGCGAAATGAAATAACTTTGGTAATCGCGAAGGTGTCAGGGTTGTTGAAATAAATTTTGATATTCGGATGTAGGAATTACTAAGCCATTAGAGCACCGAAAAAAATATTTGTTTCTTTGCATAAGTAATTTTAATTTAACACTGATAAGCTGGGCAATATTAAAGAAAAAGAATATGCTGTCAAAGAAATAATCTTTTTAATTGAAAAGGTAAATGACAAACACAAAAATGTCTTTTAGAGAGTATTTGATATATTGCATAGTGAATAAAATGAAAATCTTAACGTTATTCTATGTTGTACTGCAAAAAGAAAATCACGAAAGATTTCGCTTTACTGTAAATATTTCATTTACTATCAAACTAACTTTTAACAAACCGATTGTAAAAATGAATTTTGTCCATTTAATGAACTTGAGTTCGCAAAGCGGGAAGAGAATATTGATGGATAAAGCTTTAATCTCTTCCCGTCGATAAAGATAGTTGATTACATCTGTTACTCAGTTTCTTAACTCCATTACAACCGGAAAAAATTAGTTCTGCGCTTGGAGGTTAGAGAAAACAAAAGAGTTTTCGTTGTTTGTTGATAGCGTCGCCCACAGCTCAAAAGAAAATCTATTCCAATCTCCCAGGTCAAGCTAACTGAAACGATTCGGTTTTTCTTATATTAAATAGTTCGTTTAAAGGAAACGATCTTTGTGATCTTTTTTCTGAACAATCTGTGACTTCTACGCAAAACTAGATTGTGATCTCGTCTTATTTCTCACTACAGTCTTATTTTAAAAGTTAACTATGAAAATTGAGTTAAATGAAAAGTACACTACGTAGTCTTCTAATTTTAACTGGATCAATTTTATTCCTAACAGTTCTGGCAACATCAGATGATTAAAAAATCTCAATTAGACCATCATAACCCTAGTCTAAGATTGGTCTCATTTGTAGAACATTGACAATTGTCTTTTCTAAACCTTCTGTTAAGTTTTCCCTAAAATTGCCAACTGATAAGATGGTTATAAAGCACTCCCTTGAAATTGAAACCAATTCCTGTAACATCTACTTGTTTGTCGTCAAAAATATAGAAAATTCAAAACATATATGCTAACTGACTGTCTTACCTTGTTCTTTGCTTGGGAATGAACCTGTAAAACAAGACAAAACAAAATGTTAACAAGGAGGAAATGTTATTTTAATTCTCACTAATTCAAGGTGGTTAATCAGTTTTGTGTTGCTGCTAGAGAGCTACATGCTAAAGTATTTAAAATCTGTGTGGTTTTTAAAAAGTGTTCCATTTTTGTTGGAATAAATTTTCTAAAAACAAATCGAACGAGAGAAAAAACGACAGAAAAGATTTTATAATTGTAATCAGGTATTGTAAATTGCATTTCAGAAATGTGAACTAGGGCAGAACCGATGTAAACGACGATAAAAGGAGTTAGATTCTTATCATCCAGTTTTGTGCGTTGATGTCCTTGGTTAGTTTAAATCTGGATTTTTCTCTTTTCCAAATTGCTTTTGGCATGGGAAGAAAAGCCGAGAATAATGTAATCATGTAAATATAAAATGCGATACCGTTTCGTCTCCTTAGAAAGCAATTCCCTTGCTGATTGTATTCGAGTTACATAAATTTTTCGTCATGGATTAAAAATATACGTTAAAAATGTTTGTGATAAGAAGGTTAGAAAAAAGAAATTCGAAGAAACGTTGGAAACAACCTCAAAAGAGACTTAAAAGCATAGGAAAACCAAAGTATAGAAAGGAACACACGAAAACTTACACGATAGTCCAATGAAGGCAGCAAAAATCACTAAAAAGGCAAGTTTGTCCATGGTGAACGCTCTCGACTTATTTTCTTGAGTTGATCACCGGCTGCGTTCCTTTGGCTTTTGTGGCGCACTGAATGTGTCACTCTGCCTTTATATTCTTCTATCAGAAGTAATATTGCAAACGAATATATGATGTGTCAATGGAGGCACTCTCCTATTAGTGTGATCAAGGAAATTAGTTGCAAAGTGACCCCAGGTTTCCAAATAGTATTAATTTTCCTTTTTTTTCATCTCCGATTCCTTTTGTGGGACAACCGCTGGGGCATTTGGAGCTCTTCTCACGCTACTCGGGGGGGCCTTTTGTGCCACGTTAAAAGCCCAGAGGAAGTGATTTTATTTCCCTTAATTTTAAATCCATTCATAAGGTATTTTTCCATTAGATAGGGTCGCGAATGTCTTAAAAAATTTATGATTTTTATTAATCATTTGAACGTGGGCTGGACGCATTTATTACTCAAGCTTCAGTGAGCTGTATTGTTGAAAACGTAAAATACAGACATGTAAAGTTATTGGCTCAGATATAACGATTTATGATACAGAAGCGGGGATAAGAATTTCCTTGATAAAGTCAAGCCCTTGAAAGCTGCCAATTGCCTTTGCAGCGGATTGTTTGAATTTTCTGGTTTATTTGTTTAGCATGTAATGCGATCATAACCTTTGCTTAAGTTGATCTTTATTATATTCGCGCCTTATACGACCCCAACGCGACCAATTTTTTTCTTATTATATCCCCTGTACAATCACCGCCCCACTGGCAACTTATTAAAATTTCACGAAGTTCTTTAGTTCTCCTAGTTTCGATCTTTTGTTCAGTTGATTAACTGTTCCACGCTAGCCGTAGACTTAATTAAATGAACCGGCCGCCAGGCGCCTATCTTCTGAATTCAAACCAGCACAAAACCGCATAAAGGCAAAACAATCAAATCCGGGCCAACAATAACACTTTTCTACCAGTTTGACAAGCTTTTTTGTAAACCTCAGCGGAAATTTTACTTAAAATGCCGACCTAGTGCTTTGTGGTACAAGGTCATGTATATTAAAAGCACTGTCACTAGCTGCACTTTCACAGAGTCTGTAAATTGCAGTATATGACGGAATTAATAACTTTATTTCATTTACACGCGTCGGTTCAATTCAAAGAGTATAGTTGAATAGAACAATGGAAAAGCAAACCGTAGGAGTTTTTGCAATGGAAAGAAAACTGTATTATGGCTTCATCTAAACAAACAAGTATACTTCTCTATAAGAAATATACCCTGCAAAGTACGCACAAAGAATTTCTTTATATTCAGCAACTTTTAATAAACCCTGTCATCAAATAAGGTTATCAAGTGATAAACGAGTTTTAAAACCTATATCTATTTGAAATATTTCTCATAAAAATTGAAAATTTACATTTTTATGCAAGTTATTGTAATTACTTTTCCTTTCAACCGTTCAAAACTAGGATGGTTCTAGGTCAACGAACACTGGTTTGTGTTCTTCTCACCAAAGGGAAGAAATTTCATCGGTTTGTTATTTATTGATTCAGAGTTATCGAGACAAGTTTTAAATCAAAACATCGAACCCAGAAAAATGGGTAAAGATTCTTAATACTGCATAGTAAACCTCGAAAGATTGGTAAAAATAAATCGTTTTGCGAAATTTCATTAATCATTGCCTAAAACGTGGCAAGAAATAGTGAATTGTTAAAAGTTAAGTTCAATCATCCCTCGTTGTGATGATTATAGAATTGAAAGGATGTTTTCCACCGTTAATACATCTTCTTGGTTACGAGTGCAAAGTGAATCAGAGCATTAATTAAGCCGCTAATTTCTCGTTGAGTGAATTGAATTTAAGTATTCTAGAACTATACAACTCCAGCGCGATTACGCCACCATAATGATAATGTCAAAAATATAAATGGGCGTCGGGAGAAAAACTGTTTCGCGAACAACTAAGATTTCAAGAGTACATTAAATCAAACAAAAAATAACTATAAACAAAGATTGTGTTTGAGATGAGAATAAACCGACCAAAATAAACACTTCTTTTGTGAATAACACAGGTGCATCGGTTTATAAAGAACCGGTAAGCTTTTACAGTCTTTTCAACATAATGCAAGACAAATTTATCATCTACTTTTATTACAAGTTTTAAATGCGTTTTTCCTACTGCAGAAAAAAATCTGCTGTTTTTGAATAGGCGATCGTATGCAAGAAAATTGACACCTTGGAATAGCAAACTCTGACTTTAACTCAAATGCGCTTTGCTTCAGTGTTTCGCAAAAAACCGTTTTGATTGAAGGCAAGAGGGTCCGTGCACGGTTCGTCCACTCGATGGTTTTTATTTCTATTCTATATTCAACAACGGAAATAGCCAATCCACACTCTTATTTTAAGTTTTTTATTTGAAATTCTACCAATACAGAACCCGATTTTGCCTAAAACACATCGTTTTATTCAAGTTCAAACTAAAACCACTTAACCTAATTTATGTACATAAGAAAAACGTCAAAATCTCCCCAAATTTCTAAAATTTAACAAATAATCGTCCTTTTACTTGTAAACTAAGATCAAAAAGCAAAACACAAAATCAAAGTCCGTTTTATCGTTTTTCGTTTTATGACCAAACTTAAACAAAAAACGAAAAACGCACATCAACTTCCGTTTTATCGTTTTTCGTTTTATGTACAAACTTAAACAAAAAAACGAAAAACGAAAATCAACTTCCGTTTTGTCGTTTTTCGTTTTATGTCCAAACTTAAACGAAAAAACGAAAAACGAAAATCAACTTCCGTTTTGTCGTTTTTCGTTTTATGTCCAAACTTAAACGAAAAAACCAAATAACGAAAATTGACTTCCGTTTTATCGTTTTTCGTTTTATGTCCAAACTTAAACAATTTAAAAAAACGAAAAACGAAAATCAAATTCCGTTTTATCGTTTTTCGTTTTATGTACAAACTAAAACAGAAAACGAAATAATGAAAATCGACTTCCGTTTTATCGTTTTATGTACAAACTAAAACGAAATTCAATTTTAAACTTGACGTTTTTGTTTGCTTATAGTCATAGAGTGTGGGAGGGAGGCGGGGGGGGGGGGGGGGGTGGGTGGGTTAGCATTTGTGACGTGTAGCACCGGAAATGGGGAGGCCACTGTATTTCTTGGCGGGAATTTTGAAACTCGTGGAGAACCAAAGACGCTTCGTATCTAACCGAGGATTGGCCAAACTAGCAATTTGATTGGCGATTTGGTTTCATCAGGTGAGAAGAACAGAACGGTGTCCATCCTATTTAGTTCCCCCTAACATGGACGAGTTAGATCGAACTTTCATCCTCTGGCGCGAACAACAAATGGTAACTTTCAACGAAGACGATGTCACAGCAGACCGCATATCAGCAGTGTTGAGGGTAAGTAAACCATTTTGATATTGTCACAGCATCTCCCAAAATGTTGTCAATGAAAAGAAGGACAGACAGTTTAACTTGTCACGTAGGAAATTTATGTTTTCCGTGTTACTTTAAAGAGGGGAGTTTTATGTTAAGCGGGATTTCCTTATAAAATCCTGCTTTAGTACAACATTGAATTACCACATTTATTTAGCCGCAGGTAATACGCGAATTGAAAAGGGGCGGCATGCATTGTATGGATCTTGGCTGAGAAGATTTTTCAAGCAAATTTTCAGTTGCAGTCACTGTCAAATTAAAATAGAACTACCTCAATGTATTTAAGTCGAAAAAAAAAACATCAATAAAGGGAGACAAATTAAATTTATACTGCAACTAAAAAATTATAAACACTGACGTTTCAAAAACTTCCCGTGAGAACCGTTTGTTCTGATTGGCTCGAATTCAATGTCAAATTGAGGTTGTACGACACGTGCTGGCTATATAAAACACGACTTTCCCCACGTGGCGATGCGACATTGTCAAAAAATCGCCTTGGCGAAATTCATAAAAATGTGTAAAAATGTATGAATACAAAAGTGCATGATACTGTATGGAAAATTTAAAATCACGACTACTTCGTTTCAACGGGCCGCTTGTGCCGCCACGATTTCACTCTCATCTATCCTGTTTATAGATTTGTTAAGCCTGTAAATGTGCTTGACAACGAAGCGCGATATGTCGCACTATACTCAGTTTTAATAGACCACAGCGTGCGTTATACAATCAGGTCACGCTATATTCTAAATTTTGGCGTAAAAAGGTAAGGAATCGGAAAACTGCGCGACTGAAGACTAAAACTACGCCACGCGATGTCAAGTACGAAAAATTAAACGGATATTAACGGGTATTTATTTATTTTTCTGCTTCGTTGGAAATGTACGCCTGTTATATCGACTGAAATACATTGAGGTAGTTCTATTTTGACAGTGACTGCAACTGAAAATTTCCTTGAAAAATCTCAGCCAAGATCCATACAATGCATGTCGCCCCTTTTCAATTCGCGTATTACCTGCGGCTAAATAAATGTGGTAATTCAACGTTGTACTAAAGCAGGATTTTATAAGGAAATCCCGCTTAACATAAAACTCCCCTCTTTCAAGTAACACGGAAAACATAAATTTCCTACGTGACAAGTTAAACTGCCTGTCCTTCTTTTCATCGACAACATTTTGGGAGATGTTGTGACAATATCAAAATGGTTTACTCACCCTAAACACTGCTGATACGCGGTCTGCTGTGACATCTTCTTCGTTGAAAGTTACCCTTTGTTGTTCGCGCCATTATCGGCCAGAGGATGAAAGTTCGGTCTAACTCGTCCATGTTAGGGGGAACTAAATAGGATGGACACCGTTCTGTTCTTCTCACCTGATGAAACCAAATCGCCAATCAAATTGCTAGTTTGGCCAATCCTCGGTTAGATACGAAGCGTCTTTGGTTCCCCACGAGTTCCAAAATTCCCGCCAAGAAATACAGTGGCCTCCCCATTTCCGGTGCTACACGTCACAAATGCTAACCCAACCACCCCCCCCCCCCCGCCTCCCTCCCACACTCTATGACTATAAGCAAACAAAAACGTCAAGTTTAAAATTGAATTTCGTTTTAGTTTGTACATAAAACGAAAAAACGATAAAACGGAAGTCGATTTTCATTATTTCGTTTTCTGTTTTAGTTTGTACATAAAACGAAAAACGATAAAACGGAAGTTGATTTTCGTTTTTCGTTTTTTTAAATTGTTTAAGTTTGGACATAAAACGAAAAACGATAAAACGGAAGTCAATTTTCGTTATTTGGTTTTTTGTTTAAGTTTGGACATAAAACGAAAAATGATAAAACGGAAGTTGATTTTCGTTTTTCGTTTTTTTGTTTAAGTTTGGACATAAAACGAAAAACGACAAAACGGAAGTTGATTTTCGTTTTTCGTTTTTTCGTTAAAGTTTGGACATAAAACGAAAAACGACAAAACGGAAGTTGATTTTCGTTTTTCTTTTTTTTGTTTAAGTTTGTACATAAAAACGAAAAACGATAAAACGGAAGTTGATGTTCATTTTTCGTTTTTTTGTTTAAGTTTGGACATAAAACGAAAAACGATAAAACGGACTTTGATTTTGTGTTTTGCTTTTTGATCTTAGTTTACAAGTAAAGGGACGATTATTTCTTAAATGTTAGCAATTTTGGGAGATTTTGAGGTTTTTCTTATGTACATAAATTAGGTTAGGTGATTTTATTAATTTGAACTTTAATAAAACGATGTGTTTTAGGTAAAATCAGGTTCTGTATTGGTAGAATTTCAAATAAAAAGGTGAAAATAAGACCGTGATTGGCTTTTTCTGTTGTTGAATATAAAATAGGAAATCAAAAATATTGAGTGGACGAACCGTGCACGGACCCAAGAGTACTCATTTTTTTGGGGATAACATATAATAGAGGTTATTCAACAGAGATAATTTAACGAGAAAGAAAACGCCAT
Source organism: Cladopsammia gracilis (assembly GCA_022457155.1). NCBI lineage: Eukaryota > Metazoa > Cnidaria > Anthozoa > Scleractinia > Dendrophylliidae > Cladopsammia > Cladopsammia gracilis. The sequence goes on along the minus strand of JAJGOT010000299.1, from coordinate 315,958 downwards.
TTCCGAATTTAAAGAAGTATCTAAATTCAGGGAACATTTCTGATAAATAATTAACGGATCTATTAACAAGCGACGTTTCTGGAAAAAAGAAAATAAAAAACCGCTGCCTTTTAAACGTCTCTTAAAATATTCACGAAAATGAGGAGGCGAAAATAGAAAAAAAGATATAGTTATCAAGTGGTAAACCGTATATTCTGTTTATATATATATATATATATGTATATATATATGTATATATATATGTATATATATATATATTTTTTTCTAATAAAAATTAACATTTTGGTTTTTTTTTAACGCCAACGCTTTCTAACATATAACAACTTCGAAAAGATTGAATTTTACTAATATCTTGCGAGTCAAACTCAAAATGTTTGAGTTTTTAAACGAGAACAAATAATTTTGCTTTCAACTGAGTTTTACTTTATTTGCATAATTCAGTTGAACAACTTTGTTTTGGAACTTGAAAATTTCCTCTCTGTTTTCTTCAATCAGTCTTTGTTCTCCCTGTACAACACGCTTCCTTTTTACATTCATTGAGGTTAATTTGAATTTGCGACGGAAGCTGTTAATATTCTGTACAATGTACTATACTGTGTTGAAGGAATGCCTTTTTTATTTCTTCATGTTAAACGTTTCCGAAGTTGATGAAGAAATGAAAATGGTTTCATTTCGAGCATAAAAGCCATTGATTTTAAACTTGCAATGCAAAAAACACATTAATACAAATGTTCCGTCTTGTACTTGGAATCATTTTTGGTAAATCATTTTTGTTCACAAAGGGTAAAAAATGTCAACCTTTAAAATTGTGAACCATAGTGAAACCCTAGCGGAATGTTCTTAAATTTTACATAAAAATTATACAGTTTTCAAAACATGGGTAGAACAAATTATACTTAAGCCACCAACAAGACAAAATTCGCCGAGGCAAGTAGTTTTCTTGTCAACGAAACCAAAAAAGTATTGTCAAATCCTTGGATAGCCTTTAAAAAACCATTTCATATTCATTTAATTGCACTGTACATGTATATATATTCATTTTTGCATGTAAAAAGGAATTGTAGGAAAATACATACCGTTTACTTAAAGACTTCTTCCCACTTTCAAGTGCGCGTGCAATTTCAATTTTCTCTGCATGTCCACAACTTATACTTTCGAGTAACCCACCCACCGACAAATAGTTCATTTATTTTACCTTTGAATGAAAGCTCTAATGTCAGCAATTACAGATAAAACTTTAGTGATGCCCTTTCCATCCTAATTAACATTTAAATGACGCAAACTTCAAACACTGTGAGAAATGACAAGCTTCCCTGCGCGGTCTTCATTTATGTTTAGTTTCCTTGATAACTGGCTTTCGATCAGTTTTGATGGCAGCAACATATATGTCACCAACAACGTTTTAAACATATGCCGGTGATTAAAGTAAGATGTAGATATATAGTTTCTTCGCTTTTTAATTTTTGCAGTCAATTCATCTTATTGTGTTACTTGTCTGTACATCTAAACGGAGGTAATCAACGCCTGATCAACGCTTAGCTTTAAATGTCGGAGCATTAAAGAATATAGAACAATTTTCTCTAATGAAGCAAGTTAATGAAATAGAGTCGCTTATAATCGTTTTATCTTATCAGTTTCTTTACTTTTCGTATTCTAGACGTTCATTTAATCCGATTGATTAGATTCGTTGCTAAACTGAGACAATCATTGCGGTGCATGAAAAAGGTTCATCTGAAACGTCGGAGCATCTTAGAATATATAACAATTTTCTTCAAAGAATCAAGTTGATGAAATCGAGTCGCCTATCATTTTGTCTTTAAAAATTGACGCCTTTCACAAACATTTAGAGATTAAGGGAAAATTGGCTTGTCATTGCTGTGTTTTGCATGGATGGCTACATTATTTTATCACGGTTTTGAAAGAAGCAAAAATATATCCTCAGAGTTCTGTTCCCATAAAAATGTTGTAAGTTGTAGTTAAATGAAAGATTGGAATTAACAATATTGTTGCCAAAAGAACAATTTCACTCGATCGTTCATGTTTTGTGGTTTTAGCTTAAACGTCGACTGCAGAATAATTACATGTGACTATTCAAATGAAGGCTGAGCACTGTCTTGCTGTTTATTTGGCTATATGACTTTCTTTTTTTGCAAAGGCCCATACAAATACAGCGATTTGAATACGAGAAACTACACACCAAATAATAAATATGCTTGAATAGATTTGCTGTACAAGGACGGGTAATTCTAAATTTTGAAGTAGTAGATGAAATCCTAAACTATGACCACTCCGAGTGAAAGCTATTAAGCAGTACTCCCTGTGCTGCTGTTCATTAGGCTATATACTAGGCGGTCCTAAACATTTGAGTTTGTGGGTAAAATCCTAATATAAGAAGCTATTGAACAGTGCTTCCCGTAGTGATGGTTCTAACTTGAGTCTTGAATCTAAATGATATTTGATCATTTTAGTGAAAGATAGAAAGAGATGCTTCTAACTTTTGATTTTTTGACCACTCAAATGAAAGCGTTTTTGGCATTTATTTCCTATTTCAGTACCCGTGCTGTTTACAAGCTGTGGCTTGTATGCTGCAAAAAAAAATGGAGGGGAAAGGGAAGGAACGCCTGCTATAAGATCCGGGCTATTCGTATTACGCCCATCGATTTTCAGATAATCGGATTATGTCAACTGTCAAAACGTTGACCAATCAGAAACAGCGCGCGCTTTTACGCATGGCTGAATTCACGCAGGAATTTACCATCTGCCTCGTTCGAATTTTATCGAAGTGAGAAAAATAATTTTGGGAAAGAAAGACAGAAAACGAAGATGACAATGCACAGCCTGGCGACAACAACCTACTGTAATATTGATAATATTTCAGGAATAACCGAAAAACAGCTGAAAGTAATGATTTTATATCCCAGTGGAAACATCGTTGTACGCGATTCCTTTAACGTACGAAATCGCTTATTTCAAAATTGGAAGGCTGCCGTATCCAGTGGGCAAAACTGCTGGCACATCCCTGACATCGAGAAGAGATCGTACAGCCGATTCTTGCCAGGTTTCAAGCTCAAATTGTAGCTACCAGCGAGATTTAAATCGGCCAAAGCGTTAGCCAAAACCGTTAAACGTCTCCGTCCGCCTCCATCGTGAATGTGATGTGTGTGATGTGTTTTGAATAATTACTCATTGTTCGTTAGCCAATCGGATTTTGCGGCCGCCAGCGACCGCAGAAATGAACAAAAGGGGGTGTTTATTGCAGGCGTCCTTTCTCCCTTTTCTCCCCAGTTCCCCCCTCCCCGACGCCTGTTTTAACTGCTTCATAATTTTTAGTGTATACTCTTTTGTTTTAAATTTCCAGGGCCCCTATTGATAATAGCACCTTTATGCTGTTGAGGTCACCCTGGTAAAATATTATTATTATTATTTTTATTATTATTATTATAATTATTATTATTATTATTATAATAACAATATTATTATAATAATAATAATTATTAATAATTATTATAAGAATAATAATAATTATAAGAATAATAATAATAATTATTATAAGAATAATTATTATAATAATTATTATAAGAAGAAGAAGAAAGTGTCTCAGTTTAGTATGCACGGGTGTTCTCAGTATAGTTCCTCCAGCATTTTTCCTCTGAAAGTGGGTGGGAAAATTACCCTGAAAGCCCAGCGAACACAGTCTCGTTCACAAGACAACTCCTGCTTTCTATTATGATATGGTTTTAAAATCCCATCATCACATCTCTCTGGCCACCATGACATTACAAAATGGTGTACCTTACTAAGCACAGGATCAAGAAGGGTTGCCTTTCCAATATCCTAAAAATCATCATCAATTGTACATACACGATAAATGGCACCCTCACCACCCCGGCAATCTTGAGTTCTCATGTGGTAACCTAGAGAGTACATCATAATTGGCATGGTCTTCAGATCTTCTGTAATCAATGTAAAATGGTCTATTTGCGTTGGTTATATACCAACCCTGGTTGGTTATATATGTTTGTTGTAGTATACCCGGGCATATAATAGAAGTAATATGGACATATCGTTCGCAATATTTTACGATAATATGAACCTTTCGGTAGTAGTTTCTGTGAGTTCGGCGAAGAACGAATGACGTAAAACAAAAGAAATAGAAGACAGAAAACAATATAACTCCAAAACAAGATTAAAATACAAAACGTTATAAACAATGAAAATGCATAGAATTTAACACGTGAAAGAGATAAAAAAATTCGTGCTAACACGCTAATAAAGACACAAATTCAAATTGACACTTTTATTTAACTTATGTTTCAAATAAAATCCACAACAAATTAGTTATTATTTCTCAATGTTTGTTTTTTATAGGCTTGTAGCAACAAACAAACAAAGTGCAAATTGAGGTTCATATCTGGCTGTAGATGTCTTCCCTGAATATGCTTTCGATGAATCCTCTCTCGATTGAGGAACCTGACTTACTCAATCGCTTTCGAATGCGCTATTGATTGTGAGGCCCTCTTTAGCTATCTATCTGTATTTGCATGTTTTGTAATTCTTTCGAAATTTGTAAAATTGTAAAGTAAGTACTTATTAGTATTTTGTAAGTTGTAACAACTATAATAGCTAGTGTGGATTGAAAGAGTGTGCGTGAGTGTGGTTAGGTAATGTTATTCGGCTGTTGTCTGTATATTTGCACAATGGTAATAAAAAAAGATGTCTTCCCTTTGCAAGTTGAAAAAATCTCATTAATCAAAAAAAATTATTATCCAACTTTAACATCACAGCTCATCACAGCTAGAACTTTGATGCCAACCGTAGATTCAGAACCGCCCCTGCAATAACTTCTGTCTCAGTTACAATGAAATAAAGAAAAAGAGAGTTATTTTGATCTTGTTCATCACAATTATGCTGTGTTCACATCAGCACCGAAACATGTTTATAGTAAACATGTTTATAGTAAACATGTTTATAGTAAACACGTTTACTGTAAACATGTTTCAACGAAACGCGTTTCCCGTGAATGTGTTTGCAATTTCATTGTTCACATTAGGCCCCGTCCACACTAATCCGTTTTCAAACGAAAACGGAGCTGTTTTGCTCCGTTTTCAAAAAGATTTGCGTCCACACTTATCGTTTTCGTATCGTTTTCGCCCGTCCACTTTACAACGCCGTATTGTTTTGAAAACGCTTTGATACCCTAAGTGCGCATGCTCAAATGAACTCTACGCATGCGCATTTCAATATATCGGCCTGCGAAATTGGCGCCATTCTTGATTCTTTGTTGTTGAGTGTTGTTTTGGTTTAGAATTCTTCGATATTTTCCTTCTAAACGATGCCAAGAACAGCTGGAAAGCAACCAAAACCTAAAACAGACTGTTTCACATGGACTGATGATGAAGTCGAGCTACTTCTGAAAGTCACAAACGAATACAAAGTGCAGAAAAGCACCGAGAGTGTAGACTGGGAGTCAGTCCAGTCGAAGTATGGCGACATCTTGGATATGTTTCACGGTCGAGTGGTCTGGCTATTTTGATGACGTAACCGTTTTCAGAAGGCATCGTTTTCTCCGTCCACACCAGAAAATAGCGTTTTCAATAAGCATCGTTTTCAAATCGCTCCACTCTGGGGAGCGTTTTCGAATCGCTCCGTTTTCAGTGATCGTTTTGTGTGGACGATAGCCGTATCCGGAGCAAAACAGCTCCGTTTTCGTTTGAAAACGGATTAGTGTGGACGGGGCCTTAGTTGTTAATTTCAAAACACGTTTCACGCCTTTTTCTATAATTTATGCTGTTTTGCAAAACAAGCATATTATAATAAAGCTCGCATAAAATCTTTATAACAAGACATGAAGCGAAATAAAATAGAACTTAAACTCGCTGTTGTATGAATTGTCGTTTAATTTCACTTCTCAAGCCCTTCGGTAACGAAGGGCATTGCAGCGTTCAACAAGGAGAACTAATCATTTGCGCGAACATGTTTCGTCTGGCTTAGATCGAAACTACCTCGAGAAGTAGTTTCAATCATGCTAGAGTGGTTTTACTTAACGCGTGAAACACTATCTAACAATTACTTGTGATAGTCCAAATTAAACAAAAGAAAACAAGGGAATTATAGTCTAATAGTGCGTACTATTCTACTAACTATTTCACGGGTTAAGTAAAATCAATCTATAACTGAAGAATAAACGTGTTTCGATCATGATTCGCGCAATGTGCCGCCTGATGTGACGTGTAACCACTGCTCGCCTCGACTACCTAACCTGCTAACTGCGGGCAGAGGATATGTTGCTTTCTGTAAATTTGTGATAATTAATAAACAGTAGTAAACAGTAGTTAGTAAATTTCCTAGTGAAACATGTTTCATTCGTGATCAGACTAAACATGTTTCGCTCTAGTGTGAACACAGCATATCTTTAAAACGTTTTCAAAACTAGCGCGTTATCACGCTTTGTTCATTGGGCTTTGCCTCACATTTTAGAAACATATTAAAAATACAAGCAAATATAACTTTAGCTTATAGATTATTATTATTATTATTATTATTATTATTATTATTATAACTTAAAACGCGCATGTCGATAATTTACTGATTAAATTAAACTCGATAAAGAGTGGAACGTCTATTAATAATTTCCGATGGAAAAGTCCCTACGGACGAGAAACAAAAGTTTAGAGTGCTTTTACTTAACCCGTAAAACACTATCTAACAATTAGAGTGCGATAGTCCAAATTAAACAAAAGAAAACAATGGAATTATAGTCTAAGAGTGCGTAGTATTCTACTAACTATTTCACGGGTTAAGTAAAATCACTAATACTTTGCTTTTACCGGTTAACTGGGGAATATTATTGTCTCTGCTGAGAGCTTTCTAAAACTTGCCTCTCTCTTCTAAATAGAAAGGTGGATCACAACTATATGAAATGCGATATATTTAATTCATCTTTATTGTTCGTAAACAACTCGTGACTATGTTCCTTGTGCGTACCTTTTGTTTCTCATCAAATACGCAAGAGTGAATTAATTGGTAATTACACTGGACTATTATTCTTACGTTTAATATAACTTATTTACTTATTTGATACGTAATCGTGATATATATATATATATATATATATTCACACTATGAAATTAGTCTTTATTTACAGATTACTTTAAATAAAATTACTTATTTTCAGTTAAAGCACATTAGATATACAAGTTTATGAAAAATATGCTTTTCTAGTCACTCCTTTAAAAAAATACTACATTTTGGGGATATGGTTTTTTAATCCGACTGCATAATGCCAGCGTGCACAAATACATGTAGGAACTCTTTTTTTTTACAACGTTGCGAGCAAAAATAAGGGTCTCAATGCTGGTGAATACACGGTGCATTCAGAAATTACGTCCAATGTAGTTCAAAATATTGCAAAGCGTTTCCTGAGCTTCATTACCAAAACATGATGATACTTGCAAGGCTCGAAGTCAACGAATCGAACCTGCTAACATGTAAACCTTTGGTAAACCAGGTTACAAAAGGAAAACGAGATTCTAATCACGACATCAAATCATTGCCGTGGATCCTGGTCTTGAGAATGGTCAATAAGCACTATTAAAACCCGGTTAACACGACACGATTTGTCGGACGGATTTGATAACTTGCTGGGTATAGGCAGGCTCATTTACAAGATACGATTTGCGACTCCATTTCTCTACAGTTCGTAACGTGAGATTGAAAATCGGCCTGATTCATAAATATTTTTTAAATTGGGTAGATTTTATTTTTCACAACTGAATCGGCCTTGAATCCTATGATTCATGCTCTGATACCATCAGGACGGCAACTCGCATCGCGTAAACCAGCCTTAAATCGATATCGGGGACAGCTTTCTATGTTCTATGGAGGTTAATAGCTGAGAAAAGTCTAGCCAAAATTACATGGAACATGTACTCTATAAACCTGAACACGGTTTTGTGTTGCCTCTCAAGGTACGAGTCATTACCATTCCACTGCAATTACTAAAGGCTATACAGCAGCATACAGATTAGTGAATAGTTTCTTAATTAATTGGTTAAATAACAGTTTCGGATTTTGTACTTTTTCCATTTTTAAAAATGTCAAAGAACGATCGATTATTTTCCGCAGTATCATTTTCGTCCTGCCACATTTGACGATGGGGTTTCGATAGGTCTCCGTTCACTAAAGTGCTCGCAAATTCCTCCTTCATCTGTTGTAGTTCTCCTGTTAAGTCTTTGAGTCTTTCCTCCATTTGTATAAAATTCTGCATCATGGACATCTTTTTATTGAGGGGGATGAGGTTCCCTTTCTCGGATCCACCGCGAAAAGAGGGCGAACCTCGTCCTGCAAGAATAATCGTTGTCGTTCAGGATCGTTCAGCTATTTCATTTAAAGACGATATATCAAATCATGACGAACGAGACTTCAGACCTTGCAACAACGCTCGATAGATTGAAGAAGGGAAATTTTTATAAAATACATCAACAATTGGTTGACAATCACGCAAAGACACTTTCGGGGGTTAACCTATTAATTATTAACCTCAAATTTTAACTTTTATTTAAACCAAGAGAACATCTTTATTTTCTTTTTCTTTTGTTTTCCCTCTCCAACTAATTACCTAAAATTCACAAAACGTAACATAACATTGATCTAAAACAGATTTGAGGCTTTTTTTAAAATTGTTAAAACTGTTAAAATGATAACTTGATAATAAAAACAATAATCAATAAATAGTGGAAAATGTTGGTTTTTGTGGAGGTAGGAAAACCGAAGTACAAGCTACCGACTCAATCACATTAAATTGCGTTTGTCAATAGCCGATTGTTCTAACAAATTGACGTTTTAATATATATAGATAGCCCAAGCCTAACAGCGTCGCACGTTGAACAAGCTTAACTAAGGTGAAACTTAACTAAGGTGAAAGGTTGGAAGCACAAGAATTAAGATTGACGAACGGGCTATTTTCAATTTTAGCAATTCTCAAAAACAGTATTACGCGACCGTCTGCACAGTACATTTTTATAGACCGTACAAACGTTCACAAAAACAACTTTTCTCTGTCTAGAATAACTAGTACCACTACTTTTCGAAAAAATACAGTTTTTGTTTGTCAAAAATTGCCCGAGAAACTGATTTGAAAATCAAAAATTGCGAAAATACACAAACATATTTGCATAAGGCGATGCGAGTGAAGATAGAACTGTACTATAAAATCAAAGTCTTGTTTTGTTTACATAAAATCGCTTTTCAAACTATCTAATGAATGAACAAACACATAAAAATGGACAACACAATCTTCTTTCGAAAACATTTATTCAAATCTCCATTAGTTTACGTTTAAAAGCAAAACGCGTACCATTTCTTCGATGAAATTCAAGAGATCGATACAACTGAATTTAAGCACGTTTTAAAATCAATTCTCCAAAACTAACAATAACACCAATAAAAAGTCACTCACAGATTGATATCAACATAAATTCTCATCGAAAACTGTAATCTGTTTTACCTTTAAGTCCCTCGCTTGCTTGGAAATTCAAATCTCCGCTTCTGGTTCTGAAATCCGTAGAAAACAAACATCTCCCGCATTGATAAAAACGTAATACATGAAGTTCCTCGAACGAAGATTTTATCCCTGAAAGCTCGTCTTTTTCCGCTAAAGCGGCTTCTGAGTATCCCTTAATTAGTATCCTTGTCTTGAGTAGCAAACCGCGAAATATTCAGGGAGATAACGCCTTTAATTTAAACGGTTTTCTCCGCTTAGTAAATTCACAGCAAAACATCAAAGTTTTTTTCTAGCTGACGTGACATTCGGCCGTGTAACCGCGCGAAAAACAAAGCCTCGCTTTGGTTTCAACAGACGTCGTACGCGCATGTTTTGCGACGCCATACGCGCCCGCGAGCTAGTCCTGCGCGACGGCGGTGGAGGGCGGGCACACGCGCGCCCGCGAAACATTCCGCTAGCCATGACCATGAAAAATGACGGGCATGGGTTCTATGAGTATGGGGCTGCGCCAAGTGCTCCGCTAAAAATTGTTGGAAATGAAGTCTAAATTTCGATTGTTTTAGTAACAAATGGAAAGAAAATAGGCGATATCCATAACGTTTTTTGTACACTAAAATTATATTTCCACTTATTTTTAAGATAGTTTATTATAAATAAATAACTTTAGACTTCATTTCCGACAATTTAACGTCAATTTGTTATAATAGCAGAGGTTTCCTTTTTTAAAAGTATTAGCTAAGAAGACAGCCAAATGTAACTGTTAAGAGACTGCAATTTAGATAAAATCCGCACAAAAATATCATAATGAACCAATATTAAACGTACATGTTTAGCTGGATTTTTGAAAACCATGCCGCTCTGAGGAAATGTCTGGGATTGTGTTTCTCCGTGATTTTTTGTCGTTCAAAAACTGTCTAAAATTCACAATTTATAAACAAAAGACTGTTGTTATAGTCTTTTTTTTCTCGCTCCCTTTCCCTTTTCTCTCTCTATTCTGTGATTTTCGCTCTGTTCGGGCCGTCATAAAAACCATTGTTAGAGCTAGTTGTAGTGAAATTGCTGTAAATTTCATCCACCATGTTATTAAAAAATCAGCAAAGAATATTCTTTGCTTCTTTTTTTTCTCAATTCTTGATGCAAGTTAAGATATGTTGTGCTCGACTACTATTACTATTTTATTATTGTTATTATTATCATTACTATAAAATTTTATAATTGACAATACTTTATTAACAAATTTCTTAAAAATCGATTAAGCCTTAACATCAATCTCATGTACACTTGCAGAAAAAAGCTATAAAGTTCATTCATATAAATTTTCATTTCATAACGCTTGACAAGTTCAAGCAAATAGATATTCAAAAATATATAATTTGAACAACTAATGAAGTAAAACAAATACTAAATATTAACTGTAGGTAATTAAAATACATTTATATTCAAATCGATTGAAAAACGTACTCAAACGTACTATTATTACTATTATTACTTTATTATAATTTTATTATAACTTATTATTTAATTAAACTATCTTTCAGTATTTCATTTATCTTGTAACTCTTACTATTGTAAGCGTTTGTTGTTCGTGTTATGAATAAAGTAATTAAAAAAAATGAGCTATATGCATACCATTAATAATACATGACTTACCCCTTCGTTGTTTGAGAACCATAGCATTGCACTTAGCATACAGTTCCCACATGATACCGAGAAATATCAGCGCAAGGAAAATACCAAGAAGACAATACAAGATAAATTTAGTCATTTCCGATCCAGTAGAGAATAGCCCTTCCATTTCGTCTTGCAAACTTGCCGTCTAAAAAAATAAAAGAAAATATCAATATGCTATCCATAGTCATAATTGACGTACACCTTTTGTCCTTCATTACTAAGAAATAAAAATTTAATTACCGTCTATGCAACATTCATCTTAATCGTTTTTATAGTTAAGAAAACAATCATAATTTTTAATTGTTCGCATGGTCATTTTTGCATCAAGACATTTATGTCAAAAACTGCCAATTTATTTCTGTTTATCGACCAAACCTTTTCGTTTTGTTGCAAGCTGCTTCATTGCTTTTACTAAAGTTGACCTTCAATCGTACCTGTTTTACGATGAACATTTTCATACACTTATTAGTGTAGATCATTGCAATTGGTTTGCAGTGTTCTATTCTCTTACATTTCCGTTTTTAAGTTCTGTCAGGCTGGAGAATATCTTTTCTACAACTCAAATGCAGTTTCAACTGCATAAAAAATTAATTTTTGTATTAAAATACAAAACTAAGACAAGCAAAGCACTGTCACGCTTAAGTGAGGGTTTTCCAAATATGGTCATTAGAAAATGATTTTTCAAACGCTGCGAGTTTCAACCCCAGTTTATTATACAATAGAGGTTTTGCACGGCAGCCATGTTGCATGGCAGGAACAATGAAAATGTTTTGCATTAGAAAGAACATTCTTACCCATAGGGTAAAGAATCTATTGTTCCTGCCATGCAACATGGCTGCCGTGCAAAACCTCTATACTAGTACTCACTTCCTTTAATTGAAAAAAAAAACCAAAAAACAAACAAACATATATTTCGTTAAACGACTAATGTCGAGTCATCTATCCATCAGGATATTTTTAGGTTCTTCTTAAACTGGTTGACTGTCCAAATGCTTGTTAACTTTTTTTCCACATGAAGTGAAATTTCACTACCATTTTTAACCCGTGAATACGCGCATGGGTAATGAACGGGTTATCGGTAACGGAGACAGATATGCAAATGAGCACTCACTTGCTCACTTACTCACTCCTTCCATCAGCTGTTAACTTTGTGACGTAATGTTTGTTACGAATGCGTTTTGTAACAAGAATAACGTGAATCCAGCGATAACAATAACTAATTGCTGTAAACGAATATAAATAACAATAAGCTTAATGATGTTTCGCATTTGGAGTCTTTAATGCAACGATAAAATCGATTTAAAACGATTTTTCAACCGAGACACGCGTTTTGATGCGTATCTATTTTGAAGTAATTAAATTTATCCTATTCCAAGCCAGTTATCACGGTGGCCGAACGGTGTAAAGCGCGGACTGTAAAGCCTGGTTTTAACTAGCGACGCAAGCACAAGCGCAAGCATAAGTAGTTTTAATATGCCAAGTGAAAACGAACGTCGTCACAAGCATAAGCACAAGCATAAGAACACGATATTTACTAGTTACAAGTTCAGTCCCTTGGCCAATATGGCGGCAGAAACTCTCAAGCACCGAGTGTTGTTGTTTCTTCTACTTTTGCGACGGAGAAAGCGAAAGCGACTACAAAAAAAAAAGAGGAAAATGAAACGTTTTTGAGTTAGGGATATTTTTAAAGAAAGAAGAAGCCAAAGATGATTTTTACAACCACGTGGAGAAGCTACGACTTCGGAGATTGTGAATTTTACTTTTGAATTTTACTCGCGCTTGTGTCTTTTTGTTTCTGTCTTTAAATTCCTTACACTCTTTGTCATACAACATTCTCTAGCTCCGAGCAACCTCGGAAAACTTTTCATCAAAATCAACCGCGGCCTCCGCCATTTTGTTCAAATGCTCAGACGCGGGGGAATTTGGAACGAGTGCTTTAATTGGCCAGACACGGCCGGACGCAAGCACAAGCGCAAGCACGAGAAAAGGAAAATTTTTGATCCTTGTGCTTGTGGCTTGTGCTTATGCTTGCGTCGAGGCCGTTTTCACGGTGAAATAAGATCTGTTATGCTTGCGCTTATGTTTGCGTCGCTAGTGAAAACCAGGCTTCAGCCGAAAGGTCCCAGGTTCGAGTCTCGCTCATGCCGTCCCTTTTTTTTTAAAAAAAATATTGAACTGTGTCAGTGTGAAAACATAAGCTTACCGCAATATCAGCGTTGCGCGTTAGCATTTCTTATTCACGGGTTGGCTCTAAGATTTTTTTTCGGTAATCTGAAAATAGGTGTTCTAAGAATTATTTTGATGGGAAAATACGTCACTTGAAGTGGCGGGAACATATAATTTAAACAAGCGACGCAAGTTGGGCATATTCAGTACTATTCAGGAGCCCATCATATTAGACAAGGACCTGGGTTCTAGTGACGCCATTGGCGTGTTCACAACTGAGCTCGTCACTTGTTTTTACAGTGGAATTATAGCAACTTGTGGAAAGATTATTTCGATTAAATATGGCAGAAAGCGACGCGTATTTTAGCACCGGGTTCGTCCCCTTCTTCGCCACATTTTGTTGCGATCGAACATACGAATGACGTCACAAATACCTTTTTGAATGAATGGAAATTACCTGGAGCTCAGCAGGTATCAGTGTTTCTTGCGCGGATGTTTTGGCAACCCCAATTAAATCTGGAGATAATTCCTGTAAGACTGACGCACATTCCGCAATCTCGGGGGGTTGTCCGTCCTTGACAACGGAAGCTATATAATAATCCATGGGATAATCGATGTTTCGGATCAAGCGGATTTGCCTACTTTTTTTCAAGCCGGATTTATCGAGGAAATGAAACGCCGTGTTTCGATCCACAAGTACTCTTCCGATTGCACCACTGCTTAGATTCCTTTGCATTTCTTCCAGGTTGTTGAACTCTGTAAATTGAAATATGTCATAATTAGTAAAAATATAACTGACACTGTCAGGCTCGCGATTTGGTGTCCGATATAGAGAACAAAAGCACTGTATATAGCAGTTATAGAGGACAAAAGCACTGTATATAGCAGTTATAGTGGACAAAAACACTTTATATAGCAGTTATAGTGGACAAACACACTGTATATAGCAGTTATAGTGGACAAAAACACTTTATATAACAGTTATAGAGGACAGACACACTTTGTATAGCAGTTACCAGTAACACGTACTCAACTGAACATTCATGGGGGCCTAGTTTTGGTGGAGTAGATAAGTAGAGTAGATAAGAAGAGTAGATAAGAAAAGTAGATAAGAAGAGTAGATAAGTAGTGTAGATCAGACAAGTAGAGTAGATATGTAAAGTAGATAAGAAAAGTAGGTAAGTAGAGTAGATAAGTAGGGTAGATAAGTAGAGTAGATATGTAAAGTAGATAAGAAAAGTAGGTAAGTAGAGTAGATAAGTAGAATAGATAAGTAGAGTAGATATGTAAAGTAGATAAGAAAAGTAGATAAGTAGAGTAGATAAGTAGAGTAGATAAGTAGAGTAGATAAGTAGAGTAGATATGTAAAGTAGATAAGAAAAGTAGGTAAGTAGAGTAGATAAGTAGAGTAGATAAGTAGAGTAGATAAGTAGAGTAGATATGTAAAGTAGATAAGAAAAGTAGGTAAGTAGAGTAGATAAGTAGAGTAGATAAGTAGAGTAGATATGTAAAGTAGATATGTAAAGTAGATAAGAAAAGTAGGTAAGTAGAGTAGATAAGTAGAATAGATAAGTAGAGTAGATATGTAAAGTAGATAAGAAAAGTAGATAAGTAGAGTAGATAAGTAGAGTAGATAAGTAGAGTAGATAAGTAGAGTAGATAAGTAGAGTAGATAAGTAGAGTAGATATGTAAAATAGATAAGAAAAGTAGGTAAGTAGAGTAGATAAGTAGGGTAGATAAGTAGAGTAGATATGTAAAGTAGATAAGTAGGGTAGATAAGTAGAGTAGATATGTAAAGTAGATAAGTATTGTAGATAAGTAGAGTAGATAAGTAGGCCAAGTAGAGTACATAATTAGTGTTAATTACTGCTAAACACCTTGTATGTAAACGACATTAGCTGAACAAAATTCTAAAGCTAGATAACGGCGAGAGTCGAGAGTCGGTTTGGACCGAATGAAGCTGTGTCAGTGTCCGTGACAGGGGTAGTTTATTTCTTCCATTAGGAGGTCTGTATTTAGATTAGTTAGCTACGAAACATGTTTTAAAATATAATGTTAGATTAGGTCACGAAAACAACGTTGCTTGGTTGCTTCTTAAAACAATGAATTTCTATTTTCTGAAAGAAACTGTTTTGGTGCGCTTTGAAAGTATAATTGAAACACAAGTGGATTGTAACAAACGGATTAAGCTTAGGCACTTACTGATAATCTTTGCCTCGAATTCCTTCGCGACCATTTGTGTTTCGGAATTCTTGATAGACACGCCCACCTTAAAATGAATAATCGTATTTTAAATTAAAAAAGAAACACCAGATAAATTTCCTATCTTTAGTGTTTAAATACATATTTATTGCGTGATTATTGTATAATTATGAATTTCAGGCGTTGCAGAGATGCCACGCTCTGATAAAATTCTTTGCTCGGGCGTATAAACCTAAAATAAGCCCCGGTAGCTAGCTAACAATTTGAAGTGAAAATCGATTCTAGCCACGTCCCTTACAAAACGAGATTTTTGGTGCATTTAATGGGTCCCAATTTCCTATGATCAATTACCTTTGCCCCCCTCCGCCATCCTTACCTCCGCCGTTTGCTTTTAAATGGGAGTCACCTGGGATTTGAGTCATTTAGAAATTTTTTGTAGCCTGCACTCACATCTTTATTGTCAATATCTTTGCATTTTGTACCATCAAGGGCAGCTTGCATGGCGTTTGTAAACAAAGCAGTAAACAAGGAGAGCATGATCGCTCCCACAAGGATCCAGGTTATTCCAAACGCACGCCCAAGGAAGGTCTTTGGAGTTTTGTCACCGTATCTAATAAAAAAATAAGATCGTGAAACGGATCCGCATTTGTTAGTTTCAATCCGTAATGTTATGTACCCAACTCTAATTAACAGAGATGAAAGCATTAGGCTGATTAATAGAGAGCAATAGGCCATTTTACGGTTCTGTGTTTAGTGATCTGTTCTTTGAGTGAAAGTGAGGCTCGAGTTGACTTTGTTTTGATACAAACCTTCCTGCTTTTCACGTGTAAATCATGCTGATGAAAAACTAGTTAGAAAAAGAAAACGGTACTGGTACCGGTATTGTTGCAATGATAGTACCATTTATCAATCCAAAATGTAATTGAATATAGTGTTTACAACATTCGCGTCCATGTTGTATCTGATTTACAATCACGAGCCAAATTGTAGGTAGATCTCATACAACACGGACGCGAATGTTGTAGACTACTTATGAAATGAAAATGAAATGCTAATTATTTATAACCACTTGTGGTGCAAGTGGTTGTTTTTTTTTTAAAAAAAAAAAGGAAAAAAAAACCCAAGTGGTTGTAACTAATTAGCATTTCATAGCTGTTCTGTATTAGGATTACAAGCCTTCATTAAATTTTCATTTCTATTGTATTTTCCTTATTATTAAGCTGTCAGTGAGCACAGATAAAGAAAAGAACCCGTTCAGTATAAAACTTCTCATGAACTCTAACCAATATCATGTGAATAAGCTAGTAATGAAGTTTATTTCCTTGTGTATGAATATACGTGATACATTGTTATTGTCAAGTGAAAGTGATGTAACTTAAGTTCATTAGCATAATATTAGAGTACTATTAGTTTTGTTTTGTTATTAATTGCTATAAATATGCTTTTGCAATACTGTAAAGTCTTGCGGTCATGCAAATAAAGCAATTTTACTACTACTACTACTGCTACTACTACTACTACTACTACTACTACTACTACTACTACTACTACTACTACTACTACTACAGAAACCCATAAGTGGGTTGAAACGTGCAACTGTCTCTTGTACGCTTCAAAACAAGCTTCCGATTATTCAATTTGCCAAGAAGTTGTTACAGCCATATTTGGCAAATCAAGATGAAAGTATTAACCAATCAATTTGCTAGAACAACTTGCTTCCAATCTCGAGGGACCGAGGGGTTTCCAAATATGGTAATAAGCAAAAAAATAATGAATATTCGGAAGCTGTGAATGCGCGTTACACGTTTCAACCCACTGATGGGTTTGTGCTGCTGCTGCTGCTGCTGCTACTACTACTACTACTACTACTACTACTACTACTACTACTACTACTACTACCACTACTACTACCACTACTACTACTACTACTACTACTACTACTACTACTACTACTACTACTACTACTACTTCTACTACTACTACTACTACCACTACTACTACTACTACTACCACTACTACTACCACTACTACTACTACTACTACTACTACTACTACTACTACTACTACTACTACTACTACTACTACCACTACTACTACCACTACTACTACTACTACTACTACTACTACTACTACTACTACTACTACTACCACTACTACTACCACTACTACTACTACTACTACTACTACTACTACTACCACTACTACTACCACTACTACTACTACTACTACTACTACTACTACTACTACTACTACTACTACTACTACTACTAGTACTAGTACTACTACTACTACTACTACTACTTCTACTACTACTACTACTACTACTACTACTACTACTACTACTACTACTACTACTACTACTACTACTAGTACTAGTACTACTACTACTACTACTTCTACTACTACTACTACTACTACTACTACTACTACTACTACTACTACTACTACTACTATTACTACCACTACTACATACTACTACTACTACTACTACTACTACTACTACTACTACTACTACTACTATTACTACTACTACTACTACTAGTACTAGTACTACTACTACTACTACTACTACTACTACTACTACTTCTACTACTACTACTACTACTACTACTACTACTACTACTACTACTACTACTACTACTACTACTACTACTACTACTACTACCACTACTACATACTACTACTACTACTACTACTACTACTACTACTACTTCTACTACCGGCCACGATACATAATTCAGAGGTACGTTTTATATACATTGCCCTCAACTGGAAAACAAATAAAATCAGATAATTAACAAAAGCTATGGAAACAATCGATAGAGTGTTTTCACTCACGTGACCGGCGGCCATATTGGAGTGCTAAAACAATTGGAAATGTTTGATTAGGAACAGAGCTAAAGTCCCATAGGATTTGTTTAGGACAGCAATATGGCCACCATTTCATTGTCTTGGGACACCAATATGGCCACCGCGACGTTACGTGCAAACGCTCTATACGACATATCCACATTTAAGTCTGCGATGAATTTACCCAACAGTCGTAAGTGACACCACTGCCCACCAGAATCCCTCGGGAGAACCGGTTGTAAACGAGGGCGAGAACTCGTTTTTGTTCGTTCTGTGCTCCTGAGGTTCAACATCAAAATATGTCATGAGTACAAGATAATGTAATATTTGTTAGGACTAACTACTGAATATTTCTGCTGAAAAAAATGTTGGGAAATTTTAATTGTATTTCTCGGAAAAATATGTACAATTTGTATTATTAGACTATGACGTTATTTTACCTAATATGGGCAAGAGGATTACATTGTACTTTACTGTTTTGGCAGGTTAGGAACAGAGCGAAGTTAAAATGTAAGTGTGCGCGCGAAGGACAAGAGTGAAATGCTGAGCGAAAAATGATGGCTAAGTTGAGCTAAATAAGCTGTATATCAACAACACCTAATTTTTTATGTTTATAATAATACTTTGAATAAAGTATTATTATAAACATAAAAAATTATGTTTATAATAATACTTTGAATAAAGTATTATTATAAACATAGCTGCTGCTGCTGTTGTTGTTGTTGCTATTTTTTTTTTCTTGGAATGAGGGCGGGGTAAAGAAGTGAGTTTTTAATCATCAGCGACTTCAATACAATTTTAAAAAAAGTGCTAAACTGTACACTATTCCAGATTATCCAGGCCAGGGTTGTAGTCATTTCCCTTTGGTGTATTATGTATTTAATTTTCGTGACCTTAATAATGAAATAGACTTCATCCGAAAAGATGAAAAAGGTAACAAAAAAGGAAAGATTTTAAAGATGGAAAATTAAAAAGACGAAAAAAATTGAATTCTGTTGCACTGAAAAAGGACGAAGAGAAAATGAAAATCGTGTAATTTATAGACCAGCTTACCAAGCTTATCAAGCGCCATCATAAGAAAGTCAGATGCAAAGATTGAATCTTTTGAAGGTTTTTGAAAACTTTTGTAATCAGAACACAGTGCCTCATTGGATGATTTTGTTTCCCATATCGGGTAGTAGGCATGTAGGCATATACTTACTAACAGCCAAATAACTACTCCTGAGATTCCAGAAAGCAGTATGATACAAGCCAGTATTGGCCACTGTGACGTAATAGAAGTCAATAGCTGTGCCCGTGACTCCGTCTCGCACTGTTTTGTGTTCACAATCAGTGAGCAACCCTGTGACACAAATGCACGGATGACCGTCACACTTTTAACATCTCTCAGAGCTGCCTTGCCCTCAGAAAAAATAGGAAAAGCAAAATCCACCCGTTTGTCTTTTATCAACTGAATCATTTCTTGGGAATTCTTCACAAACACGGACTCCATTTTACAAGGTTCTTCATTGATTCCCTCCCAGCTGAAACACGCAGTGCCTACAAACCAACTAATCTTTTCATACATAAAGCCGCGATCTGCGTAATTTGTTTCGTTCATTACGTATGGTCGAAAATCTAGCATGGCAATTCTGTAAGTGCAATCGGCATTGGGCTGTTCATCGAACTCCTCATCAGGGGATTGACTGGACTGATTAGAAATAGGGGCATGACTGGACTCATTAGAAGCAGGGGCTTGACTGGACTGATTAGAAGCAGGGGCTTGACTGGACTGATTAGAAGCAGGGGCTTGACTGGACTGATTAGAAGCAGGGGCTTGACTGGGTTGATCTGAATCACGGGCTTGACGACGAAGTCGAATTTCACGGGCATGTTTGGCTAGTCTGGATGCTCTGTTCTGACTTGTACTGCTTGCGACGATACTTAACTCAGAACCAAGCAGAAGAAACATAGCTAATCCTACAGTGACGTAATGCATCTCTCTTGATGTCAGCTTGCTTTGTTACAAGTAGTTTTTGTGTTCAGGAAGTCATGTGCAGCTGAAAAATAATTTGTTCATAATTAGAACACCCTCAGTGTGGTTGGAACGAGTCAATTGCTTTTTAAACTTATTTCCTTTTTTATTCGTTTGATTTTTCTCGATCATGACAAAAATCACAACATACAAAACAACAAATTAACGATTTCCACCCTACGATTGACGCCAAATCCTCAATTCTTAATGGAATCAGTCCAAAAAACTATATTACTGGTTTCCTATCATACGACAAATTATAATGAGATTAATGTTAATATAAGTTTCTAAATTTGACTGCTGATAAAAAAATCTGGCATCATTAATATCAGTTAGTACATAAAAGAACTCATTATCACTGTGCATTTACACTCAAACAGGAAGAGAGTGCAATGTTTCAAGTTTAGTTAATAATTAAAAAGGACAGATGCTTATTTTCACAAAATCTATTCACCCATATTTGTAAGGAATTGTTCTGAATTCGCGATTATTTCAGAAAAAATAATATTTTCTATCTAATATCTTTTTATATTATTTTATATTATTTTATGTCTATATTTTCGCCTTTGTTCCCGCATCGTGGGAATCGCAAAAATTGAGACTAGCGAAAATGAGTGGTAATAACACAAATCAGCCTTAAGGCGCTGTTACACTAGGCAATATTTCGTGCAACTCGTCTCGCAACAACTAAAAACCGTGCGTTGCGATGCTGCGAGACAAGTTGCCTGGAGGGTGTTACACTAGGCAATGTTTCTTGCAATTTGTCTCGCCCGACCGTGAAAGGAGCAATTTCATTGGCTAAAGTCACAAAACGTTGCGAAACAAGTTGCAGGAAACGTGTTACACTACGCAACGCTTGAAAAATTCGTTGCGGCGTGGCGAGAATCGTTGCGAAAAGTAGAACCGACTTCTACTTCTCGCAACGATTGCGGCAACAAAAAAATCGCGAGAAATGTTTGTTGCGGGGTATGTTACACTGGGCAATTTTTCATGCAACTTGTGTCGCAACAAAATTGCGAGACAAGTTGCACGAAACATTGCCTGGTGTAACAGCGCCTTTAAATGGTTCTTGTACGATGTCTCATCATATGTTTAGGTTCGAACTGAATTGGAAATTTACGCAGTCGCGGTTTGCATGACTTTATATGGCGAGACTGAGAAATTTGCTATCGCCATACTTTCACGACTTTGCGAAACTATGTGTGTTATTAGCTTAATTCTTTGCAAAGTAAAACTACTTGTTGTTGGTCAGAAAAGTATTTTTAATGCGCGTGCCTTTTGCTTCACTTTCATAAGCACGTATAATGCCTCAGGTTTTGACTTCTAGTACTGAAGTGCGGTTAACAGTCTATCATTGAATCTACCAATAGAGCTTAATATATCTGAACAATGCCGGGACAATTATATAACGCAATATATTGTAATTATGACAGTTTTTTGTCTTTTAAAAGCTCTGTTACGTGTTAGGTTGAAGCATATCCTGGTATATTAGGACTGAGCTTAACAGTTCTCCCAACCTTCGCGAGTGTTCTTTGGGCAAACCATATATCAATAAAAAGCTTAGTAAATGTAGTTTTCGATAAAAATATAATTTTAGCGACTTTTTTTAGAGTGTCGTGTTTTGAAGAGTGTGGCCATGACCTTAGCATGACCTTGGTTTATTGTCCTTAAATAGGAAGAAAAAATAAGCAGAAAGCAAAGAAACATAAACTAAGGAGACAAAATAACCTTGAAAACAAAAACGTTTCACCAGAAAGGCACTTTTAATTTCTTGACCGCCTGTGACGAAAATCAAATTTGGTGTACTTAAAACATTTCCATCCTTATAATCCTGTACATTATCCAAAAATTACCTGCTCTGTTTCGCTCTGTAATTTGTTTTATCCAATTTAGTTGTGTATTTGTTGGTGTATTTGGTGTATATTTGGTGGTATATTTGGTGTATATTTGGTGTATATTTGGTGTATATTTGGTGGTATATTTGGTGTATATTTGGTGGTATATTTGGTGTATATTTGGTGTATATTTGGTGGTATATTTGGTGGTATATTTGGTGGTATATTTGGTGTATATTTGGTGGTATATTTGGTGGTATATTTGGTGGTATATTTGGTGGTATATTTGGTGTATGTTTGGTGGTATATTTGGTGGTATATTTGGTGTATATTTGGTGGTATATTTGGTGTATATTTGGTGGTGTATTTGGTGGTATATTTGGTGGTATATTTGGTGTATATTTGGTGGTATATTTGGTGGTATATTTGGTGGTATATTTGGTGGTATATTTGGTGGTATATTTGGTGGTATATTTGGTGTATATTTGGTGGTATATTTGGTGTATATTTGGTGGTATATTTGGTGGTGTATTTGGTGGTATATTTGGTGGTATATTTGGTGTATGTTTGGTGGTATATTTGGTGGTATATTTGGTGGTATATTTGGTGTATATTTGGTGGTATATTTGGTGGTATATTTGGTGTATATTTGGTGGTATATTTGGTGGTATATTTGATGTATATTTGGTGGTATATTTGGTGGTATATTTGGTGGTATATTTGGTGTATGTTTGGTGTATATTTGGTGTATATTTGGTGGTATATTTGATGTATATTTGATGTATATTTGGTGTATATTTGGTGGTATATTTGGTGTATATTTGGTGTATATTTGGTGTATATTTGGTGGTATTTGGCAATATAACATGGAAACCGATGTTAGGTTAGTGAAAGTGTCCCTTTAACTTGCAAATTTCAGTGTATATACCTTTTTTTTTATGTTGATATTACACTCCAAATTTAGTGTTTTGTCAAGTAAACATTACATTTCATTACAGTTCATCCTACTGATGAACATTTACGACACAGATATATATATATATATATATATATATATATATATATATACTACTGTGATTTAGCAACTACTGTGATTTGCAGTCTGTCCATTTGAATTGCACTGATCCGCTGTGATTAACTAGGAAAAGCAGTGTTTCACATTATATCAAAGGTTTTCAAGACAAGACTGTTAATTTGTAAAAGAAACATTTTTCTAAGTGTCGTACCTACAATTTTAGCTAACATTTTGCGAAAATGTCATTAACAAAATTATGCTTACACTCAATTTTCGTCCAGAGACATATGCTTTGCTGTCCGGTGATAAATTTGATTAACCCCGGCTTCAACTCCCAAGAATGCCACAATCAAACACCATAGAATTTTGTTGACAGACTGAATAGTTGGAACTGCAGCATGTTAAACATTGTAGCTCTTGGTCCGTGTTGGGAAAATAATTGGTCTCGTTCTTTTTATGTTTAAACCATAGACATCGTATCTCTTAGAAATATTTTGGATCCATTTCTTCTTTTTTATTTTCAAAAAGCATAAGCATTGTCACTGAGAGGAAGCTAACCAAAGTGCTTGATTTGTTTGACGCGTGCCATTAATTTTAATCTGGGTGAAATTAACATGTAGACACTGTTATTGGGGCCAATGTCATCATATAGGACCTCATCCTGAGTGCAATAGATTTCTTTATCAATGGCGGTTACTACAAGCTAGCTGCTTCCAAATGTTTATTTCTTTCGGATTGCTTTGCCCAGGGGTAGTTTCATTATGTACCACCTAGCTAGCCTTTCTCAGTCAAATGCGTTTCATAGAGTGCCATCAAAAGCATTTTGATTAGGATTCCTTTTGTATTGCTTAACCCAGGGGGAGTTTCAATATATACTGTCTAGCTAGCCTTTCTCAGTCAAATGCGCTTTAAAGTGCCCATCACCAGCTTGAGTTTACAGATGTTTTGAAAAAGTCATTGAATTTAGCCTCCGCTTTTTTTAATATCAAATCAGAGCTGAGTGCAAAATCATTAGTGGGCGTAATGAACATATATTTTGAAAAGCAGCAAAGTTCTTTAATTGTTATATATCTTGAATAGAAATGCAAAGAAATAACTTACTAAAGGCGCACGTTCTTAAAAAATCGATTCTTCAGAATATCTTGGGCATTAAACTGTGTATTCTATTTCTCTTTATTGTTGTGATGTTGCCATTAAACTCCATAAAAAATGTTAAGCCAATAAAAAGCAGAAAGATATAATGCGTCATCAGAAGATCTTATTTTCGAATTCAGGTATTATCCACAAA
Source organism: Cladopsammia gracilis (assembly GCA_022457155.1). NCBI lineage: Eukaryota > Metazoa > Cnidaria > Anthozoa > Scleractinia > Dendrophylliidae > Cladopsammia > Cladopsammia gracilis. Next base: position 291,414 of record JAJGOT010000299.1, on the reverse strand, counting down.
TGAAGTGTCATTATGGTGGAATCGTAATTAAAAATTATGTGGAAGTTTTGCTGTTTTGTCAGATTCTTAAGAAATGGTGATAACATCCAGGAAAAGCAAATCAACGTTATAAATATAAGAAATTATCAGAAGTGTATAAAATAAAAACAAACCGAATAATTCTGTGTTTAAAAGCCTGAATAGAAATTCTAAGTTCCGTAAAATAAAATTGAGTAAACATGGACCGAAGCAGATTTTCTCAAATTTTTTACTGTTAAGTTGAAGCTTACTATCACCACAATATTCTGAAGAGGTGAAATATTTTCCAGCTGTCGGAGAAAAATTCTAAGCGCTGATGTACAAGAAATGTTCAAAAGCCAATATTTACGATACGCAAGGGGGAAAAATTGTATAACATTAAATAAGCACAAAGTCATATGATCTCATATGTTAGAACTCAGTTGTAGCACATGGTTTAGTGAAAAAAAGTGAACTACGCGGCAAACCTTTTGAAAGCCGTTTCTCCATTTAACTCAGTGTCGAGCATGATACAATCCACATTTCATAAGGCGAGGTGGCTTCGAAAACCCGCAAAATTTTTATCCGAGTTGAATACGATGTCTCAAGCCGTAAACAAATGACAAGTAATTCTATGTGCTCTTGTCTTTTATGTTCTGAAAACAATATATTTGCGGTTATGGGTAACTGAAAACTCGTTAGACAGTTGTAAAATTACCATATTTTTGTTTTGGCTGCGTTACACATTAGCACGTTTGGTCTTTCGTCAAAACTGTCAATTATTGTAAAAAGGTCGTTATGGAGTAAATTTATGAACCGCGGCGGGTATTATGAAATAAAGGCTAACAAAATAAACATTGATCAAACTGTTTCCTCAGAAAAAGCATATGAGTTATGTTATGCAAATGATATATACCACGCATAACAGGTGACAAAAAAAGTGACAATGGTGGCAGTGAATTGCCAGGATAACAAACGAAGTAAACTGATAAACTTCAAATTCATTGTCTCAGGGTAAGAATTTAGTGATGCTTATATCTCAACTGAAACATTAGCGTCAGGGAAAACCCATGGAATGCCGCTGTACTGTTTTGTTTCGTGTGAAGTGTGAAGTGTGAAAGCTGAAGAAATACAGTTTGAGCTTTTCGGTCCTTTTAGCTGAATATTTCAGCAGCAGAATATTTTAGGCAAAAGAATCTTATATCCCGAATTTACTCAGCTCCTTTCACCTTTCCGAAAATATCATCGGACTTATTTCGTACCCAAAACTGAAGACATTTTTTTCCTCCGAAAACAAAAGGTGGAAAATTTTCCGATATTCACGGCCAAAGTTTAAACGCACCATTTCACTTATTAATAGGAAAACTCAAGTTTTTAATATTTATTATTATTTAATTATTATGGACCGAAGGTCTTCTAAACAGCTGTTCCACCTAAACGGTTCGTTGAATGCTTCTGTTATTTTGTGTTTTACCTCAAATGCAAACAAGGTAGAAAACTGACAGCTTCACAGAGTGAATAGCTAGAGGGAGATTTCCACTAATAAATCAACAGCTTTGCCGCAAATTTAAAAAAAAAAGTGACAACGAAGCAATCGCTTCCTGAATCACACGCTTCTAGAATGAGTTTATACTTAGATGAAAATTATTTGTAAAGTTTCAACTTTTGAATGATTTCTAACTCTGTCACTTCGAAATCCTGCAATTATTAAATTATTAAAATGCGTTAATTTTGTTTCTAGCGGTATATATATTATTTCCTCGGTATTTTCTTTTTCAAAAATTGAGCAGTTTTCTGTATTTTTATTTCGTTCTTTAATTGTTCTTTAAGTTTTGAACATATGGTTGTCTTTGTATGCGAATCTAGACAAATCTCATTCACTTTTACATGAAGCAACTAAACCACAAAGTTTTCAGGAAATAATTCCCACAAATTGCGATGTAATACATTTATATGTCATCTGCCCTGCGGTCTGGACACCGCAGAAAGATAGAAAACTGGGGATCAACAGAAAATATTTGCTATTATCTTTTTTTAAAAAAATTCAAGTGCTCGGTTGGAAACTAATTTAAAACAAAAAAGAACATCATTAAAAATATATATAAGTAATTACTCGTAGTTGTCGTTCAGTATGTGGTGGTACACATTGTAAACTATACTGATACGAAGTTCACAGAAACCTCGCGAACACAGCAAGGGTGTAGAATAACGAATTTCGTTTATTAAAAAATTGGTTTAGAAAAAGCTCTCACATTTCTGATATTTCATGCTTTTAAACGAAACTTCCTCGCCTTGGTTTCGAATTAAAAACATTGCACGCAATTCTCGAGTAAAAAAAGCCTGAGGCAGAATTTGTTTTGCCAGCTTTAAAACATACTAATGAGAAATTATGAACATCATTTTGTAATTCCGGCCTTAAGCTAATAAATATACGAAACCAATTTTTTACTGACGACCTCGGTGGTCGGGAAATAAGAAAAACATGTTAAAGGCAAGATATATCAGGAATCACGCTGGGGTAAAAATATCAATTATCCCAGTTCACTTGACAATAATGCATTTTAAAAACTACGATAGGTATATTCAATCTGTTGTGTCGAATTTAATAATAATAATTATTATTAGTGTTATTATTAAACTTTATAGAACATGAATATCCATAAAATGTTCAAATGAGCTACATGAGTATTCTTGAAATCTTGGTCACTAAAAGTGTAGAAATCTATTAAAAAAACGGCTACAAAATATAGAAAAAGATAAGAACAATGTAAAAGTTAAACTTCAAACGCTAGAAACAATTAATTTATAAGCATTGTAATGATTGAGCTATCGTCCCTCGTCCACTTTTGGAAGATTATTCCGCAGCGCAATGAACATAAACTTAAGCGGGAGATATAGAGATGGCATAGCATGATGCCAGGGTGCCCTGTTGTGAATAACGTAAGCTGTAATGGGTTGCCTGGACGACATCACTGCAATTTAGTTTTTGAAAATATTAAGGTGCAAAGTCACGGAGAACTTCAAAGGTGGAGATTAAAATCTTGACCTCGATGAGCTGTCTAATGTGTCTAACTAATGTGAATTGAATTAAAAGAGACTACAGTGGAAGAACTTCGAATCACTTCCAATTTATAAAGACATTCAAATAAAAGTCATCACCATGAAAATAAAAAGCCGTGAAATTGATGATGGCCCTGTCGTTAGCTGTGTGATCGTTATACGCTGACAACTTAATGAATCAGTGCATGTAGTGTAATTATCGAATTACCTACTAGATGCTTCTATTTCGTTTCGAGGATTTTATTACTCCAACGATTTCACTGATAAACCACTTGCATTCTAGAGGTTTTAAAGCCCGGGGTTTTAAAGTTCAAATAGCCAGTTCCTTTGCTGCTCGAGAGTGGGCGGCACGGTGGTGTAGTTGTTAGCGCGTCGGACTTTCAACCTAAAAGTCGGTGGTTCGAAGCCTGGTCTCTACCGTCGTGTTGTTTCCTTAGACAAGAAACTTTACTCCACACTGTCTCTCTCCACCCAGGTGTATAAATGGGTACCGGCGACAAAATGCTGGGGGTAACCCTGCGATGGACTAGCATCCCATCCAGGGGGGAGTAGCAATATTCCTAGTCGCTTCATGCTATAGAAACCGGGTTTAAGCTCCGGCCGTTATGAGCCTTCTGGCTCGGGTGCGCGACTTTTTTTTTTCCTGCTCGAGAAGTACTCTGAATGAATGAATGAGGTACTCTCGTCTCAATGACTGGAGGGGAATCGAAGCGTCGATGGTCAAAACGAAACGAAAACATGACTGATTAAAACGCATGGTTATATTGACTTGCATAGCTACCAAGAAATCAGTAATCACGGAAAGGTACGGATGAAGAGATGTACGGATACAGATGTTAGTTTTGTGGGCCTTTTCATAGATTCATTTCTATTTTTGCTGGCACAAAAAAAAAATAAATAAAAATAAAAAACCAAACTCAGGAGCTTGGGTAATAAGCTCCTGACAAACTCCATATTTTTTGACATGGCAGTAATCGTGCGTGATAATTTTGTTTTTGAATAAAACATTAAACGACGTCCCGCCAAATAGCTGAAGCAATAAGATACGCTGGGAAAAATCTCTGCTTCCTAATACACTTAGCCTGAGGTGATTCGATAACCGTGTAAAGTGTAATGCGTTTAAATTGATTTGTTCCATCCAAGTCTTCTGTGGTCTTAAAAAGCAAGCTTCGGGGCAAAAACGTGTTTTTTTTTTCGGCGGGAATTAGTGTATTAATAATTGAAACTTTGCTGCAAATGGTTCTATTTATTAAATTTCATTATGTCGTTTCCAGAATTTCTGATTTACCCCTGAATTGACCTATCTTCCAAAATTTGAGATTTGTAATAGGATTGCGGTTACAATGAGACGATGATCGGATAATCTGCAAAACTAGTTCTTTACTTCAATGAAGTGTCGGCAAATGTAATTTTAGAACCATCTAATGTTTATGGCGTCGTCGTGTTATGGATTTTCACGGAAATGAAAGAAATGTTTTTGTTGCGTTTCGAAGGGCGACTGTGAGGTCGAAAGTTTTATTCTTTTAAACATTTTTTAGCGATTGATATTTTTTCAAGTTGTCTTTCAATGGTCCGATGACCTTTTGTGTTGAGCTAAAACATGAACTAAATATAGTTAAAGCTTGATATGGTCCAAATATTTTATTGTAGTCAACAATAAATCGCGGCAATCTGTTGAATTTTTGGCGAGATAAGCTTGAGTAGCAGCTTGAGGTTTTGACGGATACTTGATCTAATAGCATTCATATCATGTTGATAACTAATTATTTTTTCAGTCAGTCGTCGCGGTATGAATCGACAATAAGTGGAACTGGCAAAGAAAAACATTTTCAAAATATAACTAGCAGTAATCGCAGATTAAAAGAGTGCGTTCGATATGTACATTAGCAGCCGATGTACGAAATATGTTGTTCCCTCAAATAGTGGATGCACAGGTAGGCAAAGCTCTAGGGATTGGAAATCAGTAATTTACCTAGTCGAGTGGGTGAACTAATCACATGCGCGCCTGCGCGCAATGGTCACGCGAGGGATAATGTTATTTTCGTCCCCAAACCTGCGATCCTCTTGGCCAGCGGAAATGATGGTAAAGTTGGGATTTTTGTACATTTGTTATCGTTGTATTTTATTTTGTAGAAATTTTGGATGAAACTGGTAAAATTCGATGATAACACTTGGAACTGTATGTTGCAAATGGCAATTTTTTATGGCCATCATGATTTTTGGGATATTGGGGTTGCTATAGCTACAGAAAATGGTAAGGTGATCTGTTGCTAATGTATGTGAACAAATAAATTGGTCTCCAAAGTCTGTATCAGTTATTTTTGGCATTTCAGCAAAGATAGGGTTTATGGGCTCTGTGAAAAACAACATGTAAATGAATTTTTTGCCATGAATTTGATGCGTGGTGGTTGTGGTCCCGGGGGGGGACTCCCATATAAAAATGACTGGGGTGATCGTCGGAAATTTTCGAAAAACACCCTAAAAGGTACCAAAATCTCGTTTAATGGGCGTGGCTCAAAAACGTTTTTACCCCTAAGAGATACCAATTGATGAGTGATGAATGAGACGACAATAAAAACCAGTTGACTGACAAATAGTTTCTGTCAAATTTTTTCGGCTCAATACCCTAAAAGGTACCGCAATAATTCCAACGGTGGTGATTTTAGATTTTGCACCCTAAGCGGTACCGATCTACAAATTTTGACCCCTAAAAGGTACGACGATCACCCCCGTCATTTTTATATGGGAGTCCCCCCCCCGGGGTTGTGGTGGCAAGCTTAAATTTTCAATTCCAAAATGTTAGAAATGAGCAATTTTATTATTATCATATTAACTTATTAGACAATATAAGCTCTTTTGTAGTAGTCTATCATGCAATTGAAATGAATAGTTATTTTTCTAAATTTAACAGCAATTTTGTTCAGCACTTGCGATTTTGCTTCGTGCAAATGGTAACTGCATAATTTTTTATAGTGTTTAAGAACATTACTTTGGCAAAGTTAAATAGCTTCATTGCTATTGATAAAATAGAACTATAATATGTACTTTATAAAAAATATAATTATTGAAAAAAATTAACTCCCAACATGAACTTTTTGAATTTGATAACTGCTCTGTTCACTACCTGTCAGGTGCAGTGTCTGAAGAACAGAACAGACAACAAACACATTATTTTAACTGTAACAAGAATATTTTAACTCTAACATGAACTTTTGAATGTCATAGCAATGCTTCTCTATCCAATGGGATAGCTGAATAATATTTTCTACATGCAGGTGTAAATACAGTCACAAAAGCGGTCATTATGCTGTACAATTATTTTACACCAAATAAATGGTTAAATATTTAACTGTAAAACATCTACAAGCTTATTGGAAGCAGTGTCATATGTTATTGACAAGTAGGAGTTGATTTCTAGAAGGGATAAAATCAATTCATCGTCTGAAATAATGTTCAAGTTAATGGCACTGGACAATGCACAGAGTTTAGTTGCTTCTGGATGGAAAAGTACTATCCCAACTTTTTCATTAACGTTTTCAGTGTTCTGGAAAAGAATCTTCAGAATCCATCGTACGCCACACGCGGTAACTTTCTGCATCATTTTGCAAGACTGACAGTTTGCTATTAGTCCACTAGACTTGACGGTCACTTTCTTATGGCATGATGCACATGAAAGGGTTTTTGATACACTTTGTACGCCAACGATCCTTGCAGACATCTTAGTTTGTGAAAGAGACTCCATGTCTGATGTGACAGTTGCTAGGGTCTGTGTAAATGGAGGAATTTCCTCAAAGGAAAACTGCTCTGATTTTGGAGTGTTCAGGTAGTGGGTGCCATTGGACTCTTTAAGTCGAAGGTTCTTGAGATGGTATGTTGTTTCATCTTTTAGCTTGTCGCAGTGCTCTTCCCAAAGTATCAGTTTGATTGAAGTAGTGTGGTCAACTAAAATGGCCTCTTGCTTCTGTAGAGCATTTCCATAACGGGTGTTCTGTGTTTTCACTGCAGTGAGGTGGGTAACTTTTGCTTTGATGTCAACCAGTTGCTCCAAAGAGACGTTTTGCAGAGAAGCAAGACTTGGCAAGGATGATACAACACTCACATCTTCATAAGGAAATTGCAGAACAGCTGGTTGTACTTTTGTAGTGTTGTGTATGATGATGCTTTCAATGCCATCTTTCACTGTACTTCGGACATTGAGAAGTTTAATTGCAGTTTTCCCATTTTGCATCTTCTCCAAGTGTGGCTTCTTATCAGGGTTGAAACAGACTGCTCTTACAACTCCGTCAATGGTCTGAATACTGCAGTTGAAATACTTAGTCTGCGAGTATGTGGCTTTTTTCACGGGAGATACTGCTTGGATGTAACCAGATATAGTTTTGGTGCTGTTGAGGGCTAGAGAATTAAAACCAGAGTTAGTGACATTTAGATGTGGCAATATGTAGGCAACAATAAATTTTGTCATCAAGAGCTGAGAAGTTAAATAAATTTAGCCTGTGTAGCAGTGATTTCCTTTCCGAGAGCACAGGAGGACCATAAAGGCATGGGGCACTAAAAGGAGCAAAAAACATCCTTTTCGCAGCCCATGTCTTTATGGGCATACAGTGGTCTTGGAATGGAAATGACTACTTCACAGGCTAAATGAAGTTGTTGTCAGCCAGGCTCACCGTGAATTCATAGTATAAGGAATAAAGGCTCCTATGAGCCAACTCATGAATATGAAATGCTAATAAAGATTGTACCGAGCAAGGCCTATGAACTGGTCAGTGGAATTAACAATAAAAGTTTACAGCCGAGTGAGCTAGTGAATTTTGTCACTAACCGCTTAACTCCCAAACTGCGCAACCGCATTCACGAGTTAAAGATTAAAAGAGGAGATAAAGGTAAATATCCTTGAAAAAGTCACGTGATCATCAACAGCATGTTGAATAAACTACCCACATACCACTTGAGTGACCCCCCCCCCCCCAAGAAAAAAACAACAACAAATAAAAATACCATTTATGATATAATAAATATATAGATTCATCATATCATTTATGGTAAAAAAAAAAGCTGTACCAGAAATCAAACAAATGGAAATATTGTACACCCCCCGCTAAACCCACTAAAATACTGTATAACCCTCTGCATTAATCTAAAAGTACTTACATGTTAGTTTTTCATCCATCTGTGTTCCATTTGAATGTTGCATGGTGTACAGGCTTTTCCTAATAAAAGAAAAGATACTGGCTGTCACAGATAGGTTTGATTGAATTTGTTGATACAAGTACCATACATTCCTCATGGAAAAGAAGCAGTCAGAGATTGTTACTTGATTGACTGATTGACCTGAGCTGTTATCAGTGAGAGAATGTGTATAGTCCAGGTGAATAATTATTTACATTAATGCCTTGAAAATTTGACAAAAAATGTGATCATCAACAGCATGTTAATAATTTGACATAAACGACATAAAATGCAGCTCTGGGGTTCCATAGAGTTGATGTGAAACTGACTTGAAAAAACAGTCTCCATTTCCGCCAACATCATAGGCCATCAAATTTATGAACGATAGTCTTTCTGTTAATAAAGCCCAAGGTAAGGTATAACTGACATTCTCAGGAGGCATACCTCCTTTTAAACTGGAAATGTTGCGATTGCTGGTTTGAAGAACAATATGTTGAATGAAATCTGATTTATTTGTTTGCTTGCAACTGCAATACTTGCATCTTGTTTTATATTTTTGTTTCTTCAGAAAAAACACATATTTACAATAAAAATGCTCCCTGTTAAACCACAAGTACCAATTCTTGAAATTGACATACAAATCCCTGATAAATGAAGAGTTTGGAACATTACAGAATGCACCTCTCAGTACATAATAAGCCTTTTTTCTGCGCAATGTTTTTTTTAATAGTTTCAGAACTTTAAGGACAGGAATTCGAGATGGTTCTCTGTCTCTTTTCCTCTTTAAATTAGTTTTTTTCAAGGCCTCGGTTTTGTCAGAGTTGTCAGAAATGTTTGGTACAGAACAATAACTGCTCTCATTGCATTTTGAAAGTAAAAATTTAGTATTGTTACTTTTATTTGTCTTAAAATAATTACATCTCCAGAAATTATTCATCAAAGCGTGAACAAAAGTTTGTGCATGACCCAAGGTATCAAATATCAAAGTATGAATGGTATTATTCATTAAAGGAGTTTGTGTGAAGGTATCATTCATCAAAGCTTGAACAAGAGTTTGTGTACGACCCACAGCATTAAATTTGCCAGTGATATAATTGATTGGACTAATTTCGCACGCCTGAACTGGTCTGATCTGGTCAGCAATTGGCAACCGTTGATTTGTGTTGTGATCACAAGTCATGACCACGTGGAGCAAAAATGGCCGCCGAGCTGCAAAACTCGGTGAGATAATTGTTTCGAGACGAAAAGCAAAGTTTATTTGCCGTCGCCGAGCAAAATAACTCGGTGGGTTATATAGTTCATGACCGCAAATCACGGTCATATGACTCAATGGCCGTTGGGTATAACAACTGCTCAGATTGTGGCGAATCTTCATCCAGGGCGATGCAGCGACATCGAACTTTGGCGTCGTACACGCTGGCGTCGTACACACTTTTCTCAGGCTTTGATAAATGCAACCTAAAATATTTTTTAATAACATGTTCTCCTATTTATAAGGAATATTCAATGTTACTTACCGGTCGAACTCACGCTAAGGAATCCACACGCACTGTCGGGCACTGAACGGAGGGAAGATCACGAACAGTACCGTCGGGAAGCAGAGAAGAAAGAGGAAGGTTGCAGTCACATGCAACGCGAATACGAGACTGGGTTAGTCACATGGGCTAGTCACATGGTATGTGAAAACGAGACTGCGCAGGAGTCGCTGGAGTCACATGCAACGCGAAACCGAGACTGGGCTGTTCGCGAAAACGAGACAGCCCCTGCAAAAAAAGAGGGGGGGCCATTTGGCTCTCCTCCATCCACGGAAAATTCTCAAAAATTCGTGGCTGGTAAGACACAGGAAACCCAACACCAGCACAGATTAGGATGGCGTTCTGTCGAACGCAATAAAACTTGTATTAGTGTGCTGTTTGTGAATAGATGATAATTGGGAAAGAAAACTTTAGATAAGTCCCAAGATTCAATTAAAGGATGATGATAAATTGAATCGCCAAAGACCGCGCGTGAAAATCAGGTAACGCACTGTTTTCGTTAAAGTTGGCTACAGATTTCTTGGAAGATGATTGCACTGAGTTACATTGAAATTTAAAATTGCTTTACTTAATGAAAAGGGACTGGAATTAACTGGAGCGAAGCGTTTAACTGAATGGAACTTGAAGAAACTGACTTGAGCTGCAAACATTTCCTGACTGACTACAATACCACAGCTCTTTAATTATTTATTCGCTAACTGACGTCATTTGGCTTTTCAGTATTGCCATGGTCGGATATGATGTTAAGAAATTAGAGAAAAGACACCGTTCATCGGCCACGTTTTTGTGCAAAAAAAGGTACTTAAACTTCTCGTTGTGTGATGTTTCTTCAGAGCAATTATGAAACGATGAGTCTATTTAATAGATATCTTTCCAAAAGCCCCTTGTGTCCCTTGATTGCCACACAAAGCCGACTCCATCGGTAAAGTTCGGCCCGGGGGGGGGGGGGGGGGGAGACTCCCATATAAAAATTACGTGGATGCTCGTCGGAAATTTTCGAAAAACACCCTAAAAGGTACCAGAATCTCGTTTGATGGGCGTGGCTCAAAATAATTTTTACCCCTAAGAGGTACCAATTTTAAAACAACACGTCATATTCTGTCTAAAAGGTACGAAGAGCACCCCCGTCATTTTTATATGTCTCCCCCCGGGAAGATCGGTCCACTTTTATGTTATGAACTGACTGCATCACACTAGTTTGCGCCGTATTACCTTATTTTTTCCTCTTCCGATTACTCCTAAGGATGTTTCACTGTTATCTTGAGCCAGTTCGATCTCTTCGATTCTACGCTCTTGGATTGTAGTGAAATGCTCGAACGAACAATGAGCAAAGAGCAAAGACAAGATGTTTTTACTACCATCACTTTAAAGATCTAAGCCTGTTTTCAACCGCTTATGACCCTTAAATAAGAAACTAAACAAACAAGGCGAGGAAAAATTTAGAAATCAACAGCTTAGTTATCTTATAACTGTTGACCTCAGGATATTAAAATAAGTCCGTATTCGGTTTCTGCTAGAGAAGACAAGCATCGCGTGAATATCATTATTATTGACTTTATATGAAAGCCAAATACCAGTAAGACAGATATCGTCCTAATGTGTTTTTTACCCCTGATGTTTTGGCGGGTTAAGCCATGATGGAAGATTCTGCTTTGTCCTGTCATGTCGTGGCAGAATTGAGTGCTAATTATATGAATTCATCAAACAACGATACACACGAAAAGACGATGGGGCGAAATGAAATTTACCAAAGCATTTCAAATTGGATAATGTCATTACAAATCGGAATATTATTTACTGTAATTGCGCTTATAGACCATGATCAAATGATATCTCCCGTAATGGTCGAAACTTAGATACAAACAAATGAAAACAAAATACTTACAAAATCACCGAGTTTGACACTGACGGTGAAGAAATGTGATTGGGGAGTCAGCCTTCAGCTGGCTACAAATGTATCGTCTTTCTGTAATGAAAAAAACGAACGATGAGAGGCATGGTTCTACAGGAGAGAATTTGCACTTCAGAATCACTGGCCTCTGTTTGTTGAATAAACAAAAGAAATTCTGTAAATAAAGAGGCTTGGCACTAGTGTGGTATCGCCCAGTTGAAAAATCAAGACTGGACTCTGGACTGGACTGGACTGGACTGGAATGGACTTTCCTTTTTTTTTGTTTCATGTTTTTCATTTTTAGTGGGGTTGGGGGGGGGGGGGGTAGGTAGTGTTTTTCAAGATTAGGAAGGGAGGTGCGGTTTGGTTGCTTAAACCCTGACTGGTTTACTGAGTTACTCACTTAAACGTTGAAACTTGTTAACGCCACGGTGGATGGAAATACTTCGTTTTTATCGATAAGCGTGGCAGAAAGCTTATCCTTGAACTGGATCTAAAATTAAACAAATGTCTGAAAATATGTAAATTATCATTTTGTGATATGCGATTTTTACAAAACACAGGTCACAGTAAAGGTCTTGGTTTTAAACAGTCCAGTCCAGTCGAGATTTTCCAACTGGCCGTGTGGCATCAATATGACGTGAAACACTTGTGGTGGGAAAATAACTGGCGTGTTTTCTCAAAACATACATTCAATGTACTGATTTTTATAATGCAATCAATCGAAAATCTACAAGATAGGTCTACCAGAATGGCTACTAACAACTCTCATGGGTAGTTTCGTGGCCATTTTTCAATTTGCAAAAAAAGTACTCGAGACATCATCAGATTGTAATTAACCCCTCTTAATTCGATGAGACACAAATATTTCCAAAATGACAAATATCCACTTATCAAACAAGCACAACTGTTTGGAAGAAGAAATCTACCAACAATCTAGACTGCTAGCATTCCCTCTCTGAATTGTCGAGCGGGCGAGCAAATAAGCGATCGGCGATCCGAGCGGCGAGCGAGCGAGCGAGCGAGCGAGCGAAAGTAATGCAAACCGAGGGGGCTCTGGGGAAGAAGCGGGAAAGGAGGGAGGGACTGCAGTCTCTTCTGTAACATACGTAACAGATAACTCCGCCTATCAAGTGTGAGAATCCATTATAAAATAAACTGATATTGTCAACTTAATAAAAGACAACTCCGCCTCTATTTGTCGCTCTGCTTGTAAACACGCGCGAAACCGGCAGGTGGGCTAAAATAGAACAGTGCTTTGTACCGATTGTAGATTTGTTATTTTATACAAAGCCGACTGCCCGACTCCATTCACGTCGTTTATTCAAGGACTTATTTGCAAAACGTGACAAAAAATGTAATTTGTGCTGTTCGTACATGGGTTTGTTTTGATCAGTTGATGAGCGAAAAAACGCCTACGAACCTGATACGGATAAGAAGGGGAGGAAGAAAGCCGAAGAAAGAGACAGAGGCCTCTGATTTTTGTTGTGTTTGTAAGATAAATTTTAAGAACGAATAATTAAGGGGAAATATCATCTGAAAACCTTTTCACTACTTCGAAGGATGGCGCTCCGCTTATAACGAGATCGTGACTGAAAGTCTAAAGTTGTCCGTAAACTCTGCACCCAATCTATCTACGTGTTTGCAAGACTGAATGTGTGCTGAAAATCAGAAATATTAGTGTTGACTGAGTAAACCTTTAAAATGCCGCGTGCAACGGACACGGACGGTGGTGAAGTCCGTCTGTTATGTATATGGTTTCCCGTGGTGTTTGCTCTTGTAGAATTTGACTTCTTTTAGTGTCCTTGTTTGCCTGGGGGTTGGTTTGTTGTTTTCGCCATTATTGGCATGTTGGTATTGATATAGGAAAGGTTTAAACTTTTCTCTCTGAAATGACAGGAACCGAAATGCTTCGTTGGCCATGAATGATTAATTTCCTCTTATTTTGTCAAGTTTTCGTCGTTGCAGGATATTAATTTTGCAGATCCAAGCTTACATGTAACAGAGAGAGTTGAAGCTTAAAAGAAAGCTATTCAACTTGTGGGGAGACTCGAAGTTTGCCTAAGTCAAGGCTGTGATTTTAGCATCCATTCGCTTCCCGTTATAGCCGCGTGGAGCTAGCGATGTTTATAATTCCCCCGTTGGCAATTTTGAAAGTCTAGTGACTGTTTTGTTCATGCCACTATCTCACAAGGGCAAAGCTTTGATTGATTATTATTATTGATTATTATTATTGATTTTCCGAAGCCAGTTCACTGTTGGTAGCACAGCCATGACGTTTTTCCCCCATACAAGCGCTTCCACCGCATAACAAATTGACGTTAAATTGTTGAAAATAAAGTCTAAATTGAATTTTTTTTAAAAAAGGTGGAAATATAATTTTAGTGTACAAAAAAAAAATGGACATGAATGTCGCCTATTTTCGCTTTTAAATTTCCCGCGCGCCGCCATTTTGAATATTTATGACGTGTTACGGTTGTTTAATTGTTGCATACAAAGGAACTTTGATTCAAAACAATTGTGGCAACCGTAACACGTCATAAATATTCAAAATGGTGGCGCGCCGGAAATTTAAAAGCGAAAATAGGGGATATTTTTTTATCCATTTTATTGGTACACTAAAATTAAATTTGCACCTGTTTTTTTAAATTTTAAATTTCGACTTTATTTCCAATAGTTTAACGTCAATTTGTTCTGACAATGGAGGTTTCCTTAAACCGCCGAGGCGACCAGAAAAATTGTCTAAAACATTTTCATTCCCGCTATTACATGTCATCGTGTCAACTCTGATGTGAAACTGGAGATATATTGATGTGTCAAGATTGTTAATACTCGTCAAACTTGCTGACAGCTTCCTATTGTGTATGAACCAATCGGAGTTTTCCTTCCCTGGGGGCCGTTTCTCGAAAGACCCGGTAATTACCGAGCCCGGAAAGCTGTTTTATTTTCATTGAAGATCGAGGTTTCAAAAGTGTTGCAGATAATACGATAAAACTATCAGTTAGCAAAACAAAATGGACTGGTTTGTTCGCTAGGACCTGCGCTTTTATTCTTTAGATTTTGATTTCAATATTTGGCTTCGGGCCCGAAAAGTTACCGGAAGTTTCGAGAAACGTGCCTCTGGTGCGGCGGAGAATTCGAACGCGTCTGTTACAGAAGAGAGTGCAGTCGGCTTCTCTTCCCGCCTCTCTCCCAGGTTCACTCGCTCCAGTCTCACCGAGCTTGCTTTCCTGATCAGCTCGCCGGCTCGATTGACTGAAAAGGGGCAGCGAGCAGTCTACCAATACTCCATTCGATACGATTCATGTGTAAATATTTTATATAACTTAACTGTGTTTATCTGTGGTGGGTACCGCCTCTGAGTTGAGGATTGACAAGTTCATGATCAGAAGACAGAAATTAAGCCATTCGAGACCAGGAGCCGCTATTCGTTAAAATTTCTGAGACAATATTTTACCAAATTCAAAATCGGCCCTAAATGATGTGCTTTGCTGTATGCAACATAATTAGTTTTTGTTTTCTCATCGGTGTTATAGTAAATGGTGAATCAGATACAAAAATAATTATTGAAAATAACTAACTTTAGCCTAAACATTATAACATTTTCGATAACAAATAAAATCAAGAAAGGATAGAATAATTATTTTGAGTGGTACAAAGTTCCGGGAAGAGTTTGGAGTTTGGATAGTATAACATATCCTGTTACAGGCCTACCCATGTAAGAGAATCTGGGAGGGTTTTGGATTCCGGATTCCGAAAATTACGCCTATGGCTTCTAGATTCCAGGTTTACTGCCGGCGAGTTAGTCAAGTTTAAAAAAACAGGCTTGTAAAGTTACATTTATAAACTTTACATTACTTTCTCTATTGAGACCGTTGTATGTATCCTTTACTTGACAAATAAAACAAAAACATAAACAATAAAATTATACTAACGGTCCAAAGTCCTTTTATATTCAAAGTAGGTAGTCAATATAGTGATGAAGAATTGTAGCATCTATAACATTTCATTTTCGTATCTTATTTTAGCATTTTAAAACTACATATCTTAAAATGATTATTCATACATATTTAAGTATCATTCCGTATTTTTTCTTTTTTCTTTTTTTTTTCTTATCTGACTCTAAGAACGTTTCATTCTAGATCTTGTAATTATTAATTTATGTTGGAAAGCTATGGGCGTGAACATGCACAAAGTTTGGTATGAAAAAAGGGAAAATAGGAAAAAATCTAAGGAAAACTCACATAAGAAGAAAAATCCGTTCACGTTTTGTTTGCCAGTGTTTACCTAAACATCTCGTGTACGTGTTGAGCGTAAAAACTAAAACTTCACAAAATGACACTGGACTTATTGTACTATACTATGACAGCTTTCAACTAACAGCGTCAACTGCAATGGCAATGTTTATTTAACCGGGCGCCACCTCTTCTTAGCTTATAGAGGTGGTAATGTTTTCAAGCGTTCGTATTACAATTAGCCTCTGCAAAGCGTAGGCCTAATTGAAATTAAGTGCCTTGGGATTGCAGCAAGCACTTAAGTTCAGCAACTGACTGATTGTCAGCTAGATGATTTACACAGGTTCGGATTAAAAGCGGAGAACACTTATCGACCTAATTAAATTTCACCTGCTGTAGTTTCAGTTCTCCTCTTCGCTTTTATTAGCACAATTTTTCATAAAGACCTTTAAACCTCTAATGTCTGGCGCAGAAAATTGTAAAAAAGGAAACTCAATAATCCATAACTGTATCGTCATTGACAGATACAAGAAGATGCAACTAAAATTCCCAAACTTTAAAAGACGTCGCTTGCTTGAAAGTCACTGTTACACTAGAAGGTAAATTTGAGCCAACGAGTGGGTAGTGAATTAAAGATTCCTTATAAAATCCCTTCATTGATTTAGTACTGATTAATTCGTTCAGAAAGCTGGACTGACTTAACATGTCAGATTCATTTTTAAAGGAGCTATGTCACTATTTGTTAGCGTCACTTTGAAAATCCTAAAAACATATTAAAATAAAAGGAAACCTAAAACTGCTAGTCTATGTTTGTTAATATCTAATGTATACGTAAATTAGATACGTCCTGTATCTTTCACTGCGGACGGTTAGGATTCAAATGAATCGCAAATGAAAAACCCACGCTATAGTTTGCAACTTCTTTGCCAGGTGACCGTTTGAAGTTGTGTTGACTTCTTCCCGTTGACATTCATTTATTTATAAGTTCCTTTTTTTAATTGAGTAGAAAGGTACTTACAGTTTTGCCTAAAAAAAAAAACAAAAAAATAATTGTGGCATAACTCCGTTAACCCACCTGAGTTGATCGACAAGTGAAGTACCGCTCACGGAGGTGTTCGTCCCAAAAGCAAGTGAAAGGTCTCAGTCATAAACATTGGACTCAGCAGTGATTACGTTTAAAAATTTAGATACCTGTTAGTGAATTTTTAATACTAATATTAAGGACTGAAATAACACCTTGTTTTATACCCAGAACTTAGGACAATAACAGACGCTTACGTCTTAAATGTATAATTTTGCCGATTGCATGTCATGCTTTGGACAAAATTTATTGAGAACGGTTTAAAAGCATGCAAGGTAAAGCGAAAATATCGCATCAAATAATTAAATAGAGAACTTAGAATTGGCATTATGAGTGATCGAAATTTGTTTTAAAACGAATTTCGAGCACTCAACACACGAACCTGAAGACAAAACAACTTGTATTTTGATAATTTGTGGTTTGCAAGAAATGCTGAAATTTCATTTGCGGTGTGCAAATCTAAACAGTAATCAAACTTTGATGCATTATTAATATTTATCCCACCTTAAAGGAGAAGAGAAATACACGAAACTTTCTCCTCACATCAAAGCTTTTCGAATGTCCAATACAAAAACGTTTTAATTGACTTGGCACTCAAAAAACGTGCGAGTTTTGATGAAATATGCACCATTTTACAATAGCCTTAGTAATTAGGAGACGTCCTGCAATTATAAATATCTCATTCTATTTTATCCGATTTAATTCGACCGGATTGCAAATCTCTTGAATGTTGTCAATCTTCAGGAAGTGTTAATCTACGCTGAACACTGAGGATTTGCATGCAAATTTTGACTAAGAACCCTGACGCAATTATTTAAGTCTTTTTTCTTATCTTTACAATACAGTGATTAGAGACTAATAGTTAAACATCCTATGCGCTTGGCACTGTTATATTAAATATTACTTTTATTCGAACAGCCTTAAAAGAAATTGACAGACGATACCAGGGGTGCCGAAAAGCTCTATTTACCACCCATCGTAATGCAAACCGCATGAAATAAATATTTCCCCCTCGGTTTAGATGTTTCCAACGCACACCTTTTCCAGTATATTATTTGGCGTTTTTTTACTAAATTGAAGATATTCCCGCCTTTGTAAATAAAAATAATAATAATAATAAATCTGAATGCGAGTTTGACTGAACAACAGTTTAGTGAGTATCGATTTTGCCTGTGGTTTCGACTAAAAACGCCAACGATTTAATAAATGTTTATACAATTTGTTTTCATTACTGTCAGCTTGTCACCATGTCGGCGATTTTATGAGTTGCGAATTTTATCTATTCGTAAATCGTCAAAAAATGCCGAAAATGTACACACGTAGCTATGTTTTTATTTGCAAATGTTATAGGCTTCGACAGCACATTAAATATCTGCTAAAACTCGTACTAATTTACTGCTAATCGAACATTTCCACCGTAACACCTACATTTTCTTTCTGTTTATAAAAAAATTCACATAAATTATACATATCAAAGGGTTGTTTCAATGACACTCTATAAAAAATATTTTCATATCAATCTTGATAAACATTCGTTACATTGCCGCAAATGCTTTCAAATTGTTCTTGAAACCGCGTGTCGAAGTGCAGTTACTTTCCAGTTATGTTCCTTGAATTCTGTTAGGGTTTAGCACCACGTCTTATCAGCCTTATTAAGCGTTATTTATAGTTTCTGTTACTTATTTTCCTTTCATAATATTAATTTTGCACGGAAAGTTAAACTCTGCTGATCAAGATGAGACTATTTCAGTTTGATTCTTAATACGTACGTATTGCGCAAATAGCTATTAAAAATTGTGTTACTTTCGATGCGGACTTACAATGCGACATAGTTCCTTTTGAATAAAATCGACCTGAGATAAAATCCAATTTCTTGCGGAAGAGATCGCTAATCAATTTTAAAACTGAAAAATATAAAACGATTTTGGCCCGAGACAAGGTATCGCGATACCTCTACAGGAAAAATTCGATCCACTTATGATGGAAGTACAACTCTAAAAAAGTGCAGAACGGGTTTATCCACGCTGATTTTATGGCGGGTTCTTGCAGTGTGCAGCGTGCATGAATCCATTCAAAGTTTGATTTTGCAGGCATTAACTAATAATTAAATGTGGCGACAACCAAGATGAAAAAAACGTAACTGAAATCCTTCGTTTAAAATCCGTAACTACTCCAGTCATCGGTCAAGTTATCGGAGTGCGATTTCGATTCTATTTTGTAATCAATTTAATTTCTACTTATTTTTCGTTTTGCTTACATGAGGCAATTACGTGAAGAACATTTTCTGTACTTACCAAATTTTCTCAATGTATTAAATCTTTTTCGGCTTGCTTTAGAAAGGCAGGCGTATTTTCATATACTTGTCTCAGCTTGAGGGCACACGAATAAATGAGAACATCAAATCCAGCCCAATTGTAAGGGTGTCAAGAATAGTGCAAAGCTGAGAATAGATATCTGCTCTTATAGTATTGGCCCACACCGCAAACACTACCGGGGAATGAAAAATAACAAACCAAAAAACACAATGGACATTAGCATATATATACTCCGTCGGCGTGAGTAATAAACCTAATCAAGGTACAAGCTTTGTTCAGAATAGTTTACCTACGCAGTCTAAAAAATCTGTAAACAATTCAGTGCCGGAATATTCTGAAAATGTAGCCAGTTCTGTATTGCCAGATTATATTGTCATTCGTTATATACAGAGTGGTATTAATATTAACTGATCATGAAGTTAGTTGTCTACACCAACTGATTCTCGTTAAGTCGAATGTTATAGATATCGCTTACTGATACGAATCGTTCCTATTTTGACAATTTTGATAAAAGTAATATATCTGTAATTTCTCGCACAAAGAACATTCCTTTTTAACTACTCTTCTATTTTCAACGTTTGAAATATTTTTTTTTCAGTTTTTGCTAAAAGTGAAAATATTGCTAATTATGCAAATATTTCCATTAGAGATATTGTATTGGTATAAATGACAACTAAACTTGCATATTTAATGCTTTACTCTTTAATCAAATTTATCCATTTTGAGTTTTCTTGATGAAAACTTCTATCACCATGGAAATCATTTGGTAAAATGATTCCCATGCGCACACGAGCCAAAGGTTTTTATTTTATTTTATTTTTATTTTTTATTTTATTAACTTCGCCACACTTGGCAGGGACACCACAACAGCTTGCGCCAATTACTGTGGCCCCGTTTCTGTTTTTTACCTACCTCCCTAAGGAAAGGTTGCACACTGAGGGTGGTCACAGCCGGGGTTTTGTTACGTCCTCAATGGTTCTTTAACGTCCCCTACAGTTAGAATGCAAGGAGTTGTAGGAGACAAGGCCAACGGCTCTACGTCACCGCCCAATGTCACCGCTCAAAGACCCTGGTTAGTGGTCCGGCCGGGATTCGAACCCGCGACCTTCCGCTCTGCAGACTGGCGCCCAACTAACTGAGCTAACCAGGAGGCGGTAGACACGAACAATTAAAAATAATGGAGCTTAACCCGTTTTCTATAACATGAAGCAACTAGGAGTATTGTTACTCCACTCTGGATGGGATGCTACAGTGGAGAGACTATGTGGAGCAAAGTTTCTTGTTTAAAGTGCATATCACCCATAGAAAGTTATTTCCAGAATCAACTCTATGTACATTATATTGAATAGTTGAATGGTAAAATATTTCTTGTTTTGAACGTCGTGTTAATTAGATGACGTCAACCCGGGAATCATTTATTATACAACTACTTGTTTTCACCTCCAAGGTAATATTTTTTACGAATCAATTGACTATCCACAGTTTATTTTTAGTATTTATCAAATTAATTATCCTCAAGCTGTAAACTGCGCATTGTAAATTGGCGTAGAAATAATGGCAAAGTCCCGGGTTGACGTCATCTAATTAGCATTTTGTAAATTCAAATCTCTATAACTCACAAACACGACGTTCAAAACAAGACATATTTTACCATTCAACTATTCGATATACATACAGTTGATTCTGAAAGTAATTCTAGGGGTGATAGGAACTTTAAGGAAACAACACGAGGGGCAGACAACAGGTGTTGAGCCACCCTGAGACTGATCGAAAGTTTAACACGCTAACCTTGACACCACTGCGCTACCACGAGAATCATTTGGGTCAGTAGACGAAAAAAAGCTAATTACAATTGTATTTTTTTCATTTCAACCGACTCTTTACGTCATGGAGAATTTTGGGCTTAGGCAAAACATTATCTTGGCTCTTGTATTCGCTGAGGGGAAAAGCTTTGCTGTAGAATCCCCTAAAGTCAAAACAAAGATAGAGAAGTACAACCTCCCCTAAACGGACACCATCGGGGCCAGAAAAAGTGTCCGTTTAAAATGTAGTGTTTGTATGTGGCTGGGACCACGACTAAGTGTCCGCTTATGGGAGGTGTCCACCTACGGGAAGGTGTCCGTTAGCGGAGGTATACAGAAATTGAATTGCAATTTTAGATAGAAAATTCTTGGAGACAGTTACTCGAGTTTCACGCACTAAGCGATCATCAGACTACATATATTTTAGACATAAAATGTATTTTAGATATTTTAGGTCATCAGACTACATGTATTTAAAAATACATATTTTTTTAAAGGATTGATTCAACTATTGGGGTTGCAATAAAACTAATACAAGGGCGACTTATCAGAGTAAACATCATCTGCTTAGAAAATGCTTCATACTTTATTTACCTCAGATGCGAAGATTGACACAAACCGATTGAAAGCAGACAATCTGAGTACTTCAAAAATTCAAAATGTCAATTTAGTTTTTCCCAGGTACTACTAGCGAGCCCAATTTCGCAATTCCCAAACTATACTGCATGTATGGCATCTTTACGCATACAGTTGAACCTCTCCACAACGGCCAACTTGGGGACAGAGGAAAGTGGCCGTTGCAATGGGGAGGCAGGGGTGTAACATGACACCTATTTTTTTTCGAGGGGTTACAACACTTTTACTTTTAAAAAATGCTTATTGTAACATAGAAATACCTAACACAATCGAAATATATCTATAAAACAGAGACCAAAAGTTAATGTTCAGAAGGAAAATGTTAACAAAACAAAACGAATAAGGCACAGTGAGCACATCGGCTTGTACAACGTTCGCTCTTAGTAGTGCAGACATAACATTTTCTCAACTAATAAGATAAAATTATTGTACAGACCAACGACGCGCGGTACGGATCAAGTTTCGTGACCTTTGGGGTTTTGTATGCACCGTGCGTCAGTTGTTGTTGATTAAGTGGCCGTTGCCGAGAGGTTATTTTGGCAGTTGGAACGCAATTTTGTGGCCGTTACCGTTGTGGAGAGGTGGCCGTTGTAGAGAGGTTAAAATAAGAGTGAATGTATGGACTGTCCGCCAGGATCGAAAAAAGTGGCCGTTAGTGGAGGTTCGACTGTATTTTATTTGGTTCCGACTCCTGGTGAATCAAAGTCCAGTCCAACATTGTGAATTTATTTTCGCGAACATTCAAGGGTGCTCGAAAACTGACGAAAACCAACGCAAAAATAAAACACAGAAGGGTATAATTAACCGTTTACGGTTCTTACATGTAAATGACTTATCTTTGTCACTGTGGCCTAAGACACATTTGAAAGTATCAACCAGTGCAAATCTTAAGATATAGGAAAATTGTTTATGCATTTGCTTTGAAAATAAGCTTATAGTGTGTATTACTAAGTTAGAGCTGAGTGCAGAATCCCATTGAACGAGTTGAACTGGGCACCCCTGCCTAAATATTGCAAAAGAAAATATTTCCCTCTTCGTTTTTTAGTACTAGTGTTATCTGAATTTATAATATTAGGAGAATAAATGAAGGTAAGTTGTTCAAACACTCCATTTTTTTGCATGTTCAGTAAAGAAATCTAAATTGGTATTTCTATACTGTTACGGAGGCAAAATGTTTATGGTAAAATAAGCCAGTTAAACTTAATGCATACCTCTTGCGTATTCATTCGAATAAAACTTTAACTCTTCAATGCACTCCAAGTTGGTGTTTGGCCCAAACGAAAGAGCTTACTGCATGTAAATTAAATATCTCAGCGTAGCTTTGTTAATTGCGAGCAGATACAATAGTGCCAAAGCACAATGAAAAAAAGCCACTCTAATTAAACAAAGTGACATGCTTGCTTAAAAAGTTTTCAATTTTGACATGAGTTTGTCATTTAAAAACCACACATATGTGCCGCCTTAATTAAGGTTTTAAATATTGTGCGGTAGAGTTGTAGACTAAGCACTCCGTACCTAGACTTGACTGGTGTAAAGATAGTTAGCTGGATGTTCTCCAAACCCTGGCCATGATTTTATCGATGAATTTTGTAGAGTAAAGCAATTCAAAACTGAAACCTTACAAGTTAACACAAATTTACAATAAATATTGCCTTATTCATTTTTGATATTTTGTTTGATAAATTTTCCAACGAATTAAAATGTAAAGTAAACCTTTTAAAATTTTTATTACTTTTTATTGTTCCGACAAAGATTCCGGCTTTTGCTAGAAAATTCTAAAGAGATGATGTACCTTTTTTTGTTTAAATTCAATTTTAAATTGAAATAAACTTGCATCTGAATATTTTGGTGCTTAATTTGTAACTTATGAAATTAGTCTGGATTTATCTCGATATGAACGCTAAAAAGCAGCATTTTGAACTTGGCCTTGGATACGCCTGTAAGGATTTCAATGCAATAAACAAGTCGAATTAAAATTTCAGTGAGTTTGTTTTTGATATGAAAAGGACTCTCTCCGATTATTATTATTATAGTTACTGATGTCACTAATAATTCCAAATGAAAAACGGTTCACTCAAAGATGAAGGTCTCGTGGAATATCAATGTCAGTATTTAGAAGTTCAATTTTGTTGAAAGGCCGAGAGCTTAGCGAGTCTCGGACGCAAATAATGAAGGCGGATCGCTTTCAAAGGGAAAATTAATCAGCCGTCTGTTGCCAGTAACTGTAAAGTTTAATTAGTAAATTTTTACCTCTCGATAATGATTTTCTAGATTTCTGATTGGTCTCACCGCTACCGATCTGAGTCGTTATTGGTTAATTTGCCCAAATATGGAAAATTGATGACGAATTACGCGAAAAAAAAAAATGTTTTCCTCGCTGGCGGGCAAATCTTTCCTCGTCCGCAGTATAACTTCCACAATTGTTATGTTCAAATCCATAACCATTTCTGCCAGTCCGATTAAGACTTATTTTTGAAGGAAACTTTAACATTCTTCTCGATCTTATTTTGAAGGAAACTACTTTTGAAAGAAACATTCTTCTCGATCTCGCCGCTTGTTAGCATTTACTCGCTTTCGATTTGCGAAGCGGTCATGTGACACTTGTTCACTGAGGTGACAGTCATGTATTTTTTGGAGCGGAAATAATTTTTTTCCAATTTCCGGTTATTTGAGTGTTTGAAAATTTACTAAAACAGTTATTCATCGAGGACGAGCCGAATATGAGCTGACATATAACCAACTCCGCGCGGCGCCTCGTTGGTTATACACCAAATTAAAGAAACGTTGTCGGGTGAAAAGCATAAACCATGAACGATGAGACCCAAAGGTTTACTAGGAAGGTGGAAAAATTAATCTTCGTCTGTGACAGAATACACATTATTTTAACACAGGATGCATAAATCATGCTCTTAAATGTCTCAAAAAAAGAAAACATCTTGATTATCTAGAAATGGAATATTACTAGCTTTCCAATGCTGCCTACCCAGAATCCCATTCGGTCTCATCGTTCATGGTTTATGCTTTTCACGGGTCAACGTTTCTTCAATTTGGTGTATATATCAGCTCATATTCGGCTCGTCCTCGATGAATAACTGTTAATTAAATTGGAGCCTGAACGCATTGTCAAGTTAAACTATTCTGAATGAATTCAACGTCTCATTGTCGATTTCGTTTTACGACTTTTACCAGTTATCCGCAAATTTAAAAAAAAAACTACCTTGCAAGAACAAAACGTTGACCAACGTTCGGGTTTCCAACAAAACAGAAGACTTTCAAAGATCATTTCATCCACAAACCCGTACTTAGGCCCGGTTTAAATGTCCCATTTTACATGTGCCGAATCTAATGCAAATGAGCAAAAACCATCGTTCTTGCTCGTTTGCATTGGATTCGGCACATGTAAAATGCGACGTTTAAATATCGGGCCTTAGATAGTTAACTGGGTTTTCCATAAACTTAATGCAGGTGTTTGAACTAAATTAACTGATTTAACTTTAAAGTGCGGTCGCATTAGAGTGGGCAAAATCAACGGAAATTCATGGCATTAATAAACTAATAAGGGCGCGTCCGACTGACGATATTTCGGAATAAGAATAAACAGAATAGAATCGGTGAATTGTATTGTTCGGGCACACTTCCAGTATAAATCTGAAAAAAAAAACGTTTATAATATAGCAATAGGAGATGTTTAGTTTTCCAGTGGCTCCCAAATTCCCCAAAAAGCGATTTTTATGACCATTTTTCCTACTCTTATTCTGGAATACGTTCAATCGAACGCACCCTTCTTGTCAAGTTTAGTAGACCACAGGGAGCCATAGGCTCACTCATATCAGAGCTCCCTGTGGCGAAACTAGTATTTTGTTCTGCGAGAAGGAGACTGTTATAAAATACGAGACCCTGATAAAGACTCTAAAACGACTTTATAAAAAAATCGAGACAAGGAGATCTGCACCAAAAACATCGTTGACGGTGTGACCCGTGAAATTCTAATAAAACTTTGCGAAACCCATAATTTTGAAAGGCCATTCCCTTCCCCTATTGCAGCTCTTAAATTGGACATTTGAGAACATGTTGCTGGTTTTGAGTCACGCTATCCCCCAGTGGTTTGAAGAGGTAAACAGAAATCATGAAATACATGGTTTTTAGAAGGAAAATTTTTGAGAGCTCTTTCGAAGTTTTGCTGTGCTTATTATTAAATATGGCAAAAAGGAACACCGCTCCAATCCAAGCGGCCATCGTATAAAGTGCAGTAGAAAGACTAATGACCACGAAGGTGGAGATGATTGACACATCAGAAAAGTTAACCTACGTTAAACTACCTAGCGAGGTGGTTTAAAAAAAACCTCTACTCGGTTAAGAAAATTTATTGGTTTTTTGAATAATTCGCATAACCAAGTTAAAAGTTGGTTAACATTGTATTGATTACTTTGTCCATAATATTCGCTGAAGATTTAAAATACTATTTACAAGACTAAAAGTTAAAAGAAAAGAAAACCGAACGTTTTCGATTAATTAATAATATTCAGTCGTCTTCTTCATCTTTTACTGATTATTTTGTTATCAATAAATTGAAAATAACCTAGTGGTTAACTCGCTTTAAGAGCGGCCACAGCCAATAGTCTCCGATGTAATGAAAATCAAAAATATGTTAAAATATGGATGAGAGAGGGTTTTTAGTTGTTTCATCACCCTCATTACTTCTATTGAGAAGTACCTCTGGCCGTTTTAATATCGCGTATTACTACTACTACTACTAATAATAATAATAAAAGTCACCTGGCAGAAACCTTTCTAGATGTCTTTCAACTTCATCAACGTCATGAAAGCGTGCTCATACTTGGCAATGTAGACAATACGGTAGTCGAAAACTGAATAGTCCACTGAAAAGAAATTAAGGTTGTTTGTCTGTTGCCGAATAGATGGATTTATGGCTGATTCTTTGTGGTCGCCGCACTGTGTCATCAAATGAAACCAAACTGACAACAAACGTTTGCGCAGCAATGCTTGAAAACACATACACATCGGCCAACTGTCTAACATGTCGTAGTTGAACAAACATTCTCTTAAATATGTTTATCT
Source organism: Cladopsammia gracilis (assembly GCA_022457155.1). Lineage (NCBI taxonomy): Eukaryota > Metazoa > Cnidaria > Anthozoa > Scleractinia > Dendrophylliidae > Cladopsammia > Cladopsammia gracilis. The sequence goes on along the minus strand of JAJGOT010000299.1, from coordinate 264,617 downwards.
TCTTTAGCTTCGGTCATGTAAATCAAACCTTCTATATCATATATCATGCATTAATTGAACCTATTCTGAAAAATTCATATTTTATCTCTTTAAGTTGAAATCGATCCACACACACAAGTGCCAAGGAAACTATTTTGAAGGGGCAGTTCTTTTGACCATGTATGAAAATAGTTTAGGGTTTTAATAGCAAAAGAAGGAATATAATATTTTTTTAATGTTGATGTTTCATTTCAGAGCAAGCAAATAATAAAGTGCATAGACAAAAAATTATACAGTTTTTCCCCTGAATGTGTAGTTTAGACAATGCTTTCATAGACAGGGTATAAATAACTTATCGGTAATTATCATTGTATCATTTCTTTGTGGAAAATGTAAATTTTTACACGAAGTTTAAAGAAATAACGAAAACAAACTTGTGCTGTGTTCACACTAGGGCAAAACATGTTTAGTTTGATCACGAATGAAACATGATTCACTGTGAAAAGTGTTCATATCAGGTGGCGCATTGCGCGAATCATGATCAAAACATGTTTACTATGTGCATGATTGAAACTACTTCACGAGGTAGTTTCGATCTAAAGCTGCGTTCACATTAAAGCCGAAACATGTTTAGAGTAAACATGTTTCAACGAAACATGTTTCGCGTAAACGTGTTTGTTCTTGCATTGTTCACATCAGATGTCGGTTTCAAACACGTTTCATGCATGGTTGAAACATTTATGCTGTTTTGTGATACTCGCATAAATTTCTGCGATGCGGTACGCTTAAAACCATTCTCATTCAGTTTTGCGGCAATGTTCTCCCATATGTTTTGTTTCCTTCCCATTGCCGCTAATTGTCGTTGTAGTTCCTTGTCTGCCCATTCTTTGACTAGACATTTGGCTTCATAAAAGCTCCAATTTTGGTTCTTTTGCACACTCGTGTCTTCTCCGCATCCATCCGCCATTTTGAATGTGTTCAGTCTGATCATGATTGAAACTACCTCGTGAGGTAGTTTCAATCATGATCAGACTAATCATGTTTCAATCATGATTCGCGCAATGCACTGCCTGATGTGAACACTTTTTATGATGAAACATGTTTCATTCGTGATCAGACTAATCATGTTTCGGCCTAGTGTGAACACAGCTTGATTGCTTCATAAAACAGCATAAATTATAGAACCAGGCGTGAAACGCGTTTTGAACACTGGACGAAAAAACGGATTTTCCTGTATAGCAAATGTGCAGCAAACGTATGGCAAATTCCACATTTGCTCACATTTGCTCAAATTTACTTCAAGACAACGATCTGAATTTGCCCCAATTTTGCTATCATGGCAAAGCTGGTAAATTCCATATTTGCTTTAAATTTACTCCCATGCATAAAAATAGTGTAAAGTTTGTTTTTTTCTAGGCATTTGCCAGGGTAGCAAATACGATATCAAAAGTGACATTTTGTATGTACTTTGCCTGAAGTGGAAAATTTGATCAAAGTATCATTTTTGAACATAATTTGCCCAGGGTGGTAAATGTGTTCAAAGAATCATTTTTCCACGGATTTGCTCAGGGTGGTAAATGTGTTCAAAGAATCATTTTTCCACGGATTTGCTCAGGGTGGTAAATGTGTTCAAAGAATTATTTTTCCACTTATTTGCTCAGGTGGTAAATGTGTTCAAAGAATCATTTTTTCCACGTATTTGCTCAGGGTGGTAAATATGTTCAAAGAATAATTTTTCCACGTGTTTGCTCAGGGTGGTAAATGTGATCAAAGAATCATTTTTCCACGTATTTGCTCAGGGTGGTAAATGTGTTCAAAGAATCATTTTTCCACACGTATTTGCTCAGGGTGGTAAATGTGTTCAAAGAATCATTTTTCAACGTATTTGCCCAGGGTGGTAAAAGTGATCAGACTTCGGCATTTTCCACGTATTTGCTCAGGGTGGTAAATGTGATCAAAGAATCATTTTTCTACTTTTATGCTTTAGAAATGGGATGAAAAAAAAATATTTTCCCTAGGACAGTAAATGTGATCGGTGAGTCAGTTTTCGACATATATATTTGCTCAATTAATGTCTACACCACACTGCAGTAACAATAAATTCAAGTCATAAATGAAATTACTTTAATTAATTCAATAACTATCTAACTAAACCAAATCACGTTGTCAACCGTATTTACAATGTCGAATCACGTTGAGAATAGATCAACTACAGAATAATACACTGTTACAAAAGAATTCTTTTACACGATTTAACTGGGTGGTAAAATGTTACATGTTACATGAGCTCAATTCAATCAGGAATCATTTCAACAGGTGCATACAAAAAGCCCTAAATACAGGTTATTCTTCAATTTGAACACACAGTAAAAACTCTATTAGCCCCTGGGGCTTATGTAATTCGGGGGGCTTAAAAGAGAGGAGTTGGGAGGGGGAAGTTAAAAAAAAACAACTGATCTGTGCACATATACTCAAAGGAGATTACTTTCTTCGTGGCATGCACTGCAAACAAACTACATGCGACCCACAAGCAGCTCATTTTACACAGACATTGTTGAGATACTGTACCAGGTCAGTTGCTTGTATTGGAAACATTTGCTGAAGAAATCCATGATATTCTCTAAATGTAGGCAGAGCTAATAGGTTATCTTCCATTTCAAATATTTACAATTTGCTCTTAAGGCTTATTATTTTTCCAAACGGCAGATTGAATGTATGAAAGCCTTGTATTTCAGTTCAACCAGTGTTGTGTGGTACAATCACTTATTTTACAGCTTTAGTTTATGTTATTGTGACCAAAATAGCATTTCAAACCATCCACAAATGCAAATAAATCGTCTCACAAAAGACGTGCTGCATGTAGTCTGCAGATTCATTAACACTTCAATTCAATGCCCATAAATACAAATAGTTGCTGAAAAGTAGGTTTATTGATCCCAAGAATCTGAAGATATTTCACGCATCTACACCACACGACACCAATCAAACTGAAATGTGAGTCTTATGATCGGTTTGCAAAGTTAACCAGACTTAAGAACAAATTGCAAATATAACTGAAATGGAAGATATTATTTTTGATAATTGTGTTTGTTTGCGGTGCATGCATGCAAGATACTAAGTGCCTTGTTTCTCTGCATACCTGTTTGATAATTATGTAATTGGAAGACTGCTACTTGGAAGCCAAAAATAATTGGGGGGGGGGGGGGGGGGTACATAAAGGGTCTATCTTGATGAAAATGTAATTTTGGGTGAATGTTTGTTTGGATTTGCCTCACTTTTTGCATGTGGCCTTGAGAAACAAATACCCATGTTATTTTTTTATCCCTGAGTTCTGTTGGCATTTAGAAGATAAGTTCCATAGGATTCTTTCACTATAAAACCACATCTACTTATGACATCATATCTCATAACCTTGTCCATCTGAGGGTTAAACAAAAAGAAACCACAAAGCAGTATGGTGAAATGGGAATGTTTCTTGAGTAAATTGGAGTGCAAAAAACAAGGCTATTCCTAGTGAAACTGAAATAGAACCTATGAAAGTGTACACTGGCCTTTTATGCACCAAATCCCATAATTGTCGAAGGAGCAGGTCATGGAAAATTCATGCAAATGGAAGCTTAATGTAAGTGTAGTCTGTAAAGTCAAACTCTTGTTTGCTCTGTAGACAATTTAGTCATTATTAATTTTACTGAGCTTTCTCAGGAACTCATTACCCGGAGCATGCGACTGCCATACTGCGCCTATGAAATAGCATTTTTGTAAGATGGTTTATTTTTAGACTATAAGCCTTTCCCACAAATTGGTTTTGGAATTGAAAGCCAATCACAAGAAATTGCATTGATAATAAACGTTTACCGTAAATGTAATACATAACTATGACAACTCGTCCACATAAGAATCAGAAACAATTATTTTTGTGGGAAAGGGAAAAGCTTATCTCAAAATAAACCTACTGGTAAAAATGCCATTGCACAAATTTATGGCATTTGTATGCCCTGGGAATGGGCTCCTGGCTTTCTAGAGTTTGAACACCAATAAACCAAACCTGTGTTTGTGTAGGAGACTGTGCTTTTAAATGGCTGTGTCAGTTATGAATAATATTTAGCTGTTCAAAATGCAATATCAATTAGCACTTTTTAAAGATTACAATAAAACAAAAACACTCAAAAACATGAATACTTTGTTGTTATGTATTTGTTTTGTTGATTTAAAGTTTGCAACAGCGGTTTTAGAAACTTGAAGTTTGACAGAGTGAAAGTCAAACTTCAAAGTTTTAAACATTGTATTCATGTGTTTGAGTGTTTTTGTTTCGTGATTTTAACCGTTAAAAAAGCACTAAATGTTGCATTTAGAAATTGAATTCATAACCGACACAGCCATTTAAAAACACAGTCCCCCACACAAACACAGGATAGAGATGCTCCTGTGAAACAATGATTAAACTGGTTTGCATTCTATTTCATGACCCAGTTCCTTAACTGAGGAGTGCTGACAATGCAAAGTCAGGGGCATCTTCTGGTTTCTCCCAGGTTGATGATGGCCCTTGACTCGTTTCAAAACCCATGTTTGCATGGTCCCCCTATACTTCTTCGGCACTTAGTTTTACGGTCAAGGCTCTTCATCAAATCATCAAGTTCTGTGCTCCTCCAAGGGAGGGGTCTGACACACATATGTTTATACTGTTTGTTTTTGACATCTAAACCCGATGTGCTGCCATTGGTTTCACTCTCAGGCTCCGAAATGGACTCCTCAGATGACATATAGTCCATTGTCAGGCAGACGTTATATTTTTCTTTATCTTCTTGTTGCATCGATGTCCATTCCTTTAATGCTTTTACCCGCTTAATTCATTTCTGTAAAAGATGAAAATCTAGAATTAACTAAGCACAAATAAGTAACTGAACAATGAAATTACAGTGTTACTGTGAAACCCACAACCCAGACGATGAATGAATATATTGCACAACAATTTATGAGCCATTACTCATAAGGTTGTTTACAGACAATTTTTTTACTTCTAGATAAATGTGTATAACAGGGTGCATATAAAAATCAGTTTTTACAACTACAAAGGTCTTTCTTGCTAGTCCAAATTAAATAAAAATTTTTGGGGAAGAGGGCAAGGGAGGCTGATCTACATGTGTATGTACAATGTAGTGATTAATAATTTTACCTTAGACTGTAAAGGGATGGTTGAAAATGATTACAAGGTTGTGATATTGATTTATCATTAAAATAATATATGTTTATTTTTTTTTGTTGCATCGCAACGCAGCAGTCCATACTACTAAATCCTTGAATTTGATTGGTTAAGGACACACTCTCTAGAGGTCCTGATATTCCCATCTGAACCCCATATACAGACTTTTCCGAATTTTTAGAATGTACAGCTACAAAATTTTTGTACCTAAAATGTAAAACACTTAACAATGTAAAAAGAAATATTATTAAGCAATAATGACTTCGGTTTTACTGTTAGAGTTCACATTTCTGCCAGACATAATTATGGCTTTTACAAGTATGTACAAATTAAACCAATATTCCCACAGAGAAAAAATTATTATGTTACTTGCTGGCCTACAGTGTAGGTCGGGCCATATTGGGAAAAAACTGCCCTTGGGACCAGTTTTTCCCAGTACAGACCTCCCGGCCAGCAAATCGTATATGACACAGTAGGTAATATTAATTTACCCATTTCAAAATAAAAATGTTTGAGGACAAACTGGCAATGTTTAACTGGAGTGTTCACAGTAAAAAAAAATTGTGTTTACTGCAGGCATTAAACATCTTTTGCTTACTGTATTCTTTCTACTTCTCTTCCGCTGCTCCTGCAACACTAATACTTCTGCTTCTTTTTGTCAACATTTTTCTGCTGCCTCATTTTGGTACGCAAATGGACTCGCATCACAGCTGTTTGAAATGGAAAAGTGTTAGAACATGTTAGTTACATGCATTGTACACTGTAGTTCAATTTTCATTTTCCTGTGTTTTTATTTTCATTCATTACCATATATATTGTATATTAACAAAGAAATAATAATATTATTATTATTATTATTATTATTATTTATTGTATTATTATTAGAAATCCAGCAAGGAAGAGATTTAAAATGCATGTCAAATTCAACTGTACATGCATACACTGTATGTTATCACTGCACTATTGAAAAATCAAACCCTAAAACTGTTGGCGCTACTCAATTTTTGGACATGGAAATTTCACTCTTAATTTATAACATACTGTTATAAGTTGATGCACATGATACAAGGTCTGACAAAAGTGCCATTACTCATGGAATGTTACCTCAAAGCATGTTTACCACATGATCAAGGACCACATACATGTACATTTAGTGTCCTAAAGCAGTTGACACAGCTCAACTATGAACATGGCAATTTCAAGGCAAAATCACTCTTTATTTGGAACAATATGTGGTCCTTCATTACGGTACACAGTCATGCCTTGAGGTCTAACAAGGCTATTGTCGCTTTCAGAATCTACTAGAACTAAGATCTCACAAAATCAAACCTAAAAACAGCCGACACAGAGCAATTATAATCATGGCAATTTCAGGGGGCAAACAACTCAATTTTTTAGGACAATGTGGTCACTCGTCATGGTACACGTGCTTCAAGATCTGACTAAACTGCCGTCACTCACAGAATGTACCAGAGCTAAGATCTCACAAATTCAAACCCAAAAACAGCCAACACAGTGCAATTATAATCATGGTAATTTCAAGGCCGAACAACACAGTGCAATTATAATCATGGCAATTTCAGGGGGCAAACAACTCTCAATTTTTTAGGACAATGTGGTCACTCGTCATGGTACACATGCTTCAAGATCTGACTAAACTGCCGTCACTCACAGAATGTACCAGAGCTAAGATCTCACAAAATCAAACCCAAAAACAGCCAACACAGTGCAATTATAATCATGGTAATTTCAAGGCCAAACAACTCTTAACTTTTTAGGACAATGTGGTCATTCGGTATGGTAAGCATGCTTCAAGATCTGACAAAATTATAACTGCCATCACTCACAGAATGTACCAGACCTACATGTAAGATCTTACAAAATCAAACCTAAAAACAGCCGACACAGTGCAATTATAATCATGGCAATTTCAAGGCCAAACAACTGTTAATCTTTTAGGACAATTGTGATCACTCGTCATGGTGCACATGCTTCAAGATTCGACAAAACTGCCATCACTCACATAATGTACCAGAATTAAGATATCACAAAATCAAACACTAATTAAAACAGTTGACACAGCTCAACTATGAACATGGCAATTTCAAGACAAAATCACTTTTAATTTGGAACAATATGTGTTCTTCTAACAAGACTTTTGTCACTTTCAGACTCTACCAGAACTAAGACCTCACAAAATCAAACCCAAAAACAGCTGACACAGTGCAATTATAATCATGGCAATTTCAAGGCCAAACAACTCTCAATTTTTTAGAACAATTATGGTCACTCCATCCATGATGGCTTTATTGACAATTTTGTTAGATGGATCAGAGAAGCTACAATGTGTAGAAAATAATAATCATTACAATCTTGAAGGACTGGAGTTGAATCATTTTACTCTTTGGTCACTCAATGGAATTATCGTCCTATACTTGACAGTTGACTCCATTTTAAGAGATGATTATTTTGGTTTAAAACTGAAATGAAATGTTTGGGTTGGAATTTTTCTTTAGTTTAAAAATTTTCAAAGCAAAAAAGAATGTTGAACCACATGCATATACAATTAAATTAAATAACACTTGTTATTTGACTATATCAGCAAGAAGGCTTACCGACAACACTTTTGGCAATCGCTTGCTTTCTCGTGGTCTTACCCGCTCTTTTTCGGCCGCTTCTTTTTCTAGCCGTTCGGCCGTATTATACGTCTGCCTTTCTAAATAGGCTTCTTGCTTGGACATACAGCTCAGCTGTAAAATCATCACCACTAGCATCTTCTCGATTGAACGCTGAGGCCAGGTCGAGACCTTCTTTCAGTGTCTAGCGGAGAGCTTGGAATCAGGAATGGCGAAGAAAACGGATTACAGTCTGCACTCGTACTGCCAGGAGAACATTCCGAATATCCAGACCTACTAGCTTCCCTAGTTTCCCTTTCTGGCGTGGATTCTTCAACCGAACTTTGTGGCGCCAAAACATTTACCGAATAAAAACTCCCAGGGTTGCGTCCAGTCGAAGATTCGCTAGACAGATTTGTTGTCTTTATTTGGGGCTCTTGTGCTCGCTTGATCGAAGCGAATTTATTCAAACGTCGCAGAACGGAAAGAACGAAAATATCGACCGCGTGAATTCAAATCCACCAGTGAAGAATAGAAAGCTCTTTTGCTGTCAACAGCTCAAACCTGAGCCAATACAAGGCTAAAATATTATTAGCATTCTTCCCAATTGGCTCCAACTGGAAAGGTGTCGATTGACATGGACCAAATGCGAGAGAGAGTCTGGGACTCTTCGTTGAAAATGGTCAGCGTCGTTCTTTGTTACGTGGTGTATAAGGGCATATAGTGTACCGCCTTGCAAAGTTACGTATTTGCTCCCTGTCAAATGTGAGCAAAATTAAAGTAATCGTTTTTGTTTGACATCAATGCAAATTAATAGCAAATAAACAGCTTCGCTTATTTTACAAATAAGAGTAAATTAAACGCAAATGTACTGATTTGTCCCGTAAGTAAATGTTAGGAAACAGATCAGTGTAAACAAATTGTTTTGCACCGCATTTGCCTGGATTTCCAACACCAGTAAACGTGATATTTTTGCGCAGGAAGCAAATGTTTGGCAATTGTATGTGAAAGTTAGAAATTTGCCTCGGTAGCAAAAGTGAGGCAAATTTGATGCAAATATCAACATTTACGTCACATTTGCACGTGAATTCAACCGGAACAAATATTTATGTTCACGTTAAGTTTACACCAAGCGCAAATTCGGTTCAAATTTGGAGCCCCAAATTTGCTACATATTTGCTCAACTTGCAAACCTGAGTAAATCCATTTTTTCGTCCAGTGGAAATTAAGAATTAAATGTGAACAATGAAATTGCAAACATGTTTACGGGAAACGTGTTTCGTTTAAACATGTTTACTCTAAACATGTTTACTCTAAACGTGTTTACTCTAAACATGTTTACTCTAAACATGTTTACTCTAAACATGTTTAGAGTAAACATGTTTACTGTAAACATGTTTACTCTAAACATGTTTACTCTAAACGTGTTTACTCTAAACATGTTTACTCTAAACATGTTTACTCTAAACATGTTTAGACTAAACATGTTTACTGTAAACATGTTTACTCTAAACATGTTTACTGCAAACATGTTTACTCTAAACATGTTTACTCTAAACATGTTTACTCTGAACATGTTTACTCTAAACATGTTTCGCCCTAGTGTGAACACAGCATTACAAAATAAAAGAAAAATAAAAAGAATAATATATAAAAAGAAAAAATGAAAAGAAAATGATCGACACCACATGCAGCAGTGAGACCAGTGAGGAACAGATGTTATAATTTCATGAAACTTTATACATTCAAATAATTGAAATTCATCGATGATGTCAAGTTGACAAAGAAGTTATACTGCTTTTTGGACAATGACAGGGGTAACTGATTGGTCGTTAAATACAACTTACATTATATTTTTGGCTTTGGAAAGTCAAAACTGGCTGGTTTTTACAACGACCCAAAAAAGGTTATCGATACGAAAATAACATCAAAAAGCGGTACTTATGCTTGTGTTCACATCAGTAATTTGCGCTAACTTGTGCTTAGATCGAAACTACTTCGTGAAGTAGTTTCAATCATGCTCAGAGTTAATTTAAAACGTGTTTCGATCATGATTCGCGCAATGCGCCGCCTGATGTGAACAATTTTCATTGTGAAGCATGTTTCATTGACTAAACATGTTTCGCCCCAGTGTGAACACATCATTAGAAATTTCTCACGTTGTTTGCTATCCATGGTGCCTTGGATTCAAGTCGTCGATTCGTTCGATTCGTGTGAATAAGCACTTAATGACCGGCCCCAAAGGAAACAGTGAGTTTTGTTTCCCCGAGACCCTCAATTCCCGAGACCCTCAATTGTCGCCTCGGGGAACATTGAGTGTCGAGGGGAAACTAAACTCAACGGAGTTTAGACGGTGTTTAACTAAACCGCGATCTGAACCAATTTCAATTTCGCCAACGACCCTAATACTTAAACATTGTTTGCTATAAACAGTAAGAAGAGGGCATATAGTACAGACCAGGAAGACATTTGCCTACTTAAAATGAGCAATTCATAAACAGATGTGAGGTTCATTTATTGTCTTAAACCGCGGTCTAAGTTAGACTTCGTTTAAATGACCGTGCCCAGTACTGTTTCCCATGGGGCCAGTCATTAAAGTGCACATGAAGTGAAAGTTCACTACCGTTTTGTTTTAGGGTTATATGTTGCTTATTTCACCTTTATTTCATTTCCAGTCGTTTTCCTCGTTTGCGCAGAGAGGATCCACTATTTTAGCTTATAACTTAACAATTATAAAAGGCACCAGAGGCAAAAGACACACCGTCATTTTTGGCTGGCACACAAATTTGCCGTGGTTTCAAGACCCGATCACGTGCGAGTCGAAAGTTCAAGTTTAAGTTTTTGTTCAAGTTTTTGTTCGCCCTGGGGAGTAAGAATCTTTTGAACCATGGCACGTGACACCTTCTTGTCCAACCAAAAAGGCGTTTGAGTTGGGAGGTATAACGATGGATTTTATTCCCGACCCGATGTTGATCGGATAATGCATCTCATTAGTGGGACTTAAAATATTCCATCATAGATCACCAGTATATCTTGTGGCTTAATGGAATGGTCGTCAATTTGTACGAATCGTACTTATGGAGAATATTATTCATCCTTTCTTACCGTACGATAACCTTCAAAAGCGCCCTCAGTTGGCAAACATGTTGCAAAATTTATGTCTCTTCACTGAGATGTAACTTCGGCTGGACAGATGCCCTTCACGGGTCATCTCATTTCGTCGATCCGTACGGATCGCACCTTGTTTTTTCCGGGTCGTATCAAGCAAGCAAATAATGAATTTTACAAACAAAAAATATACATTTTTTTCACCTGAATGTGCAGTTGAGACAATGCTTTCAGAAACAGGGTATAAATAACTTGTTGGTAATTATCATTGTATCAGTTCCTTGTGGAAACTAAATTTTTACATGCAGTTTAAAGAAATAACGAAAGTAGACTTTAAGGCAAATAGTAAAACTCACTGACTGGCTATAATTTCGTTGGTGTATACTTACGGTTATAAGAAACAACTTGATTTAAGTAGGCAGCACAGCGATCTTGCAGCTCGCGAAATTTAACGAAATGATCCGGCGACCTGACAGTGAGACGGAACAGATATTGTTAGTAATTTTACATACATGCATTAATATAATTTAAAATCATCGATAATGTCAAGTTGACAAAGTAGTTATATTGCTTTTCTGACAAGGACAGCGATAATTGATCGTTAAATACAATTGGCGTTAAACAGTCAAAACTAGCTAGTTTTATATAACAACGTTTATACATAGAACATAAATAATGAAATTCTTGCTGTGCATGATGTGGTTCGGTAAAAGGTGAGAATGAAAAGTGTTTCTCAAGATTCAACTCGAATAATTCAAACTTTAACAAAGGAAAACGTGAATTTTTCCTGTGATTATTGTCTTCAAATAAAGCCCCGTCCACACGTATACGTTTACGTTCGTAAACGCATATTTTTTTATGCGTTTAGGCCTCCCGTCCACACGTAAACGATGAAAACGGTCACCCTAAACGGATATTTTCGAAAACGCTCTCCAAAGTGGATATTTTCGAAAACGCCGTTTACCCGTTTACGTGTGGACAGGCGTAAACGGATGTTTTCGTAAACGCTGATGTCACAGCTGTTTATGGCGCATGCTCAAGTTATCTAGCGCATGCTCCATGCAGATTTTTAGCGTTTACGTATCGTTTTAGCGTTTACGTGTGGACAGGTGAAAACGAATCGTAAACGATGGCTGGCTTCGTGTGGACGGGAGCGTTTTAGATAAAAAAATATGCGTTTACGAACGTAAACGTATACGTGTGGACGGGGCCTAAGTATAGTAGTGCGTGGATCTTGGACACATGGCACACTTGATTATAAACAAATCCTAATCTTTCTCGACGAGTGTCACAGACATGCTTCAAGAAGTCGGTTGGTCATCTCTTGAGGAAGGAACTTTTGCCCGCCTTGTCCTCCTCTGAAAAATCATACATGACTTATAGTGACAGTAAAGCCAAGTGCAACATAGGGAAACCAACTAGACAGTCGCGACCGTACAAAAAGAAGCATTCGCTTGTACAGATAAGTTGTAATACGGAATCTCAAAATATGTCATTCCGCCCTAGAACTATTAATGACTGGAACTCTCTGACAGAATCTATTTTTGCACAGGCGGAAAATGAAATGCAATTTCTAATTCATTTTAGCAACGTTTCTGACCGCCCGACCAATAATTCTCACGTAGAGTTATACCTGAATGCCGTATTGCTATAACAGGTATTTTTTTTCCACGGCCGTAGCCAGACGAAAATTCTTATCGAGGCAATATAAAAAAAACACTTCTTTCACTTTTTATGCATAACCTTGTACTAGTATTCAAAATGTTATTTTTACCGAGACAAGTGCCTCCAAGGCAAGTGCCTGCAAGGCAAGTGCCTCGGTTCGCCTCGTGCTAGCTACAGCCCTGTTTAAAGATTTTTTACATGTGTTTCTCACATGCGGCTTTATATAAAACCTGACAATAAAAAAAAAAAAACGGAATAATAACGTTAGGAGCTTCTAAGCGCAAGGACGATAATCCCAAGTAACCAAAAAGTTACTCAGCGAAGCTCGTCTTTGAATACTTCCACTGTACTGTCACTGGGATACGTGCAAAATTGCTAATCAATAATCACTATAAAAAGAATGGTGTGTATTCAAATGAAATATTATGCCTCTGCGTAATCAATATTCATTAGTTGGTTGCTTTCTTAAATCTCGCAACTCCCACTTCTGAGAATGTTTTGATATTATAAGGAGAAAATCAATGTTCCGCTCACTGTTGGGGGCAAAATACACCTGCTTGTTGTTGCTAAATGTACGTTCGAGAATGGCATTGGAAATCTTAGCTTAATGTAACTAAAGATTAGACAAAGTAATGATATAAAAATATAATATGTAATTCCTTTGAGTTAAGTTCGATATAAGCTAATAAAAAGACAACTTTTGCACCGGAACGTTTAATTTTATGAATATTACCAATATTTGCCATACAAACGTAAGTTCATGAACTGTCAACTGATGTCGCGCGTATTTTAGTGAAAGACAAGGTGATGTGTTCAGAAAACTATATAAATCTAACGTGAAAGGGAACTCAGTATTGTAAATTCATTTGAAATTATTTTGCGCTTTCCTTAAATCATATTATTATTTACAGACACATGCAATACCTGCAAGACACTGTGATTGATATCTTGTCATATTCAGAGAATTTATAAAGAAGCGGGGCTTTCATAGCGATAATAATCGGAAACAACTGTTACTCACGTCGAAGCTCGACCACAGTAGCAAGTAGAAATAACCTTTATTTATTTATACGTATGGTAGAGTCGAGATATCTTTTATGTAAACAACGAAAAGATTATCATTAAACATAAAGTCTCGACAAAAGCACTAATGCCGTACGAGCCGTAAATCTGTACAATAGCAGCAACTTACAGCTGGTTCAAGAGCTTTTTAAGATTAGAAGCGATATTTTGCACGGTTTTTTCTCTAAGTCGGCTTCATGAGTCAAACTGTTTTTATAAACGAAGTGAAAAATCTGTTCTAATAAGAAAAATATGCGTTAAAAACTCTTAGGAAAAAACTATATCAATGGTTCTTAATTATATAGCAGTGAAGGAGTTTAAATTTAAACTAAACATTATTAAAATGATTTCTTTTACATCTCATATGTAAAAAATTTTGTCCTACTCACCATTTATGTATTCGTTTTACTTCTGCGGTTCACAAGCGATGTTTGGCATAGAGTTAAAAAAGCGCAGGTGAAAAAGAGTTATTTCTTTCGTCGGCCATGTGCGAAACTCGAATGTCACTTATTTTTATTATAATATATTGTCCCAAATAGATTTAAATTTGAATCAGCTAGCTTTGGAATACATTCAATTAAAAAAGTGACCAATACCTTGCTTGCGTTCGCACTGAGTTCCATGCAATGCGCAAAGAAATCCCGTGGTAAAGAAGAGCTTAATAAACATTGATAACATGGTTTTTAGAAATGGAGAAAAACAAATTGAACTTTCTGATTAAATACTGAATTCTCCTATGGGTACATAAAAGAAAAACCGACAAAGGATTTTCAACGATTTCAAATACACCCGCGGGTCAGCCGGAATTTTTTCAAAACTTTTTCTCAGAGTTTAGTTTATTTAATCCTGAAATTGACCTGAGTTGCTTAAGATTCTAATATACAAACAAGTACAATTGTACGCCAGAAATTACTGCCCTGATATGATACAGGAAAAACATTTTCAATTGTATTTGTACCAGACATCAAATCTGTTGTACATAAGACGAGATCCTCCGTGATGTTATCGAGAAATCCAACAGAAGACAGCAAACAAGTAGCACTCTTCTAGCTTTATAATTATAATTTTTGCAACAAATGCATCGCCTTGCTTTCCTTTGACAGAAACTCGACCTTAATTTGTCTTGCTTCGATGAATGCATTTATAAAGTAACAACTGGTGTCTTGCTCTTTATCAAAGGATCTGAAAGATAAACACTTATGACGCTTACCATTTTTCAGAACCTGCCAACCAATTTGTAAATAATATGCCATCGTTTTTCTGAAATGGTTGGCCATACTAGTTAATTAAAAAATTTGCATGTCATAAAAACTCTCTAACTCTCTTAACTATATGATTAGCGTTCTGGGTATTGCTTTCTACCATGCTGCCGGTTTTTCCTAATTTTGTTTTTGCTCCGTTTTTTCGAAAAATAGCATTCTGCTCATGCTCAGTTCTTCAAATCAGGAAATATTGCATAAGAAGAAAATTATGAAAAACAGGTTAACTATTCATTGTAATCCAGCGTACTCAGTTATTACAATTTTATTCGACATTTTAGATTTCAAATGTGCACTAAAATGAGTGTGAATACGACACGTCATTACACTGTTCTGACCGCGCACTAGAAACAAAAAACACTTTCAAAAACTTAAAGATGACTGTCATAAAGGCTCAAAAATACAAGCCGAGTCGTAAAAATATCCAGCTGTATTTCGCTGAATAACCTCTTTTATATTATTCGACTATGACGTCGTTTTACCATAAAAGGGCAAGATAAATACTACGCAACTCGTTAAATATCTACGCTTATTTTCTTGTGCCGAACAATCAAACTCGGTTTATTTATTATTCGACTATACGTCATTTTACGATAATATGAAAAAGGAACACGAAAAATGTCCACGTATTGCCCTGTAGTACACCGGTTTGACCGGTTTGGAACAGAACAAAGTTTAATTGCAAGTGGGCGCTCTCAGGACGAGAGTCAAACATGCACTGGTTGAGAAAGGATGGCTAAATTGATTGAGAAATTGTTAAGCAAAAGGCTCTCAAAAACTGAAAAAGTAAGCAGTCGAATAATAAATCTCTTCAGTATTTGATGATTTGAAAGAGAATACGCGCGGAAATTTTACTTATTTCTTGCATTTTTTCGAGCTTTGATTAAAATTGAAGTACATGAAGATGATATTAAAAAGCCGCCAAAGTACAACTTCCGCTTTTCAGCATGAAAATTATAACAGGGTCAAAATATCTCTATTTACAGATAAAATCATCTGGAGAAAAATTGTCATTTTAAAGATTTATATTATTTGACATCTGTACCCGTTCCCAGTAAATCTTGTACCATTTTAAACAATTACGCTGATCGCCCTTTTAAAATGGCGACTTTTGAAAAAAGCAGTTTAAATTGAGAAACGTTTCTTTGAAGTGCCTTTATGGTGAGTATTATTATCTTTTATCGTTTAAATACCTGTATCGAAGAGCCTTATAGATGCTTGTTACCACAAAGCGCTCAATCTGAAAAATATATTTTCCTGTTGTAGTACCTTACACTAAGCAAGCACTAAGAAACAGAAGCTATAAATTATCTCTGACGGATGTGTTGTGGGAATGATATAGATAATTATGGTAAATGTCGCGCGACAGAAGCTAATATTGTTTATTACTTTTTTGACACTTGCCGACAATTAAACTGATCAGGTCACCGCTGGGAAGCCTGTCAAAATACTGCGTTCGCTCTTTCAAAAACGTCAAGTACATTTTTAAAGTAAAAGATTATATATTAAGCTTAGGGTGATGTTTAATTATTTGTGTATTATTATGTGCACCTGTCAGAACAGACATCCATAGATTCAATGTTTGATTTAATTAATTTTCTAAACCAAAATATCCTAGAAAATTGATTGGCAGAAGTGTTTAAATTAACTCAAGAAAATGGCATTTCGCAACGAACACATCCTAAGAACATCTTCGGAACTTAATTAAAAATTAACCCTTGGAGTAGCGTCCAGTGAACTTGTTTCTTTACATTTTCTTTTTGAATTTATAATAACTCCATTTAGAGTAAAAATAACTCGCTTTGAGTGGAGTTGAACCTCAGTCTCTAGTATGGACACCAAATGGATGCTTAAGTTTGAGTTTAACTTCAATGAATTCGCCACATTAAAAACATTTTCAAGCAACTAACATAATATATACAATAACAAATGGAAAATAATTTAAGTGTGGCAGGAGTTTCACCGCCGTCAAACGTTCGCGGCGTTTTTCGTTTTATTTAGTGCAATTTCATTTAATATTAAGTGGAAACATGAGCAAGGATGTATAAAATAATTAGTTTTTGCAACTATCTTTTCATCTTTCTCAAAAGAATGAACTTCGTTTCGTTGAAAACTGACCAAAACGCTTCGTGCCTGAGCAAAATTGTGTTAGCAAACGGCGCCGATAATTCTGAAGTTCATAGTTTTCAAACGCTTAGAACTTTTTTTTAGTAAACTTTCAAAATGTTTAGTGAATTGACAGTGTTTTGGTAATCTATTAAATTTTAAACAGTGAAAATGACAACCTTAACTTTGAAGTACGTTGCTTAACGTTTGCAAATTTCTCTCGTTTGACCGCGGTGGAGGCAGGAGTAAGGAAAGAACTTTCGTTTAAATTGCAACTGAACCCCTCCTGAAGTAGCCAAGTGTCGTCATCATAAGGTCATTAAAAAAGTATTTTTTAAACTTGAGC
This sequence comes from Cladopsammia gracilis, assembly GCA_022457155.1. Taxonomy (NCBI): domain Eukaryota; kingdom Metazoa; phylum Cnidaria; class Anthozoa; order Scleractinia; family Dendrophylliidae; genus Cladopsammia; species Cladopsammia gracilis. The sequence continues at coordinate 247,277 of JAJGOT010000299.1, read as the reverse complement.
TCTTAATCAACCGTGCAGAACGTTTGTAATATACGCGTCACAGAGTGACTTGCAGCTTATTTTAGATTTTCTAGAAACATTCATTAAGTGTGGATAGGAAAAGCAAATAAATCATAAAAAATTACAAATGTTATAATTAATAGCTTCAAGTTCGGGACATCTTGTCTCCACATCTAACACAAACCTTTTAATCTTTGACGTTTCCTTCACAAATTTGATGAATCAGCTTTTTAAAAATACTTTTAGCCTTTTCCACTAATTGAGTGCGAGGAACTTTAGTTTTAATGTTTACTCTAAGGTTTAGATGACTTTCACGATTATGTTCAACTAGAATAGGGCGCTGTTCTTGGACCAATTTTTATTAGCGATTTTCCAGTATTGGAAGTCGACTAAATTCATTTAATAGACCGTCAAGATATGTCCTGTAATTCTGTTATTTATGTCATATTAATAATTTGCTATTCGGTTACTTAAACTTGAACGTCGTAAAAAAAATTAATATTAGGTTCATTAACTAGCAAACAGAGTTTCGTGATCGGTAAAAGTCGTTTTGGAATATAAAAGGAGGCAAATATATAAACAGTAAAGTCGCACAGTAGACACTCTACTAACGATCACCTCTCTTGTCCCGACTTCTCATTCACTCACTCGAATGCTTTAATTGATAACCTCCCCATAACGTTGTTAAAAGGGAATACATGTAGGGCTTGTTAGGTATTTTTATGTCACATTTTAATATTTTTTTGTATATGTTGTGGCTCAATTTTATCCTTGGTTCAAATTTTATTTTCCTTTGTTTAAAACTCATTATCATACATTACCATAGCCAAAAACAACGGAAAATAAAATTTGAACCAAGGATAAAATTGAACCACAACATACATATTAAAATTACCAAAATTTCGTAAAAGCTGGAAGCAAGAGAACACTTTGAGAAAAAAAAAACACCGCGCTTTTTGTAAAATGCCGCCAAATACGACTTGCGTTTTCCAACCTAAAAATAATAAGTGTCACGTGTTATGTCAAACATCTAGAGCAGACCCGGGGGGGGGGAGGGGAGGGGAGGGGAAGGCGCCCCCTATTACTTCCCCCCCTATTCCCACCATTTCCCTAGTTTGCGGATAATCTTCTAAGACGCAAATTTTTGTGAAACGTTTTCCCAGCTAGATTACGAATCATGCATTCTTGTCAGCAATGCAAAAATGGGCGAGCCACCGACGTTTGGAGAAAAGACCCGTCCAGAAATAACCAGATTTTGAAAAAATCTTTTGCAAGACATTCAGTGCAAAGTTTCTTGTCGACTTGATTTTATTGTTTGGCTTTCAAAACGAACGAAAATTGAATCTCTGTTGGTAAATAGCCTGCACATAACGTGATAGCTTTTCGAGCCCGCAAAGTCGTCGGGACTTTTGAGAAACGAACGCCTGCAGCTCCCGTTCGCTTTTTACGCTGGAAAAGGAAAAATGAAACAACTGCTAAGTAGGTTAATGCGCGAACGTCCAAAGTCAGGTTAAACTTTTTTGAGTAGAGCAGAGCTTTCATGAATGCTGACTACTAATAGCTGAAATCATTACCTTGATCCAAGCTGGTCTTCAGGAAGCTTGTTTTTCACCAAAAGTTCCGTTACTCTGCACAAAACATTATTGATATAGCATTAGCGTGAAGTAACTGCTTCAGTACACTTAGCAATGAACTAAGAAATAGAATATATAAACTAAACCCTGGCGAATATGTTTTGGCAGAAGTATAAATAAACTTGTAATTAAGGGAAATGTTCATGACAAAAACTGAGATTGTTTATTGTTTTTTTTTTACAATTGCCAGCTATTCAACTTTGTTTTAAACTAATTATGTATCCAAGTGCTATACTCTGGTTGAAATTAATCGCTTGGTTGCTCTTGTCAAGTGCAAGCAAATAAGCTTTAAGTAACAAACAATTTGACAAATAGATAGATGGCGACCTATCATAAGGAATGGTAATTGTTCTATTAAGTTTCTGTATCGATTCTGTAAGTAATTCCGTTCGGGGAAACACTTTTTCTTTCATGTTTTAGAGACACGTGTTGAAAATAATGTTTTGACTGGTTTGCGGAAAGTAAGGTGAGATTTTGTTGGCTTCATTATAGCTATCGGTGGCCTTTTAAAATATTTAACAAGAAATGTGATAAGAACCAATCGATATTTCGATGTACTGTCATAATGTTTTAGGAATACCTAGGTTTGCGGTAAGTCTGGCAAGATTTTTTCCAGCTTAAACAAACATTCGTAAAATAATCCCGTTCGGATATTGGATTCAGAGACGCGGTGGGTCTTAAAGAATTAATTACCCAGGAAATCTACGACTGATAGACACGGATGCAATGATCATGTACGTAGTCCACTGGTTATCGCGCGAGACTAGTATCCTGGGGGATGCAGGTTCGAGTCCCGCTCGGGGTAACAAGTTTTTTTTTTATCATATGAGACGTGCGTTAAAAATGTTTTGAGTTTGCGGTAAGTATGGTAAGACTTGCTGGCTTTAGTGTACATAATAAATGGATTGTTTAAACATTTAACAATAAGAATTAGAAATAATGTTCATCAACATGTCGATGTATCTCCGACATCATTATCAAAAATAACTCGCATGGATAATACAAACGTTAAACTTTAATATACTTTGTTATTATTATTCGACATAGCATTCTAGAGTGCAAATTTGCATCAAAACGATTTCAAATATGACACGTTATTACACTCTTCTATTCACTCGCTAGGTAAAAACACTTTCAAAACTTTAAATTTATGAAAAGATGACTGTCGTATAATGAACAATTTCAGCGAAAAGTTGTGTAAATGGCTAGGCATTTTAAAATCGAAAAAATAAAAGCTGACTCGTAAAAAGACTCAGCCGTATCACACAATTTTTCGTTTAATAACCTCTTTTTATTGTAACTTTCATGGAGTGTCAAAGTCGTCAGTCAAACTATAACTGCAAAGAAGCATACTACATCATCCCCTCGGTATTCATTACCTTACGCATGCGCACAACCATATCACCCTGATAGTAGCAGCCATTGGCAGCTGTTTCATCCTGGTTAGAACTCATCAGCATGGCATAGCAAGGCGTAAGGGTCTCATAAAAAATCATCGACCTCGCCATTTACTACCAAGGCGGATGCATAAAACATCTCTTTAAGCGCCAGTTTCACAAAGACAATCACACTATTACATTTATTTTTACAGGAATAACATTTATCGATTTATTTCGGCAAATTTTAAAATAATCCGCAATAATTACGTTCGTTGCCATGCCGAAAGGTTGCATTGCCATATCAGTAACAAATTCGCGTCCGGTTATTTTTATTTCGTCATTACATTGTTATAACATTATCGAAGTTGCTGTGGATATATTACTTATGCAGGCCGCCAAACTGATTTTCCTCGGTCAAAGAACGAGAAAAAGTGGGAAAGAGAGGGAGCTGGGTACTAGTAAAAGGAAGATAGAAGTTGAACAAAGTAGGAGTTAAAATCAATGAAATGATAGTGAAGGAGAAGGCCAAAACGGATCGCAAAATATATGATCGTTTCAGCGGGCAGTAACGCCGAGAAAAACAACCGTTTTTTCGAAACTTGCGGTCCTTCAGCAAGGGTCAACTAGCCGTCCCCACAACAAACTCGGTGGCGTATGGGGACCAAGCGTCCTCCATCGCTGCCCCAAATTTTATTATTATTTATCTTAGCTCTTAGTTTAAATATTGTAAAAGCTAAATGTTTTGCATCTTCACTTAATTTAAATAGTTATTATAACAACTAGTTATTAAAAGTATTTTATAATCTCCACCCACTTGTAACTGCTCTGTGGTAGTAGCCAACTCGAAAGCTTGGCTCCTTTGGCTACTACACACTCTTCTTTTGTTATGTTTAATTCAATGTCTAGTTAGCTCTGTTCTTACTTTTTTTTTTATTTCCTTAATGTTGGTTTATTGTAATAATTGAATAAGTGTGAATAAATGAACTTGAACTTGAACTTGAACTTGAACTTAGCTTTCTTAGTCCCTGATGAAGGTTAGTTTTGTCTAACCGAAATATTGGGCAATATTAAAAGAAACCGAACAAATTCAGCTGTTTGATCAGCCTTGCATGCTAAAGTTTTTTCATTTAGTTTATTACTGATCCTGATCTGCACAAAGATCCATTTACATTTTGCCACTGTTTCAGTTCTTCAAGTGGTGCATGCATTGTTACAGAAGTCCGCCGATTCGTTAGAAACGCAGACTCGCAGAGTCGTCGAAACGTCGTTCTCTGGATACTGCTTATTTTTATTGTAAACATTTTAAAAACTTATTTATTTAAAGTTGGATTTTACCTCGTTCTCCCTTTTTTAATATGTAGGTAGGACATTTCAATTTTTGTTGAGTATTCTTTTAATTATTGATATACCGTATTTTTTTTTTGTTAAACGCCGGAACCGTTTAACAATAGTTTCGGCCTCGCGGATCCGACGTTTATCCGGGGTCCGGCGTTTAATCGAGAAAATACGGTAGTATTGTTAACACATTGAGAGTTTCGAAATGCATCTAAAAAACTGTAATCCTTGATAATTAATTTTGCGTGATTTTGCCCGATATGCATGATGTCATAAAGTTACAATATTGAAAACAAACAGCAATTAAGTCTGTAGCATTATTTGGCTCAAACAAATGATTTAGCACTGAGTAATAAACAAATTACGTACATATTAATTTGTAACCCAATAAAAAAAATAATAATAATAACAATATTTTAACAGGAGAGTCCTCTCACCGAAGTGGTTTTCAGGAAGGTCCCGAACCCTAACGTAACTCACAAGTTTTATTTGGGGTCAGAACCCAGTTTGTTAAAAGTGATTATCTTAAGGCTTGAGTACATCAGTAAGCCATCCCTTTTTAATGCGAGGCATGCAAATAAACGGACATCGTGGCGCATTTTAAAAGCACTGATCTTGATGTGATCATTTAGCTAAATACCTTGACACTTTAATAAAGTTTATGTATGTATGTATGTATGTATGTTTCAAGAATTAGAACTGAAAATTTAAAAACTGAAAAAGCTCCGGTAAGAACAAAGTAGAAGGCAATTGTTCGATGCCTTGAAAACACCACAAATGTAAGAAGTACGTAATTTCTTTTAGCAAATATCATAAAACTTTAGTCAGGAATTTATAATATTTCCTTCATAGCCGTTCCGGTGCGAAACACGGACAGTTTCCTCTAAACTGATTGATTTTTAGGTACTTTGCGGGAATGTTTGGCAGAATATTCTACCTTCATGATACAGCTAGTCATTAGCCTTTTTTAATTAGCTTCGTCTGGGCCACAAGCACTGAAGGAATTATGATTTCCAAGATCAAAACAAGATACCAAAAATATGCAAAGATGTAAAATATCGAGAAACAAAAATCACCAAGGCACTGCTCAGTAGCTTCTATTAAACTGCGTTGAGACTATAGGCATTTCAACTACAAACTTAAAAATTATAATACCGTTTTATAAAACTTTGCGAGTAGCGAATTAATTCTGGGAGTGGTAAGTTTACGGTATAGAAAACCTTGTTTTCTCGGTTTTTTTTTCTAGGTATTAAACACATCGCTGAACAAACAGAGCTAAACAAGGCTGAAGGAGATTGTGCAATAATTTCGTGTCAATCAGCCTTTAACTCGCAACCTTGTTTATTGTGCATGGACTCTGGTCTAACAAGGCAACAAAATTCATTATTTTCAATCAGAGGATAGCGGCTTTCGTTTGCACTCAGTTGCAAGGGAAGGTTTGAACATGACCACTTCCCAATTATCATTTTGAGAAAATAAACTATTATTTTGCAGCGAAACTAATAGCTACTAATCGGTGGTTTTCCATTGGAATTTCCGTCCATTCCATGTTGTTTATTTTATCAACAGTTATTTGCCCGGTCACTACAAAAACAGTGAACTCACTGAACCCTGTTCAACTAAATAAATCATATTAGCCTGCTGAGAGATCGACAAAATAAACTGAGAGAAGGACCTCAAAGAGCGGGCTTCTCTGATATGCTGCCAATTTGTGAGAATGTCACCGGCGAGAGTTTTACCGGCCGTGTAGCTAACTGACTTTTTTCTAAATCAGATAAATCGATTATAACAGTCACTATATCTGGGAGAAACAAGGCAAAATATTGAGCTGACACAATTTGAATTCTAGCCGCCGCTTATAGTCAGATAAAACTCTTGCATAGAGCATGGTAACTTGAATGTGAGTTATTTGTTTCTGGGTCAAGAGATTTCAACATTGATTTGAATTCTTTTATACAATAATGCGATTTCAAACAAATCAATCAATTTGAATGTTATTTAGTAACTCTTTAAAGAAGGTAAAAGCAAGGCAATCGTTTGTTTTTTTTTGTTACTTGGATAATGCGAATCAGTTCATTGATAATTGAACTTCAGCGTCTCTGAAGGAATGATCCAAAACAGCTGTATAGGGTGTTACTTCAGACTTACCTCTATATTACTTCCCTTCAAAATATCAGTGACGATGGAATTCGTTGGATCCGTGATTAACGAAGTGAATATCAGATACTTAGCTCACAGCAACAATTACTTACCGGGAAATAAATCTCTTGTCGATGCGACACCGGCCACTGTCTGTGATACTAGAAAATCAAACGCCTCAGTAATACACCAGTGTACTGTTTGTAAGGGTAAGATCAGTACCACCACTTTAGTTATGAAATATGGATTGCCTCTAGCACATTCGGTGTTTGTCTATAGTTTGAGACTTGACTTGCATTTTGCTTTAATTGGCGGTATTTATCACACAGCAGGAAGGGAGTTATTGATTGTGTTTTTGTTATCTTGGACCAATCGTGGATCATTAAATATGTTCAACCGGTGACAGCCATATTTTGGGCGGTTTTGTGGTCACTTTGTCAAACATACGGAACTCAAAAAACGCCGTTCGTTCGATGCAAATTATCGCGCAATCCTTCGTTTAAGAGAGAAGCTATTTTTTGTTTTAATTCACATAGGAATTTAACGATGTTTGCTCGCTTGCGTGATATTTTATCGTTTGTTGATCCATGCCCGGAGGGGAGTTAATCGAGTATTTTTTGTAAACAGTTCTGGCTTCTTAACTCCCTGCAATGTTGAGTCCACCAAACCAGCCAATCAGAATTGATCACTCTTCACTAACTTGCACTTGTGTTTTTAGCATGTTATGGTCCCCACACAATTGCTCTCTTCAAATTAACTTGAGCATGATGCGTTCTTTCTTGGCAATAAATCTTATGGACAAAAGACGCCAATATACCGAAAGCTTATCGTATCATAACAGATGAATCTTAATTTAAATAACTTTGATTGAATTCAATTTAATTACAATCATTTTGTTTTGACATTGGAGACAAATTTCGTCGACCTTTGATGTTATAGTTTATGCTTCATCACTTAAGCCGCGTTTGCCAATAGCTTAGCTTAATATGGCTGAGCTTTTGACACAGCTGACAACAAGACTAACATGTGTAAGCCACTCAATGATAGGCATTAGTTTGAGTATACAAAAGAACAGTTTATAAGAAGATCAGAGGATTACATCTCTTTAAGATAATGTAATCGGTAGCCAACATTGTAGAATTATTAAATCAAAGAGAATGTGTCCATCGCAGTTATTCAGCACTGAACTGAAGGATTCGAACCCATGACCTTTGCGATTCTACCGCAGTTGATATGAATTTATTTTCAGATACACATTAGTGTACAATTAATTATACAAAGCAACAGACTTTGCCTTGGGCTCTTTGTTTTATCTGTACCATGCTATTATATACCTGCTGAGAAGTTTAATTTGCATACACAGACTGTAGTCGTACTTACAATTAAATCAATTTACCTTACAGAAACATTTGCCAAACCGTGGTTAGCTCATGACAGAAGTATTGAAACGTTTTCTCGTTCTGATAAAGTAAAATATCTACTGAAATAACCAACATAGCAGCTGGTATGTATGCAGTGTTTCTGATTAAAGTGAAAGAGGACTTTATTAACATTGACGTCTCCTACGGATACTGTTTTTGACCGAGTTGATATACCAATGAGATAATGTGTACACTTATAAAACGTAATATATGGCTGCACGGAAGAGCGAAATTTCTCATTCAGTCGTTTGCACGATTATCCCTGAATTGTACGACACGAAGTCGACATTAAAATATCTATGTGAACTTTATTCTACTTAAACCGTCACGGATATTTTCTATTAGTTTGAAACCAGTAGAGAAACAAGAAAAAAGAACCAATTTAAGTGCACCTGACTGAAGCGCGCGCAACGTAGGTGTCCAATTACTGCTATTCAATTACAAAAAGTTGTAATTGCCTAGCTGTAATTGAAGACCCACGTGACCGCGTGCCAATTACGTGAGAAATAGGCGTGCGGGTGACCAATCACAATCGAGAATTTCGTTTCTATTTCACACTGATCTTCCTCGCTTCTCACAGTGAAGATATAATCAATGTCTTCACATATGTTGAAATATCGCAGAAATCGTAAATGTAATTTATTGGAATTTGAATAATAAGATGAAGATCATAATTTATCTCAAATGAGGATAGAGAAATTTAAAGTAAAAGTATCTCCATTGTTGTGAAAATAAATAAAAGCAATTTAGGATATAAATGAAGATGGACTCACGCTCATTACTGTCAGGAAAAAGTAGACCTCATTGGTCACCGATGACGTCACCTATAAATTAAAACAGCGTCCTCCTAGTACAGTAGAACTTCCATGTGTGACCACCTTTCCTAAGCGACCACCTCTTCCAAGCGACCACCTCTCCCAAGCGACCAGTCCTAAGCGACCACCTCTCCCAAGCGACAACCTCTCCCAAGCGACCAGTCCTAAGCGACCACCTCTCCCAAGCGACCAGTCCTAAGCGACCAACTCTTCCAATCGACCACCTCTCCCAAGCGACCAGTCCTAAGCGACCACCACTCCCAAGCGACAACCTCTCCTAAGCGACCACCTCTCCTAAGCGACCACCTCTCCCAAGCGACCACCTCTCCCAAGCGACAACCTCTCCTAAGCGACCACCTCTCCTAAGCGACCACCTCTCCCAAGTCACCACATCCCCTAAGGGACCACTTTTCTAAAATACCAAAATTTCTTCCAGTCTAATATAGTCGAAACCTCTCGTAAGCGACCACCTCTCGCAAGCGACCACCTCTTCTAAGCGACCACTTTTCCAAAATACCAATATTCTACCAGTCTAATATAGTCGAAACCTCTTGAAGCGACCACCTCTCGCAAGTGACGGGAGTACAGTACAAGTCCAACATGATACAATATTTTTGCGATGATAGGTACTGCACTGTGTATTAAAATTACTTCAGGCTCATCAATTTTAACCGGAGTCCTGGTATTTATGGCACGTTTCACAACAGCTGTATATTTAGTTTCAATTCTTATCTGATCATTTGATGGCTCGCAAACAATTAAAGCGGCTTTTAGAGGGGCAGTGGCTCGGCTGATATATCGTGTTTTCATGATTATGGCCAGGAGCTTGCATAACAAAATTCTGCTTACCTTCGGCGTTTTTCGTTTCCATGTATAGATGTTCATATGTGTACTGCCCCATTGAGCTTGGACAAAACTGAAGTTATTACATTTTGCATCAAATTTATTACATTTCGCGTTACTTTAGTTTATTACATTTTGCGTCAAAGGTTATTACATTTTGGGTTAATATTACATTTTGCGTCAATTATTACATTTTGTGGCGTAACAGATGTACTCAACAGGAAACCTTAACATGTTCAAATAAATTTGGACGACCTCGATGTTTTATCAACTTCGAGTCAATACTACACGGAACAAACATGGCAACGGCTCACAAAATTCAGATTTCAAACCCTCCTCCCAACCTCCAGCCCCTCAACGCTTCCAACATCCTCGAACAATCTTTTTCCTGAAATGTCATAACAAAAACTTTGTCCAAGCTATGGGAAAACACATGGGTCAGAAAAACAGTACTTTTAAAGTAGAAAAACTTATTGAACTGCAAAATCCGTGGACGAATGAGATCCTGGTGGTTGTACGTTGGATCTCAGAGGAGGAGATCTAATCAGAAGTCCAAGGACCACTACAAAGCTGATACAACGAGTAAATATAATAAAAAAACGGGGGGGTGGTACGGCTACACGTAGGCTATTGTTTACACACGAGTGAAATTTCGCGGAAAATATAATTTATTTACATAAATTGCATAAAGTACTGTGACGTCACATAACACGATTCGTGCCAGGTCTTCGTAGACGTTCCCTCCCTCCCGTTTTTCCTCGGGGGGGTGGTACGGCTACACTTAGGCTATTTCAGATGTTACTAAATTACAAAATGAAACTACAACATTATATAAAGGAGAATGTCGCAATGCATATATATAAAGAAGAGGGGCGAAAATGACGTACAAGATAATAAAAACTAAAAATAGGGCTAGGGATGCGTAAACTACAATTCATCACGTCTGTTCAACCCACGTGGTTCGAGTGTTTTTGCTCTATCTATTAAGGATCCTACATACTCTTCCTCGATAGAATACGAGACCTCCACAATCCCTATATTGTAAACAGGTAAACTATTTTCTTCTTCAATTCGCGTTAATTTAAGTCGGGTTAATTTCAAATACGTTGATAAACACAAGCGTTAATTTCCTATAATAAGGTATACAGTGTTTGTATGGGGATCCAGATCAAATCATTTCGACAAATTTAAATTTTCCAATATTTGTGTATTGAAGACTTACGATAGCAGGAAAAAGACTTGAGAAATTTAGCTGTGTTAAAAAGCGTGCAAGTGATAATTTGTTTTTCATACATTTGTCAATAAAACCCAGTCCGCGGTAAACATTTTAGACAGATGTATGAAAAAAAAAACGGATAAGGCAAATTTCGGACATTCACCGATTTCCCTAATTTTCTCAGTGAAAGACAACCATTATATGGCATGAACAAATATCACATTTATTTGGATCAATTCCCTTTTTTTCCTATTTTGCGAGACGGTTTTCGAGGTCACCTCGAAACTAACAAATTTGCCTTCGAGAACTCGGCGATTAAGCTGTAAATTAAGGCCGCTACCAAAAATGTATTTCTTATCTGAATTACCTCAATATTTTATATATTAAAGTTCCATCTTTCTTCAATATGTTAAAGGTTTAACAATTGTATTTTATAAAATTTTGACTGATTATGAATTTTCCTAAAATACCTTTAAAACCTCCGGCTGCGTGAGTACATTAGCATACCTTTAGTTGAAGGCTATTTTTTTAAAAGTGGGACCTAACCTAGAGTCAAGTCCGTTATAAATCAAAAGTACCAAGACCAATCTAGTAACTTATGGAATAAAATTTGTGGGCACTCTTCCTTTCGCGCCATACAGAGGTCAGCAAAAATTCCCAAATTCGCCATTTTGACCGAAACCGGAGATAACGGTGGTCCGACTGATATAGACCATTTTCGGAACCCAAAATGTTTGGAGATATCTGATACCCACAAAACGTCAGATTCTGAAATGCAAATAAAAAATTGTTTGTCTTTCAAGCAGTTGTTTTTTAAAAACTATACCTTTTTTTCGGAATTCAACAGTAGCCTTCCATTGATATGCAAATTAGCTTCAGAAGTGAAAGGGATATGCAAATTAGCTTCCCAATCAGTAGTTCAGTTTGCCGACGAACGTCTGCATACTACAAAACATTCTCTCTAAAAATAATTTACACGACAAAATATCGATTCTTACCAGGAGAAAAACATAAAAAATCCTTCCAGACCTTCCGTAAGACGTCGTGTTTTGTGGAATATTCATTCTCACGATGCGCTTATCGCGGTGTTTGTTTTGTACGTGTTACTTGTTCATTTCATTCTGCACTGTAATTCAATTAAAAGTACCAAATCAGTAGTACGTGTCCACAAGGTGTTTATTTTGTCAAAACCACCCGATTTCTCTCATAAATTGAGCAATTTTATTCAATAATTCCAGACAACCTTCAAGACCCTCAATATACGGGGCGTGCGATGGATATACAAAATCGCTTCCAATATGAAATGGTGATAACCCCAAAAATCTAATATTATTTATTTACAGGAAGATAACCGTAGCCCCGAAGCTACCAATAAGGACTTTAAGATCCACTACGGCGAACCTCTGCTACGGCTGATGCAACCGAAAGAGACTGGGCCGACTACGCCGTCTCCCGGCAAAATTCAAATGAACCGGGTACGGCGACTCGCCGATGTAAACAAATGTAACCTTGAACAAGTTTTTTGCTTTGCTGTTTGTTTGGGAAACAATGGTTTCTTGGAAAGAATTGAGAGAGCTTATAGTGTTATATTACTACATGGATGTCCTCGATGACGCCGAATTTCTCTTGCTATACGACCTTTACAGCCCACAGAACCTGGACTTTCCGTGTGACTTGTATCCAAATTTCGATCTTCAAAACTTGACCGAAGACAAAGTTTTTGTCATTATTTAGGGGTAAATTACATAATAAAAGGTACTGATTGTCATCAAAACAAAGAGCTTAAAAAGGGCAAACCCAGCAACCATTGATCAGCTAATCGACAGAAATTAATATACAAAATATACAAAATGGGATCGAAAACATTATTCTCCGGCTACGTGTTCTTAAAAAAAAAAACATTTATATTCGAGACAACTCGTTCTACATTAAGCTGCATGAAATTTATCTCTCTAAATACACTGTTTTAGAGACTAGAGGTGAGCAAAAATAATAAAAAAACAACTTCGAACTTACGATGCTTGCGATTTCTGCTTGTCCATCTGAATACTGCTCGACAAACTTCAATTTTTTTCGCTAAATGAACGTTATAAAACCCAAAATCAATTTAAAAATTTTAAAAATGAATGATCTTTGCATTACAACGAGTTTAATTGCATTCTAACGAGTTTAAATCTGATAGAAATACTGAATTTTACTCACGTTGTGAACACTCCGTCAAGTCGATGTGTTTGCCGTACCACACAGCCGTCCTACGGCGGGAAAGCTGCCTTGGATCACAAGTAGTGGCATCACCGGAAGTAATTTTTCACTATTTTGCCGTAGCCGAGCCTCTCCGTAGTGGATCTTAAAGTCGCTATTTTCAGGGTGGTGAAGGGAGGAGGATACCTATCACGAATCACATGCATTACTCAAAAACCTAATAAAAGCTGTGGTATGTGGATGGATTACTTGCCTGTTCGGTCCATTTCTTTTCCTGAACGGTCTCGGTGAAATCATGAATCACAGTTTAACAGCAGTTTAACGGGGCACGACTGAACTTATCTTCAGAAATAACCGCTTAAAACTTTCCCGAACCGCTGAGTACATAAAAGCCTTATCCCGGATAACGAATGTCCCCTTCATTATCCTGAAGTTCGTGAACACGGCTAAGTATAGTGGGCTGCTAACTACCCAAGAAACTGAAATAATTGACCACAATGTCACGATAAATGTTCTAAATATAGGCCGGGGGGACGTCCATATAAAAATGGCGGGGGTGCTCGTCGTACTTTTTAAGGGTAAAAATTTGTAGATTGGTACCGCTAAGGGTGCTAAAATATAAAATGACTACCATTAGAAATGCCGCGGTACCTTTTAGTGTATGATAGAGTATGATATGTGTTGTTTTAGAATTGGTACCTCTTAGGGGTAACTCCATTTGAGCCACACCCATCAAACGAGATTCCGGTACCTTTTAGGGCGCTTTTTTATTTGGGAGTCCCCCAGGTCATAGGCAAGTATTTTTAACTTGCATAATCATCTTCAAAGATTTTGCGGTTTCTCAACCCAACGCTTTAACACTGGCAATCCTATAACATTACGGCATGCAAAACAAGCGCAAAATACAATTGTTTTCATCTTTGTCATGACTGCAATGAAATGGATGACTGCTAAATAAGTATAGTAAATGCTATAATACAAGAGACCCTGTCTAATAATCCTCCCGTTTTTAGGGGGAGGAGAAGAAGCACCAACAAATTACGGGGTCGTACTCTACTCTGTCTTTTTAAATCTAGATCTGACAATCTTGTTAGAAAGCAAACCATTGAGACCAGGAATAACATTGGCGGAGCTTGTATCGAACTAAACTAAATTTTACACAACCCCATTCCTCTGTATCGTAAATGCCATAATAAGCAGCCTTTTTTTCTCGATGTCAACTTCAAATGAAGACCCCCTCTCAACCTCATCCCCAATGCGTTCTCCGCTTTCAAAATGGCGGGGCGAGAACAAGGCTGCCAAAATAATAAAAAAAAAATCCTAGACTACTAGTTGTAAACAACGTTTACAGATTGGCAGAAAACAAACACAGCTGCCAATCGCAGGAAATAACATTCGAAAACGCCATTTAATCATGCGTCATATGACAAAAATACTCCAAGTATTGACCATGACCACGGGTTTCTACGCCCGGCCTGTCATTTTGAAAGCGAAAAAGGACCTGCGACGAACTTGGATCCCGAGCGTCTTTAACAAGCGCACAGTTTCAAGATGGGGGTTATTTATTTTACTGTCAACCAGCCAGGATTTTCAGTTGATGTCCACTATTTTGAACGCGTAGTAATTAATCAAGTTACATCTAGCTCATGCAGCACTAAGCTTATGGAGAAAAGCACGTACACTCTTCTATGAAGGACATCAGTTGTTCAATTAGATCCTTTTTTCTGTCCCGGGATTTGAATGAAATTTCAAAATGTCCCAAGATCTGTTTTAGCATTGCCACGTTGAACTGATTTAGCTGGTTTTTCCTAGCGCACTCGCACAAGTTGAATGCATCATATGATAACGGGTGCTGCGGTCTCAATTCGTATGCGACCTCCGCGATAAGCCTTTGCCTTTCGAATTCTTCGTCTTCCAACAACAGATCTCTAGGGCTAAGGTCGACTTCTGCTGATCCTTGTTGTCTTCTTCTAGTCGCCGCGAGGCGAGAAAAGAAACCCTGCACCTGGCTCTTGGTCAGCCATTCTTCTCTAGCAAACAACCGATTGTTTTGCTCATCACTTGCCTTCTGCATATCGTTAGAAACCTGCTGAGGGTCTGCCTTGTGCCCTGTCTGCTCACCAAGGTCAAACTTTGCGGTTAAGTATCTCTTAACTTTGTCGGCAAACCTGGAGGATCCAGCTCGTGGTTTGGCTAGGGCCCAGCCCATCCCGACAGCTTGGTCTGACGGTGGTGAATCACTTTCATTCTGCCTGATGTTTGACGTGCATGGCGTATCAGTAATGTTTACTGCTGTAGTAAACCTGTCCACCCAGTCCCTGCGAAGTTGATCATAGAGCGTGTCCTTCCTTATTGCATGGTCTCCAATGTCCAAATGCGATTCGAGCTCCGAAAATGTTTGGAAACTCTTCACGCATCCGGGCTCCGAGCACTCAAAAATATCCAGCTCAGAATCAGTATCGTCTGCTGAGCTCTCTGCCAGAGGCTCTTTGCATTTATATACACGTGTATCTTTAAGAGCAAAAAAATCACGAGTAATAACGAGGTCGGTGCTCTCTTGGCCTTGTGAAACTAGCTTGTCAAAAGGGATCTCTTTGCCACGACCAATTCCGTATGATCTCCAAACACGAATACCTTTCTGCTCAAATTGGATATTGTGTAGCATGCTGAAGCCATCGATCTTGTTCACTTCTAAGGTATTTTTAGCCTCATCGACTGCGCAAACACACGCGGACGTACCTTTTACTGGTCGTTCGGAAAGTGCTTTTCTCATGTCTGCTGCTGTGAGTATATCATGACCTTCGTTACAGAATCGTCGTATGCAGGTTTTCATCGGGCATAATATTCGATCGCATACATCCTTGCCATATTGCGGCTCTGAAAAATCGTAGCGACAAACAGCTATACCTACTCGCTGGCCGAGATCTTTTGCTGCAGCAATCAGCGAGTTGTTATGGTAGCATCCTGCTTCGTCCGACCGCAGATAAACCTTTGTGACTTACGGCTTCTGGGACTTGATTTCCTCTAAGGTGTTTTCGACAATTGAACAGACGGCGAACCAATCCTGCTGACAAGTGTCAAACAGATGGGCATATGACTGCAGTTCTAGGCTACCTGCCCTGTCCGGATCGCTGGAGATGACCGTACAGATGTGCCAACTCAATCCCCGTTTTCCGTACCAATCCGATTGCTTCTCACGATATCCGAGTTGCTGGAACTTCATAGCCCAGTCCATTACAACAAGTGCTGATTCCGGGTTGTTAGCTATCATCTTCAATTGATCCTGCTTCGCTGCTTCCTGGTTGACAGACCGGACGATGTGTGCCTTCCATTTAAAGATGTCTGTGCGAGCCTGCTTGAAGTCATAAATAAGATCTTCTTGTTGTTCGCTGCTATAAGGGTTCCAAGATGATCCTCTTATTTGGCCTTCTACTTCATCAAGAACATTTCGCAGATTCTGACAGTCATCACAAGTTTCTGAGTGCTGGTGGGAGCAGCTTTCCTGGAAATCAGGGTCTTGTTCGTCACTAAGGGCGAATTTGCGGCAGTGGTCGGGGCATGCGGCCTCCTCTGGCTTACAGTGGACACGATAACCAGTCTTCAAGTAGCGTTTTGCATCCTTTAGCTTTAGTTTCACTTCAGTGCACCATTGTCTCTCCAATCCTCCTTTCTCGAGATTATCAACTATCATTTCAACCATCTGGAAACCAGCGGATCCATCGGCAGCAGTGTTGTCAAGACCTTGTAATGACTTTCTCTGAGAGGCTTCCCGCACTTCAAGAATCTTGAATAAAGTGGAACGGCTGAGGGGTTCGCACTTTTCTTCCTGACAGAACTGCATATACTGGCTGATCATTGTCGACCGTGTAACTGTGCGCACGACATTTGGCATTTCAATAGTTTCGCCATTGTCTAGCTTCAATAGTTTACTTCCGTATGAGACGTCTTGGTAGAAATATGGACGATTGAGAAACTCGATGAAATGGTCCACTTTGCTCATGTCTATGCGCACGCGATGATGCTTCTTTTGCTCGGGAACACTACCGGGCCCCAGCATTCTTGCATGGCATCTTGCTCGGTGAATTTGGCGCGTAGATAATTTTCCATATGGCGAATGAAGTTTCTTCAGAGTACTGACCGAATACTTGTAAGCATACAGACTGAGGATTTGCGTTTTGGTGTTCCTGTTGTTAGCATTCTGATAAGCGTTCATTAGGGCTTTCATCACGTCATCGACTTTGGCTTCGTCATTCAGGTTTTCTTACTTCGCACACAAGCATGCAGTCTTCAGTTGCTTTCTGGATGTAATGCTGCCGTTGCGTTGCATCGCTTTTATCCCAAGACTCCAGTTGTGAAATCAGAGGTTCTCGTTCACTAGATATCTTGCTGGCGATTTTGTCCATCGCTGTGTTGTATGCACCGACAACCTCTTTGCTGTCGGTACTCTGATAAGGCGTGGCTTGCACAATTCCAGGAGTCCAACCTGGACTGGTGGTAGGCGAATAAGGAGTCGGTAGCTGTCGGAATGGAGTTGTTTGCTCCTGAGTGGCGTATGCGTTAATAGCGACCTTTGCATCATATTTGGCAGATCTAAAAGAAAGGAAAAAACTTACTAAGAGAACCCACAGTATAAGCAAACGGAGTTGACATTTTAGGAAAGCAAGCACAGTGGCAATTTAGACCTTTGGGCGCTAGTGAAGATGGGGGTGAGAGTGGAATAGGCTAATGAGAGTGGCCTTTATGGCACTTAACAAACGGAAATACAAAGAGAGAAACTAGCCTGCGAACGCATGTAATTTTTAATGTTTTATTATCTCGCGGTTGAAACAAGAGCCAAAAAACCGGATGCATTCGCCAAGCTAAAGCAAAGCGTTATTAAAAAAATAAATTTCCCAACAAACCTCTCTAAATAAGTGGGAGGGGCGGCTGCTGCCTGGTCTTTCGTACCTTTGTCGGTGCTTTGCCATCCTAAGGCCACAAGTCGCTCAGCATGTTTCTTGCGGCAAGAGGTACAGACAGCTTTGTAAACATAAGAGTAAAATGATCGATAAGCTTCTTCATCTCGTGCAAAACATACAAATTGTATAGAGAAGAGAAGATAGAAAAGGTATAGAATTATAGATTACATCAAACTCAAACCATAGCCAAATTGAACCCGTAAGCTAAGTGAATGTAGTAAACTGGGAAACATTTGCGTTTGCAACAATATTTCCTAGTAGCAACAACACGACTTGAAATGTAACCTGTTCCAGGCGTTAAGATTGTGGGGTTGGGGAGCAGCTGAAAACCGGCACGCGAACTAACGGGAAAAACGAAAGAAGACTGGGGAGAGGGGGTGAGGTAACCTCACCTAAGTTTCTTTCGCGCACATCCCCTTCTGTCATCTCTCGCAATATTTTTCCTTCGCACGCCCCTTATCCTTCAATACCCACCTACCCGTACGCCCGTTCGCGCAGGGAAGCCCTAGCGACCAAAACTCCCGAAAATTGTTGCCAGTTGCTAGCCCAATTGTTTCGTGCAACTAAGGATTTTATTCTAATCTCTCAACATCAGCAAAACCCCAACATAGCCTTTGGGATATGCACGCAAGGTCTCGACGTCAATTTCAAACTTTTTTGTCGCGTTCAAAACGTGAAGGCGTTCTCAACCTTGTGCGCGAGCCGTTTTCAAAATGAATGAACAGAGACCGAGTTGGCGTGTGCTCGCGTTGAGCGACTGTCGCGCGTGCTCACGTGTTTTGCTCGCTTGACTTTTTCTTTGCACTACCCACCCTGAGAGACTTAACTTCTTGTCCGTCTTACATTAACTGCCGTGCCGAACTAAAAGTTAGCTAAATCTGTCAGAGTTTTGTTTTGCTAAAGTATTTAGTTGGATGTACAGAGATTCCAACCCTCCCGATTTGATGTCTTGCCTCCCGCTCTCCCGATTTTAACCAAATTCTCCCGATTTATTTTAAAATTCTGAAAACTAGGGAAAAATTGCTAATCTTTAGGATTTTTTTTTGCGATCTGTCACCGTGAAACACACATATTACACTTTCTTCTCGGAAAATCAGGACGGAATGATGTCAAAATGTAGGAAATGCCACTTGAGAGAACCTAAATTTGCAAAATTTCCGGAGGAGCATGCCCCCGGACTCCCTAAGTAGCTCGCACCTTCAGGGCTCAGGATAGCGCCTCTGGTGCTAATGATTACTCCCTATTTTCCATCACACGGGGTTGGAATCTCTGGATGTCTGATGAGTCCCAGTCGTATATTAATTTCATATCAATGATGAATGTGACAATCGGACTCAAGGCAAGTGAAATTTACAAACTTCTTCGAGATTTATTTGTCAGTGTTTTTCATTTATTCATTCGATCATTTGTTCGCCGATAGTTCGCTTTTCAACGACAGTGACACAGTTATCAGTGCAACTTGGATTGTAGCATTTATTTACTTTTTAGCCCAAGCTTGGTACTTACGTGAGCCTACTGCTGCGTTTTGACCAAACATATTGTAGATTTCCCTTGCCATGTTTAAGCTGATGACATGCCTTCCCGCGACGCTTCCAGATTTTCCTGTATGACCAGGATACTGACATGACCTGGGTGGCCGCCAAAACCTTCCCAAGGAGTGCCTATGCTTTGGACAAACTGACATTGTTGCAATTTGCATTTCACTTAACGAGAATAGACCAGCCCTCGCCAAAATGAGGTCTTTCTCTGTCAAACGTTCTTTTGACAAGTGGCAACTGGCAAGGTGCGCGTTTATATCGTCATTGCAGTCCTTGAGTGGAAACGAGTTCTCAAAGCCTCGACTTGCTCCGCAATCACTTTTTGCTATGCCATTCAGGGAACACAGTTTGGATGACATGTTTAACATGTTTGTTATTGCTGTGCTCAACTCATCTAATTTGCGTTTTTTTAGCATGCATTTTTATACGTCTTCCTAACCGTAATCGAATTAACCAAAGGGCCAATGGATCTTGCCGCAATATTAGATATAACAGATAGCTGAATCATTTCCGTAAAAAGATCGTTCTAAGTTTTTTTTAACTTAATATAACAATGATATTTATAAACTTTTGCTGTTAATTTCCTTGGTTTATATCGATTAATAAGAAACCTCTGTTTATGTGCCACCTAGTTTAACGTTGTGAAACGTTTAAGCCGTTATTTCTGAAGATAAGTTCAGCCGTGCCCCGTTAAACTGCTGTTAAACTGTGATTCGTGATTTGACTGAGACCGTTCAGGAAAAGAAATAGATCGAACAGGCTAGTAATCCATCCACATACCATGGCGTTTATTAGGTTTTTGAGTAATGCATGTGATTCGTGATATATATCCCGCTCCCTTCACCACTCTGAAATTTGTAGCTTCAGGACTACGGGATGTTCCTATAAATAAATATTTATTAGATTTTGTGGTTATCACCGTTTAATAGTGGAAGCGATTTACATTGAGGGTCTTGAAGGTTGTCTCTGGAATTATTGAATAACATTGCTCAATTTGTGAGAGAGAGAAATCAGGTGGTTTTGACAAAATAAACACCTTGCGGACACGTACTACTGATTTGGTACTTTTAATTGAATTACAGCGCAGAATGAAATGAACAAGTAACACGTACAAAACAAACACCGCGATAAGCGCATCGTGAGAAAATGAATATTCCACAAAACACGACGTCTTACGGAAGGTCTGGAAGGATTTTTTATGTTTTTCTCCTGGTAAGAATCGATATTTTGTCGTGTAAATTATTTTTAGAGAGAATGTTTTGTAGTATGCAGACGTTCGTCGGCAAACTGAACTACTGATTGGGAAGCTAATTTGCATATCCCTTTCACTTCTGAAGCTAATTTGCATATCAATGGCAAGGTTACTGTTGAATTCCGGAAAAAGGTATATTTTCTTCAAAAACAACTGCTTAAAAGACAAATAATTTTTATTTGCTTTTCAGAGTCTGAGATTTCGTGGGTATCGTGCTATCTCCAAACATTTTGGGTTCCGAAAATGGTCTATGTCAGTTGGACCGCTTCATCTCCGGTTTCGCTCAAAATGGTGAATTTGGGAAATTTTGCTGACCTCTGTACGGCGCGCAAGGAAGAGTGCCCACAAATTTTATTCCATAAGTTACTAGACTGGTCTTAGTACTTTTGATTTATAACGGACTTGACTCTAGGTTAGGTCCCACTTTTTTAAAAATAGCCTACAACTAAAGGTATGCTAATGTACTCGCGCAGCCGGAGGTTTTAAAGGTATTTTAGGAAAATTCATAACTCAGTCAAAATTTTATAAAATACAATTGTTAAACCTTTAACATATTGAAGAAAGATGGAAAGTCAATATGTAAAATATTGAGGTAATTCCGATAAGAAATAAATTTTTGGTAGCGCCCTAAATTTACAGCTTAATCGCCGAGTTCTCGAAGGCAAATTTGTTAGTTTCGAGGTGACCTCGAAAAACGTCTCGCAAAATAGGAAAAAAAGGGAATTTATCCAAATAAATTTGATATTTGTTCATGCCATATAATGGTTGTCTTTCCCTGAGAAAATTAGGGAAATCGGTGAATGTCCGAAATTTGCCTTATCCGTTCTTACGCGGACAGCCTCTTAATTGCACGTTTCTAACATAAACTACATTCCTCAAATTTGATGAGCATAATCTTTTTCCTGGTATCTTAAGTTTTCAATTCACAAATATTAGAAAATTTACATTTTACCAAAATTATTTAACACTGGATTCACATACAAACACTGTATTTATCGACATGTTTACCCGATTACCCATGATTCCCATTAAGCGCTAAGTCATCTATTAGTGGTTTTAGTAGCCTGCATGACAGGCGCTTTTATTTTATGAGCCAAGCGGAGCGCCGCGCGAAATGCTTCGCTCGCTCCGCTTGGCTCATAAAGCGCCTGTCATGCAGGCTATGGTTTTAGTGAAACTGTTGGCAATCACGTTGTGTACTTGGTTCATTTTAAGAGAACAATTTCAATTTGCTACTGCTACTTTGTTAAAAAAAAGCTTTTTGCGAAGCATTAATGCAATATATCATCGTGGTCTCACGGTAACGGGTACACGCGAATTTGATGATATTGGAGTAAGAAGTTTCCCTTTGTCGAGTTGATAAAACCATCGATCATTTTCTGTATTTGTCTGGCAGTTTTTTTGCCAAAAGTCTCGCTTTATTGTGCGTTCACAAATCGGACGATCGGCGATCTGATTCTTTTGCGAGTGTACTTACTTTATGTAGCATGCAATAAAGCGTGGGGCAAGTTTATGGCGATTCCGTACATTGTACGAAAAAAATAATAATGATTTCGTGTATTATAACGTTTTCTATGCACGGTGGTATTACATCATTATATATATTATAAATCGTATCTGTCTAGAAAGGTACCACCGCAAAACAAACCGCAAACACAGAAGTCTCCCAACGTTCAATTCAGCAATCTCATCTATCATTAAAAGTCTGGCAACGCCTTTGTTTTCTTTCGGAAACATGTAATTTTCGGAATAAAAGTTTAAAAACTTACCTCCAGTTTTTTGCTATCTTTTCATCGCCCCTGTGCAGTTTCTGTAAGCTGCGGTTTTGGACAAGGATCGCACCAAAATCAGTAGTACAGCGGTAGCATGGCGCCAGCAACGATAAAGCGCGTTACAGCCTTCCCCTGATATTCCCCTTATTAATATGCTAGTTAACATATAATTATGTATTACATTGTAGAAAGATTAGTCAACTGTCTTCCTTGTCTTTCCTTTGATTATTGACAGTGGATAAGCAAGTCATTCATATGTATAAAATAACATACAATGTCCTCCTTGTCGTTCCAAAACAAAAGACACATCTTTCATACAAGATATTATTTATTTAGAATATTCATGAAACAACTATACCATTTTATTAAATTTATAGGTGACAAATAACTGTTAATAAATGTCTTCCGCAAATTATCTTTTAGCAGGAGCCTATGACCCGCTATTATCTTATACGCAACCAAATAAAATGAATTTGCTTCCCTCCTGACAGTCTCCTGCAGCTGTTATTTGTCGCAACAATGGCTAATGAGCACGCGTCAGCGTTACTAAGCGACCAAACACCTCTTAACAGCACGTAAATCCTTTCAGTTATAGCCGATTACCGATTACAATGCCGTTTAAAATCTTGATTTCTGAGGATTTCAAGGCAATAGAACCAAAATAAATCGACAGCATTTCCCGCTGAGAAGGTAAACTTTATCACAATTAATTTCCAAGCCGTTTAATCTGAAAGAAAAGGTATCGTTCACATATTACCAATTTAGAAAACAAAGTATGATTTCACATAACGAAAACGTTTATGCTAAGGAGTCAAATAATATGGTAATGAACTGTCAATCATTTCCGTTTACGCGGTAATTTTTGGCTCCCTCGTGTACGCAAACTGCTGAATTGGTAGGAACGGCTTTCAATTTCAATCGAATCATAGAGAAAGGAAAATTAGCGATCGTGTGTTCACGTTCTCCACAAAACCTATAATTTGATTACATGTATTTAACATTGTTGTTTTGCAGGAAACGGCAAATAAAGGCACAAGGAGCAGAGGAGCCAAATTTGACCTAATACGCGTTCGATCTTTGAGCTTAAAACGCGCGCTGTGTCTTGCGTTATTTCGAGTTTTTCCCCCAGCGGGACCCCAAGCGTAATCGGCGCTTTCCGGAAAGCGTAAGCTTTCCGAGAGAGGCACGAAGTGCCGAGAAGAAAAAGAGACAAGGGAAGAAACATAGTACCACGTGATTCGTTGGATGTGGACCGCAACATACTGGTGACGGAAGTAAAAACTCCGAAAGTGACATGCCGTCAGTAAAACGGAAGTTATGCCAACCGTTCAAAATAGACCTTGTCACGGTTTTTCCAAATTTTTATATTGGCCTGACAGCAAAAATCCATCGACACTGCTGGAAAAAGCATCTCAAAATTAGCAAAGTGGCCGAGTTTAAAAGCGATATCTTTTAAAATAGTGGAGATATAGCAACGCAAAGTCGGCCACAGGCGACCCAAGCTCACTATTAGATAACCGGGACGTGACCCTTGCTTTATGAGCGGTATTGTGTTACAAAGATTCGATTTATAAAGGTTTGTATGGAAACGCAACGGTTTTGTTTCAAAACTTAAAAATTCGAATCTTATGTGAATAAAATTAACTTACGCTGTTGCTGTGTTGTATTCTTTGTTGGTTGCTTGCTCCTCGGGGCGATTTAGCGCGATTTCGGCGAGTTATCGCTATTTCGGTGTTCCACTGCAGTGGAGTGGAGCACACCTCTCGTATGACGTATTTCCGTCACCAGTATGTTGCGGTCCACATCCTACGAAAGTCAACTTTGAACGCCATAAAGAGCGATCACCGAAAAGAGCGTTTAATGGATCTCTTCATCGAAATTGTTGAAAAGCTGTCCAGAGACTGTCCATATAAAGCTACATGCCAAAAATCAGAACTTTTTATTGAATCAAAAGCGAGTAATCGGGGATCAAAAATTAGGCTCAAATCTGTTTCCTCCCTTGTCTCTCTTCTTGCTGCGTAACGATTTTGTGGCGCCCACAGTCAGCAATTTGCGGTTACCCAACGGAAAGCTCCGATTACGCTTGGGGTCCCGCTGGGGGCGAAAAACAGACTCGTAAACAACAGATCGAAGATCGAACGCGCAAAGGTCAAATTTGGCTCCTCTGCTCCCTGTGATAAAGGTACCAAACTTGATGTAAAACACAGTCAAGTGCAGAGGCGTTGTTTTCGCTCATTAATTCTGTTGTTTTGTGCCGCTCTCGCTGCCGGCGCCGTCGTGGTTGCTGCCCGGCGGATGCTTTGGCAGGCTAATTTCCTTGCTCGATTCCCATCAGATGAAAAGAAACTTAACAATGTTACACAAAGAATAAATAATCTACCAAATGATAGCATGATCTCTCACGTTCAAAGATCAACCTTGTGACGGTGCGACCGCTCATAAAAATAGACACCGTTATTTTCCAAACGACACAGAGAGCTTCGACTGTAAGTACCCTTAACTATAACGTTAACTAGAATTAAGGAGGCTCGACTTAGTTGTTTTTGCCGTGGGGTGTATGTTTTGAAATCAAAATTTCGCAGGGAAGACATCCTTCGATTGCTTTCATACTTCATCAAGTTTATGAAACGTGATCAAAGCCGTGTCACTGGTTTCCAAGCGACAGCTGTTACTATAACAACGTCAGCTGATTGCCCTTTGTATTAAACAATGTCGTTTTTCTCAAAATCTAAACAGATACTTCACCAATGAAACTTTTACATTTTGTAGTACTTGCATATCACCAGCTGCAGACGAAGTTTTAAGAAAATTCATAAGACGGTTTTTGAGTAAATCAAAAATTATTTTTAGGGATTTTTTAGACAAAACAGATTAAAATAACGATTGTCCTTTACTTTGCAATCATTATTATAACGGCTGGCTGTTTTAAAATAATATGTACGGGCATTTTGGAAATATTTAATGAAGAATTTTGGTGTGTCATATGTTTGGGGACTGATATGCCACATCACCTCTAGCTACCTCTCTTGTTGGTTTTCTATGATTCTGGCAGCAGTGTAATATACCAGTTTTGGCTATGCACGGATTGGAAGCAATTTATAGCGCAAATATCAAAACTTTGAATGCTAAGAGCATTCCTTTCTCAAAAGATGGTAAGCAAAGTCATGGGACCACGTATGAAAAACCGGAGATGCGTTTAGAAGTGAAAACATTATCAAGAGGGGCTCTGATGTTGTAGATGGCAAGAGGACCTAGTATAATTCAATGTTCACAAAACGCGCACTACGACAATCAGTATAACTGTGAACATACTCGTCCAATACTCTGACAAATTTATGCGTAGCATTAACTGTGGTCACAATAGAGGCCTTCCCCAAAGCTCCCCATGGGGAGATAGCTTGGGTTGGGCTCGCTCTGGGTTTTGATCGATTTAATGTTTGCGGACACACGCAGAAAAATTGCCCAAGGGGAAGAAACACGTGCATCCGATTTGGCGGGAAACACTTTTTCCAGAGCATGCAGTTTTTCTTTTTATATTGAAGAACACGAAACCGAAATGCTTGAAAACTAGCCATGCTGCAGCACGACTGCACGGACTGCACGTGTTTTGTAATGTTTAGTACATATCACTGGCCGTGTTTTCACGAATGATTTTTCAAGTCGCTGAGCGAGTGACAGTCGGAAATCTCGTGAAAACAGTTGCTTGTCCAACTCGCTTAAAGTGCACCTAACCCAAATTTTTTTTTGCTTAATCAACTCTATGTACGTTGAAAAGTTGAATAGTTAAATATTTCTTGTTTTTAGCGTCGCGTTAGTGAGTTATAGAGATTTGAATTTACAAAATGCTAATTAGATGGGAATTTGCCATTATTTCTACGTCACTTAACAATGCGCAGTTTAAGGAAAATCAATTTGAGAAATACCAAATATAAACTGTGGATAGTCAATTGATTCGTAAAAAATATTACTTGGAGGTAAAATCAAGTAGTTGCATATGAATAAAGCTCTGTCCGTGAAAACCAGGAACATAAATTATTTAAGCTGCTTAACGCGGTCGGTAAACAAATCACAAATCACCTCAAGGAGGTTAAGCGAGAAAAACCGCCTCGTAAAAACACAGCAAACACAAGTTTACCTACCTACCTAGCCACTTTTTCGTGATTGGTTGAGCCGCTTTGGGTTCTTGTTAACCCATAGGACTTACCTCTGGAACTGTCATGGATAATTCTTTTGTTCTTTTTGACGTATCCATGGAAATTTCCCGAGGGCAATTTCACCAATCGGTCACGCACAGAACGTTGCTTCCCCGTGGGCAAGAGGGTACGGTAAAATGGCTAGTGTGACCGCAGCTAACATTGCGCTGTATTGTCCCGTTCTAGAATGTATTGTTAAACTATTGTTATGGTCATATAATACAATACAATGCTATGCATAAATTTGTCCGAGTATTGGACAACCCTCCGCTATCGAGGTATCGATAGCACAGTTCCAAGTTCATTTGTAAATTAATATTAATTATTCCATTTTTAATTAATTTGTATTATTTTCAGTTAGAATTCAAATTCACAATTTCTTGATTCTGGACTTTTTTCTAATTTAGAGCTTGATCATAGGAATTCATTTTTAAAAAGGCTGAAGGCAATGACATAACATTTAAGGCAGAGCTAATGTTATAATAAACTGGCTGATGGTCAATAAACAACAGGAAAAGAAGCATTTTTTTCATGGTTCACGAGTTTAGCTAGCAAGTTCGTATCTTTGCGCGATTCCACCGAAAAAAATACGTTGGAAGCTAAAGTAGGGCTCGCGCGCGAGGATCGGCGCCTTGCGCCTTCCCTCGCTTGTAACGGCGTTTCGCGTTTATCCATGGAGCCTTAATCTGCAAGACAGTCATTGCAGATTAGGGGTAAACAAATAGCGAAATCATTTTTCAAAACTTTAACATTTTTTTACACTAAAGGCGCTTCTTTACGAACATTTGGCACTAGCGCCAATTTAGTTTGTAATAGAACAAATTAAAATAAATATTGTATTTGAACCAGCACACTGAAAGGAAGGAAAAGGTTCTCTTACCAAAATACATGTTTAAGGCAGGGCGCTATAACGTTTATCCTTTTAGTTGAGCAGAAGTCCCTTTAATTAACGCCAATTTAATTTGTAATAGAACAAATTAAAATGAATATTGTATTTGAACCAGCACACTGAAAGGAAGAAAAAGGTTCTCTTACCAAAATACTTGTTTAAGGCAGGGCGCTATAACGTTTTATCCTTTTAGTTGAGCAGAAGTCCCTTTTTAAAGCCAATGATTATATTAAAATGAATTTACCTAAAATCCATTCCATATAAATGCTGGCTTAGGTTTCTCTGGCAGGTGACATAATTTAAACTACAGAGTTAAGTCACGTTTCTAATCAATTATTTAAACTGAATAAGACTATGCTATTATTCCGTAATGGACCATAACTTCTTTGACAGTGGCATCCCAAAGGATCCCCGCCCCCCTTGTCTTTAACTCTTTAACATTTTCATTCCCTCCCCCGCTCCCTCCCCTCCCGCGCCTTATTCACTCCGCGCCCCTAATTACGATTTTTGTGGTGTCTGGATCAGCCACTATGTAATGTATATGTTTACGTCATGTCCATGTGGATATTTATAATACTTTTAATCAGCTCCCGTCCTTAAAAGGAAGTTTTCAGTGGTAATCACATTCTCAGTTTACAAACGCATATCCTTATTCGCAATTTCGTGATGTTACCCTCAAAATTTGGCGCAGATGTCTTTCATGTAGATGAAGCACTTCATTACGGTAAATTAAGCAGCCTAATGGGAATCATTATGTCAATTAAGGTGATGTTACACGGGACGATTCGCAACGACGATTTTTAGCGCAACAATGTTGCGCTAAAAGTTGACGCCGTGTAACATGGGTGCGCGGACGATTTTCTTTGAAATGTTTGCGTTGCGCGTTTTTGAAGCTGATTCAAAAACTCGCAACGAAAAAATTGCGATGAAAATCGTCCGCGCACCCATGTTACACGGCGTCAACGTTTAGCGCAACATTGTTGCGCTAAAAATCGTCGTTGCGAATCGTCTCGTGTAACATCACCTTTATGCAACCGTAACTTTTCCAGGAGAAGGTCAGTTCATTGCCAGTAGGAATTTTGATCGCCATATTTTTAGCTTTTGTGCAAAATGATTCAAGCCAATGAACTCAGATCGATCTCGGTTCTTTTAGGATATACAGTTAAAATACGCACGTGGAAAATCATTTTGCGACTTTACCTAAACAAATACAATTCGATATTAACGTTAACTTTTGCTACCGCAAATCTTAGAATCTCTTCATCGGATTCCATACAAACAATTATTGGAAAAAACACTTTCCTTTTCTTCACTATCCTCGTGTTAGGAAGTGATTTGTAATTGTTGAATATTAATCCTTCCATTTTCAATTCATAACTATATAAATAAAAGGGAACCTGCGGCAACGGGAGATAGGGGGTAAAACCGAAGAGGTTATGACACCAAGAGAACAAACACATTAACCGTCGCGGATTTTCGGTATTTGAATTATATTATTGTTAGAATTTTGCATGATGTTTTTAGCAACTTAGGGTTAAACCAGAACATGAAGAAAAGATTACAAAATAATTCAATGATCGGAGAAATCGCCAGTAAAGAAGCAATGAAGAAAGCGCTATAAACACAACTGGTAGAGATACGTACGCACTAGCAGCTTTCAATTTGAAAGAAAAATAACATCGAACTGTAATAGAATAATTGAAGTTTCCCTTTAATAAAAAATCCTCCAATGCTGAGATTAATATTAATCATTCCATTTTTTAATTAATTTTTAATGTATTACTTTCAGTCAAAATTTAAATTCACAATTTCTTGATGCTACCCTCAAAATTTGGCACATCAAAATTGTTAAGATCAATCGACTAAATTCTGGACTTTTTTCTAATTTAGAGTTTGATCATAGGAGTTAATTTTTAAGAAGGCTCAAGGTAATGACATAACATTTACGGCAGAGCTAATGTAATAATGAACTGGCTAATGAACAACAAGAAAAGAAGCATTTTTTCATGGCTCATGGGTTTAGCTAGCAAGTTCGTTTCTTTGCGCGAGTCCACCGAAAAAAATACGTTGGAAGCTAAAGTAAGGCTCTCGCACAAGAATCGGCGCCTTGCGCCGTGCGCCTCTCACATGTAACGGCGTTTCGCGTTTCGCGTTTCGCGTTTCTCCCTCGAGCGTTAATCTGCAAAACAGTGTTTTGCAGCTTAGGGTTAAGCAAATAGCGAAATCAATTTTCAAAACTTTCATTACAGTCGGAAAACTTAAAGTTGCTTTCGCAGTCTTGCCCTACATATGTCATTGTTCCTGGTTTGTTATCATCCTTTTGGCATTAATTTTCTTTAAGTAATTAAAAACGGTAAATTTCAACGTAAAAAAATATTCTGCATTTATCACGCTTTATCCATAAAATTAAAAATTTAAAAATATGGGATATATTTCTTATCATATTTTTGGCACTTAAAGACGCTTCTTTTCGAACATTTGGCTCTGACGCACTTGTAATAGAACAAATTAAAATAAATATCTATTTTAACCAGCACAAACCCCATGAAAGGAAGTAAGGAAAAGGTTTTCTTACCAAAATACATGTTTAAGGCAGGACGCTATAACGTTTCATCCTTTTACAATAGTTGAGCACATATCCCTTATTTCTTTAAGATGTATTTACTTAACGAGCGGTAAAACGTCGCATAAATCAATAAATCAATCGATCAATCAATCAATCAATCAATCAATCAATCATTCAACCAATCATTTATTTAGACGCATAACGCCTAGAAGTTAAAATCTCGTATCATATACATGACGTCATAGGTTACCATTATGGCAGTATAACCTGTTAAAGACACCTTTAATTTTAGCTTTATGCTCTTATATTTCTAAGGAAAAAAACTAATAATAACGTCAAGTCAACGGTGTGCCACAAACGCAGTGCAGTTGCAGTGCTCCTGACTATGTCTTGTAAACTTGCAGATCTACAAACGACAACACACCCCTTACTATACTTTAAGTAATGATCCGCATAAGAAGGATAGCGCTGAACGGCAATGCACGATGGAATGTCAACTTTTTCCAATGTTACAATTAGTGATCTCATTGGCCTGGACTCAAAAACTGCTAAAAAGTTAAGATTCAAGGTTCATTTTTTCTATTTTTTTTTAAGGTTTCAAGTAATTCGAGACCCAATCGCACAACATGCAATTTGGGGAACTTCATCAAAGAAGCAAAATTATTAGCTATTGTCTTCTGCTATTCTGATTGGTTAAGCACGAATATTTCCTAAAATTTAATTGACGCAAATGGATTTTCTTTATTTTTATACTGAAATATAATTATGAACCATCAGCCGCTCCTCTATTCTTGAAACCAAAGATATTCTATGTGGGAAAGAGCCAATACCGCACAACAATGAAGTTTACTGTAGTTCTTATGTGGAGCATTACTTAATATCATGCAACCTTATTGAATAAAAGTGCGTGTTGACAAAAGTTTTATTTTTGCAGGTCCGCAAGTTTCCAAGTAATCAAAGAATCCTTCAAGACAACAGCTAGTGGTCCGAATCGAACGTCTTCGTGTGCACTTGTCATAGAGACTTAATCTAGAAAGTCGGTAAACTAAGAATTCCAAAAATGGACTGAAATTAACAACGTGGCACAATCTAACGCTCTAATGAGCCACATCCTGAATACCAAACGGGCTAGAGAGAGAGAGAGAAACAACTTTATTTATATCGGGTAACCCAGTCAAATTTGCATTACCCGCGATATTGATTCGCTCATATTCAGAAACATATACGCCCCACTCGCCTTTAAAACATGAGAGGTCAATACTAGCATTATTTTTCGTTCAGATATTAAGGAGGGTATGAGGCCCGCTGCGCTGTCAGAAAACCTGAGCCACCGGTCTTCCCAATCCCATGGCAGCTGAGCTAGGACTCTTTTATCGATCTGGTATGTACTTGGTGTATCCCTTATTGTTTTGTATTTAGACTTAGTTTTTATTTTAGTAGAAATAAAAGATAAAACAACAGTAGAATAGGGAATCGAACCCGGGCCGTATGATATGCTCCATGCACACTATCCACTACACCACCGAGGACTAGCTGCCGGTAACTGTAATTTTTAAGGGATATAAGATAATATGCTGCTAGCCCAGACCATATATAAGAACTAACCCTTTCGATACACTGGAAATACTGGAATCAGTGCTTAACCCTAAATACTAAAATCAGTGCTTCAACCCTAGATTCTGTAATCCGACCCTAAATTACACTGCAATATATCTAAATACAGTACAATGAGGGACACATGAAGTACCATACATTATGATCAGGGATACTCTAAGTACCTAGGATCGATCTTACCAGAAAAACTTAGTTTCTAAATTTCTCCCAGCCAGGTGGAATAAAATATTCACAGTTTGTCCCAACGGGCTGGTTAAAATACTGTTTCTCTCAGCCAGGCGGGTTGGAAAACGTTTTCTCCCAGCCAGCTGAGACATTCACGAAGAACACCTTTTCTGTGGAACAGCTTCGTTTTGTCCTCCTAAAAACACAGTACACTGAGCTTAAGGTGGCTCCACTGGGTTTTTTGGCGACACAACATCCCAACTTTGAACGGCTGTCTGAGCTGGGTCACGCAAGCTGCTTCACACATATACTAGAGATGAAATGAACTTTCCAAAAAAGACTTCGGTGTTACCATAACAACGATCTGATGACGTCATGGTTTTTGCATATTAGTAATTTTTTCAACATATTTATGCGCTCTACATATTTGTGCGCTTTTGAAACAATACGTTTGCTACGTTTTCCTTGTGCCGAAAAAAATATTTATTTTAGCCTAAGCTCAAAAATTATATTTCTGTTTTCCACTTTTTGTCCGAAACACCTAGAAAACTTAACTCATTGCAGTCAATTCAGTAAGGTTTTGGATCTTGACCGCTGGCTGCTGTGTTGTTTTTGTAGAACGAAATTAGCAACATAAGCGCAAATACCAATCAAAACGAATAGGAAACACCAATGTACTAACAAGGAATCACTGCAACACAACCATATACACAAAAATACTTTGCTTTTAATGTGTAATTTTTCTCGTTCATATTTCCCTGTTGCCCCCAGTCTTTAGCAATGATCTAAGTCGCTCGTTCCCAGTCTCTGGCTTGGTAGTCATTCATTTTATTCAATCGACACCGAGGGCCGGTTATTTAAACGAAGTCTAACTTAGACTGCATCACCACATCTGTTTATAAGTTGGAAGTCTTTTCAAGGAGATAACTGTTTTTCTAGTCTTTGCTATATGACTTCTGAACTTAAATAATATATACAGATAGGCTAAGCCTAACAGCGTCGCTCTCGGAACAGAATGCTAGCTGATGATAAGCTTAACTGAGGTGAAAGGTCGGAAGCACAAGAATTAAGATTGAAGCTGATTGACGACCGGGTTTTTTTTCAATTTTAGCAATTCTCAAAAACAGTATTACGCGACCGTCTGCACAGTACATTTAGACCGTACAAAAGTGCACAAAAACGACTTTTTCTCGGTCTAGAATAACTAGTATGACTTATTTCCGAATAAAATACACCTGTTGAAACTGATTTGGAAATCAAAATTGCAAAAAAATACACAAACATATTTGCATATGAGGCGACGCGAGTGAAGTTAGAACTATAAAATCCAAGTCTTGTTTTGTTTACATTACATGTAATGAATGAACAAACACATAAAAATGGACAACACAATCTTCTTTCGAAAAAATTTATTCAAATCTCAATAAGTTTATGTTTAAAAGCAAAACGCGTACCATTTACAGCGCATCGAGGCGGAACTGTCTTTCAAATTTATAATAAGAAATCAATAAAACTGAATTTGAGAACGTTTTATAAACAATTCTCCAAAACTAACGAGAACACAAAGGAAAGTCAATCACAGATTGATATCAACATAAATTCCCATCGAAAAATACATTTTGTTTTACCTTTAAGGCCCCGTCCACACGTATACGGATATTTTTGAAAACGGAGATTTTTTTCTCCGTATTCGAAAACATCCGCGTCCACACGGACCGTATTACAATCGTATTTGCCCGTCCACACGTATACGCGAAAATTTTTCGAATACGCTAGACTTCACATGATGAGCATGCGCAGGCTACTGGCACATGCGCGCTGTGAGAAGCATAAGCCCGCGAAAATCAAAGAGTTTGCCGCCATCTTTGTTTTGACGTCATCGTATTCGAAAACCTTCGTTTTCGACCGTCTACACGAATACGATAAATCTCCGTTTTTAAAAATCTACAGTCTGGAGAGCGTATTCAAAAACCTCCGTATTTGTTGCCGAAAACGCCGTTTACGTGTGGACGGGAGGTGCAAACGAAGAAAAAAATCTCCGTTTTCGAAAATATCCGGATACGTGTGGACGGGGCCTAAGTCTGTCGACTGCTTGGAAAGTCTTTAAATCTCCGCTTCTTCAGTTCTGAAACCCGAAGTGAGAAATATCTTCCCACATTGAAGCAAGATTTTATCCCTGAAAGCTCATCTTTTTCCACTATAGCGGCTTCTGAATATCCCTTAATTAGTATTAAAAAATGCAGGGAAATAACGAATTTAATTTGGAACGGTTTTCTCCGCTAACTAACCACAGCTCCAACTAAAGTGTTTACCGTTACGCGCACGGATGCTCGCTCGCTTGCTCGGATACACATGTTACGGACGCGCGCCCGCGAAACATTCCGCTATCCATGACCATAAAAAATGACGGGCATGGGTTCTATGAGTATGGGGCTCCGCAGCGGGCCTTCGGCCCGCGAGTGCTCCGCTATTAGGGTTGGGCAGATTGAATTTGGTTTGAGTCGCGGTTTGTTAAACGCCGTCTAAACTTCGTTTAAATAACCGGCCCTGAGTGTTTAAGATCGGTGGAGGCGCGGTGGTCTAGTGGTTAGTGCGTCGGACTTTCAACCTGAAGATCGGTGGTTCAAGCCTGGTCTCTGTCGTTGTGTTGTTTCCTTAGACAAGAAACTTTCCTCCATGTTGTCTCTCTACACCCAGGGTAATAAATGGGTACCGGCGACATAATGTAGGGGGTAACCTTGCTGGATGCACTAGCATCCCATCCATCCATGATCCCATCCATGGATCATGGATCCTGGATCATGGATCATGGATCATGGATCCCATCCATGATCAGTCACTTCATGCTACAGAAACAGGGTTAAGCTCTGGCAGTTGTGAGCCATTAGGCTTGTGAAGACAGTACCTTTAAATTAGGAGTATTACAAATCAAACGCTTTACAATGCAAACTTTACTGAAGTTTTTTGTCAGTACGTTATTGAATTTTATTCTATTTCATTTTATTTATAAATGCAGCAATTTTCTCATTATAACAAGAGCCGGTGTTCAAAACATTTGTTTGGCAACCATAATAACTGAAATAGCAATGCATGGACAATCAGAAGAAATAGGTGCTTGCTGCCACACTTAGGAGTAGGAATTAATTTTTTCGAGCTACCTTGAGACCAAGGTCATATCTCTTTCTTTAGAGTCCATGGATGAAATCATAAATGGTTCACCATCCATGCGGTTTTGTTTATTATATAAGCTCTACATTGTGGTTAAAGTCTGCCCGGTTCGAATTCCATCTAACCATCCCTTTAATTATTTTAATTAATTAAAAGCCCAAATTAAACGAAGTATGGTCATAAGATGTGATCAGATAAGTCCAACTGTTTACACCTTGTCCCATTAGATGAAACTTAGGGCACTAACAGATCAAACAAACCTTAATTAATACATCTTCAAACAAGCGTAGCTTTGAATGGTATTCCATTAAACAGTTCGTATATCGTCGTAATAGTTCTCTCCTTTCATGATAACCGCTATATGCAAGTTATGGGTTAATGAAAAGTTAATTGCAGTCACCATTCCACTGTTACACGTCTTTGGAATTACTCTTTTCAGCCGTTAGTATATTAACTGTTCCACTCCAGAGTAAATAAAGCCTAAAGCTAAAAGCGTTGATCTGAAAATTAATGGTGGACAAAAGCGGCACGTATATTTCATACAAAAAAGTCGAGAAAACGTGGCGGGAAAAAGCAATGCTCTCCATAAAATGGGTGATTAATGCATGTGGCAGTTTTATGTTGGGGACTTCGTAACTTTTTAATGATCCAGCCTGAGAAATTTATAACCCCTCTGTTTACATAAATGTAATCTCATCGGTTAATTATCATCATATAACAGCGAGGGTTATATACAGCCAAATGTTTTGAGCTGACTGACTTACGTAGTTCATAACAGGGCTCGTGAACCGGCACTCGCCGCTATGTTGTATAACTTCGATTTCTCGCTCCCTTGAATTCTGGGAAGAAGTGCACGTGGTTTTCTTCATGTTGTTTAGGCACACCTTGATAAAACACAGTCTCTAGATAATCACAAGCGAGTTTGTTCGCCCATGAAGAAGGGAAACAATCCTCTAAAAATCCACGGTGACCTCCTTTTTCTGTTGTAACCAGAAATAAATTGTTGGAATTTTTGAAAAGGCTGAATGGAATAGTGTCTTTAGGGCAAATAGGGTCATCAAGCGCGCTAACACAAAGGACTGGTACTGAAATGTTTGTTATATTCCTCATCGGATCATTGTATTTCCAGTATTCTTCCAACGAGTTATACTGGTTAAGTTTGACATAAACCCGTTCATCTAGTTCTTTAATGCTTGAACTTTGCAGTGCAAGGTTATAATTTATCACGGTGCCTAAGCAAGGGTGCTGGCGTAAAATTGATTTAAGTTTAAATGTCCAGAGCCAATTGTAGGGCTCGGGCATACTGTTCGACTTGAAAAGCGCTTCAGCATCGTAACATGGTGAAATACAAACTGCCGCGTTGAGTTTACTGGCAGCACCTGTTTCACCGAGATAAGACATCAAAAGTCCTGAACCGGTAGAAAAACCGATTGCAAAGATTTCCGAATAGGGATACATATGACTGATAAATTGGATAGCTTCGTCCAAGTCATTTGCATCTCCATAGCTTTGCAAGCGATAGGTTGATAGCGAGGTTCCGCCATGTCCGCGGCGATTAAACACCACTGGGCGAAATTTTCGCGCCAAAGATTCGGTACAGGCGGCAACTAGGTCTGTTGCAGAATCAGTTAATTCAGGAATGAACAACATTATTGGGCTAATTTTCTTTAAAGTTTTGTCATCGTCGACCACAAGCCAATCCAAAGCAACAACTCCTTTGTCGGCCATTTGTAAATATTCACGCTTAAACTCCAGTTCTTCCTGCCACCAGATCCAAGGCAGGATCGTCTGAAGATGGCGGTTACTCGCCCAGAATGTTGGCTTGTATTCTTGATTTAAGCGTTTGCATCCTTTTTTGATGACCACGCTGATTCTAGACTTTTTGAAGTACAAACGAGGCTTCATTTCCTGTTTATTTTGGAAATATCGAGCGCAAAGTACAGTCACTACCACAACAAGCACCAGAAATAAGGCAGGTAGGCACATTGTGACAGACAAACCAGTCAATGAAGCGACGCTGTAGAACCACACATCTGTGAACGAGAAACTCAGAGAAGCAAATCCTGGGGGTTTCATTCAAAGCTTTTGTTGTGAGCTGTATTAGTTTGTATACACTGCAAACTTAGTCAGATTTGGTTACGGGTACTTCAAAACATCTGGGAATGCAAACTTGTAGCGGGTAGGATCTGTCAATAAAGAATAAATAATCAAACTTAAGTTAGTCCCATTTCCTCTGTTCTGCAGACATCCCGCGAAAAGCAGCTTATATCTGCAATCACAGAAAAAGTTTTATTAAAAGTGATGTGCGCGCCTTGACAAAATTTTTCATCTATCGTGGAATTTACATCGTGCAGAGGTAATTGAATTATTAATGACACGTATTCCTCGTTTATAGCCTTTTCTTGAGGAAAATATGAAAATAAATGCATTTGAAAACTTAAGGTCGAATAGAAAGTTCGGCATGTAACAGTGACTCCTCGGAAAGTTCGGAATATATAAATTTTAAGGGTTTTATGAATTCATGTGAGTTGGCTTGTAAGAGGACGACTGCTTTTGTGGTTAGCATTGTTTGTAGAAACACATCACTCCATCAGTTAACTGTCAGTCGGTTGAATATTTTTTAAGTGTTCTCAGCTTCGTTCTCCTCCAAGAATCAGAGAGGAGGTAAATTGATACGCGATAAAAGCAAAGAAGAGTATTTCCTCTGATGCTAGAAAAAAAAATTGTTAGAACGGCCTGCTAAGCAGCATTCGGCATTGCAAAAATGTTTTTGTTCTATGGCGTTTAGATGCAAAATTTCAACGTTTGTTTTGTTTTGAAAGAAAATTAAAATTATCCATTTTAAGCTCGAGATGAAAACCAGCAAAGGTATAGATACCTTGTGACGTGGGACAAACAGAATATCCTCGATTACGAGCCAGAAATCAAGCGGCGAAAACCACACCGTTCAAAACACCCCGAGTCCATTAATATGCGAAAACGAAAGTATGTACTTAATATAGACAAAGGTGACGTGATTAGATCAAGGAGCCTGTAAAGCCTGTTTGTTTTTGGAGACAGAATGTCCTCGTATTTTTTCGTCATGTTTATTTACCACCGTGCCCTCGGACAGAATATTTCAGTACGCTCGCCCATTTGCCCAATCATAGCTTTTCCCGACTAAACGAAAAATCCTTTCAAAAGGAAATGACCGGATATTCCATGACGCGATTACCATTGCTGTCAGAAAAATTAGATAGGTCTTCTTGAGATGCCGAGAACAATTCTGCAGTTTTGGAAAAATTCTATCGTGTTCAATGTTGTGTTTTTTTTTTTATCTGAAAACAGAGTAAAACAGAAAGCTTGTTTTAACGGGAATTCCGAGAAAATCGGACTTATCTCTCTTTTATGTCTCTTATAATATGATATGTTTTATCGAAAGCAAAATTGGCGTAAATAACCTTTGGCTATTTCCAATTACGGGAGCTATTTTTAGTTATAAATGCAAAGACATTTCAAAGTAGTAAATCAAATATCACATCAGTTCAAAAGTTCATTTCAGTTTCTTGTCTAGATGCATTATTTAATATTATTTTACCATCCTCTGGTCTTGAATATAATTTGGTATCAGCTTAAATAGTCGCGAAAATAAATAGCATCAAGGGGGTAAAGCAAGATTTCATAAAAAAAATAGAAACACTACATCTCCCGGATAGGGAGTAAACGTCGGGGAAAATTATTTTGAACAACGGGCGGACAGCTTCTATGTTTATGTTTCCTAAAATATAAATAAAAGTTCGAGTTGAAGATAATGTTTCCAAATTAATGCCGAATTAAATGATTTTCTAATAGCTTTCAAATGCGACAGTTCGGAACTGGCAAGATGGGTTTATTTCGTAAGTTTCCTGTTCAATTTCCTAACATTGCGGCAGCACGTAATATCAATTATAAAGACGTGCTCCAGTCGTCTTTTTGCGACAAAATGTTTTTGTTGACTTGCGAAAGAAAATTAAGCAGACATGCGCAGTATGTCTTAATAGATTCCAGGTTTTTAGCATGTTTTAATATAGATTCCAGGTTTTTAAAATTCCAGTGATCTTGGATACCTTTTACAGGCGATTTTTGAAGCAAGTTTTGTCGCGCTCTCCATTTTAACTTTTGTCGCAAGTGTAAACTAGCGGCGATTTCTGTGCGATTCGGGTGCGATATTTGCAGCGATTTTCTGTAATTTCCCAAAATTCGCCGCCAAGATGTTCGAAACCTCTGCGACATCGAGCGACAAATCGCGCCCAAATTACCGCTAGTTTACATAGGCGATTTGAAAAGCAACTTGCGCGCGACAAAAATTGCACAAAAAATCGCCTGTGTGAACGACCTTGTATCACTGGTCTTGGTCTACTGCCGGACATGAAGACCGAAGTCTCATGCAGTACATCATATTGTCTCTGAAAGTTTGCAAGAATGATAATCTGAACAGCTGTAACTTTGGTTCCTCTCTGATTTTTTCTTTAGCTGTTTCTTTCTATTAACGGCCTTCGTTGATGCCCGATTAGAAAAATGACAGCGTTTTAGTGAAATTTTACAAACCTATTATTAAGTCGTGTTTATACTAGTGTCACGCCACCAAATGTCATTTCAAGATTGCATCGAAAACCGCAACGTTTTAATCGAGGCATAATTTAAAGATCTTTAAATAGGTAAGAAAATTTCCATAACATTTTATACGCTTATCATGTGAAACTCCATTACAAAGTTAGAGTGAGCCTGCAGTATACTAAGGTAGAGGCAGCCTGTCAGCCTCAAATCAGTGAATTATTTTTACACTACAAATGATAAGTAATATTTAATCAGCTTTGTTTTTGTGTTCAAAATGTTCGTATGTCTAGATAATTTTGAAAATCCCGCTAAAATCAACATTAACGAGACTCGTTTTTTATTTTAATGGACACTTGGTGCTTCTTGATCATGCGCAGGTTTATTGTAAGGGAACGGATGATCTGTATTAACTACTGAATAAGACGAAAAGAAATATCGTTTTCTTTCAAATTTAATAAGTACAGGCTGGATCAAAAGTTCGTGCACTTTTTTAACTGCGTTGCTTTTAATCTTTTATGCTCGAATATCTGATTACCAACTGCATTTCCAATTTGAAAAAGTTTTGAATTCTGGCTAAATTTTCGATAAAAACTGAAATCTCGAAGACTTGATATTTTTCTCCCGCCAAAAGTTGAGCACGCGCGAAATCAGACATTCACATTTCACGCCTTTTTTTGTTGTTGATGTGAACAGCGAGTTGAATTTACAGAGCTTTCTTCGAGCGCCAGAAAGCGAAAAATGAACCCTTTAAATGAAAGAAAAAAGGTATATGCTAGAGCCCAAGCAGCAATTTTAAGGTCGTCTGGTTACTCGTTCAAAGAAATAGCTAAAATCCTCCAAAGGTCGGAGCGCTGGGCAAAGAAGTGGTGCTTTTGGAATGACTTTGTTGACAAGGTCAGGTCTGGGAAACCAACAGTTCTGACCAAAGT
The DNA here is from genome assembly GCA_022457155.1 of Cladopsammia gracilis. Taxonomy (NCBI): domain Eukaryota; kingdom Metazoa; phylum Cnidaria; class Anthozoa; order Scleractinia; family Dendrophylliidae; genus Cladopsammia; species Cladopsammia gracilis. The sequence continues at coordinate 206,674 of JAJGOT010000299.1, read as the reverse complement.
TGCCGTTTTATGAGCAAGAAAGGTTGGAAGCCAATGAAGCGCCAGAAAAAGCCACTGTTGAGTAAAAACCAAAGAGAGGCTCGGCTTTAATTCGCAAAGAAGTATAAGAAACTGACGGCCAAAGAATGGGAAGACTTTCTTTTATCAGACGAGTGTCCCAAGTACCTATTTCAGTTGCCAAACCCTAAAAATGGCATAGTTTGGGCTCACAGGAAAGCCAAGTCCCCAGCCTATCAAGTTAAAAAAAAGTGCCAAGTGGATGGTTTGGGGAGCAATAACCGGCCGTGGTTTAACCGACCTTCACTTCATCCCCCAAACGCTAAATTCTGCATGACTACTATGTGAATAAGATATTGGAGAAAGAAGTAACACCTATACTGTCACGGCGATCGAATACCCAAGATCCTACTAAAACGAAGCTTTTCAGTGCGAATAGAAACGCGACATTCATACAAGACGGCGCTCCTGCACACACAGCCAAGGCCACTCAGATATGGTGTCGACAGAACCTGCCAAATTTCGTAGAAAAGGACGAATGGTCAGCCAATTCTCCCGACCTGAACCCAATAAAAAATGTTTGGAGTATCTTGGACAAGTCCACTTACAGAGATCCACCACCGAAGACAATGAAAGCACTAAAGAGGCGTCTCCGTTCTGCTTGGCGAAATTTATCCGTAGATACATTGCAGGCACTCTCTCACTCTATGCCCAAGCGCATAAAAAGCGTAATAAAGAACAAGGGCGGCCATTCTGGCTATTGATTTTACACATTCACAGACTACAATAAACTATTTTAATCATATGTAATACTTGTCAAGCTACTGTTTTGTAAAACTTGTTTTTTGGCCCCATTAAAAAAGTGCACGAACTTTTGATCCTCCCTGTACAAATGTTTTTTCACAGAACATTTTTCACTAAGCATTCTTTTACTCTACAGAAATTGATTATTTTTTTATGACAAACCAACGAAACTTTTCTGTTTAGTTGTACGATTGAGGTGCCATTCTACGCCATTCGCCATCACAAAAAAAAACTCAACAAAGCCCATATTGCTAACACATGTAGCTATCGCAGTACCCTTATGTATATGTATAGTGTTACCGCCTTTTAAAACTTGTCACAACTAAAACTACTTCCATGCAATCGACTTTTTCTTCCAAAAATCAATGTGAAAATTGGGAATTTTATCGCTTGTTTTTGTTTTCATAAAACCTTTGCCCACACTATGAGGATCCTGGCACTTTTCAGAATTCCTTGCAAACTTTGTGACTGGCACCCTCGTGACTTTTGAATGACGATGACATTGACAGAACGATTTAACCCCTGCAATCGTACTTAAGTAACTGCAATCAATCTTTAAGTTTCAACATAAGCGTTGAGTCTGTTCTTTTTAGTAAATACTAATTTTTAGTCGGTATTAAATGCCAACTTGACGCTGTTTTTTAGTAAACAAAGTGAAAACAAGTTTTACAGAATTGGCCTAGTCTGTCGGTGGAGAGAGTTAATCCCTAGTGTGCGATCATTCCAATGACTACTGAGCGGTAATTCCAAATTATATTTGTTTTAAATCTTTGCGCTCCTTTTTTTCTGTAGAATAAAACTTTCATAACATCAAACGCAAATAACGCGATTAACTAACGACCAACCGCAACTCAACGCACAAACAATGTAACTGGCACCAAGCGAGAGAACTCATGAAACTGGTGTTAAGCGCGGGAAAACATGCAACTGGTGCCAAGCGCGGGAAAACATGCAACTGGTGTCAAGCGCAGGAAAACATGCAACTGATGCCAAGCATGGGAAAACATGCAACTGGTGCCAAGCACGGGAAAGCATGCAACTGGTGCCAAGCACGGGAAAATATGCAACTGGTGTCAAACGCAGGAAAACATGCAACTGATGCCAAGCCTGGGAAAACGCCGGTGCAACTGGTGTCGAGCGCGGGAAAACATGCAACTGGTGCCAAGCACGGGAAAGCATGCAACTGGTGCCAAGCACGGGAAAATATGCAACTGGTGTCAAGCGCAGGAAAACATGCAACTGATGCCAAGCATGGGAAAACGCCGGTGCAACTGGTGCCATACGCGGGAAAACATGCAACTGGTGTCAAGCGGGAAAACGCGGGAAAACATGCAATAAATGACAATAAATTCGGGACTTTGAGGAGAGGGTGGCCGCCTTATAGGTGGCCGCGTAATAGGAGTTCGACTTTATGCTTATTTTAACATAAAACACGGGTTAAATATTGAAATTTAACGATTCAAATCACTGGTGTATTTGCTGGTCCAGTCACAGGGAATCTGAGCGCTTTATAGCTATAAAATACTAATGTATTATGTTACTAATAAAAAAGAAACGATCCACCTGTGTCTCCGTGTCTTTCTTTAGTCGTTTTGGAAGGGACGCTTTCTCCGTGCGTTTTTAAAATCTAATCGTTTCATGGCGTCGGAAAACACGAGTCTAGCAAGTTAACGTCTCCACTTGCAATTACATAAAGTTAATACTTGAACAAACGCTACAGGACGATAAATGTTTTTCAATGTGTGGCCTGTGAGAAAGCGCTTGGTCTTGGAGGCCGGATAATAGGGAATCCATACGCTTATTTGTAAACTGCAAGTGGAATTAAAATGGCAAGTTAATATCGTGGCCCGCTGCTCGTAAAGGCATGAAGCGGCGAAAGCGTGGATTCTCACGCGCGTCTGATGGCGAATTTAATACCTTAAAATAACACCTTCCCCCCATCTTGCCCCCGCTTATAAGGTTTTTTGTATATACTGCCTTGCTGGCTGGAACAATGGATGGTTTTTCGAAGTAAAAGAATTATAAAAAGCTTGAAAATTAATTACAAAACATCAAGAACAACTAAAATTAACTTTACTTTGTTTCGTATTCACGAAATGACTCTTAAAGCCCTTTAATTAGTTAAAACTACGTGCAAAGTAAATTTTATAGGACATTATTATTTCATTAAGATAAACGAAGGAAAACAACCATTCCTTATTTCATTGGTTGATTGAAACTATTCGGATAGCTGAGGCCAGTTCTGTGATATAAAAGGAAATAGGTGGACTTATGCTAAAATCTTAATGCATCGGTTTCAATGATAAATATTCTTATACAATATCTCAAATTAAAAGAAAACAAACATTAACGTCATTTAAAAGGCGCTTAGATTAAAGGTTTTCCGACCATGTATTTTGTAATAATCACGTTTTAAAAAAGGTGACAATTACTTCTATTCACGAGCGAATACAAAGCAGCAAGCGTGGTTTTCTCCACTGTATGGTTTTATTTTAATCTGTTTCTTTGCGTGAAGTATGAATTACTACATTGATGTCGATGAGAACACCAAGAGCCTTTTTGATTATAATTAAAATATTACGAATGCACAGCTTCGCAACAAAATTACTTTTCAAATGCAAATTTTTCTTTTTTGGGCAAACAACCCATATTGCCATGCCGCGACTGTTAAACTAGCAAATTTTAAAACAACAATGTACTGTTGTGAAGAATTTTCTTTGTCTTAAATAGTTCTGTGTTAGAAACAGAGATAACTTTAGTTATTGTGCAGTATGAAAAAGCTGTAAACGTCAGTAGCATAAAAAAGTATTATTTCCCGCACATAAACGAATATTTTTATCTGTTATCTAGAATCTTTGTCGCTTCCAGGACCTGGCAAAGTGAAGAGCAAACAAATAGCATGTAAAAATTGCGGGATTTTTTTCACTAATCGGCATGCCGATTCGAACGCAATTTCATTTTTGATACACCTGCTTTGCAGCGGACGCCCCACAACTGAGCTCAATGGTTCATCTTGCAGAGTAAATTAAAATATACATTTTGAAGCACATAATTCGCTTCACAGACATCTTGATCTAAGAAATAGACTATATAGTATGTTTACCGATTGGAAAACAAGCATAAATCTGAAAGCTGTGTTTGATCGAAGCCGCGCTTTACACGTAATCCCAATTTTAACCGTTCTGAAGGCTATCACATTTAAATTTTAAAACAGGATTCTGGACGAATTATTTATCGCTGTGAGGTTTTTTCATTTCGCTGAATATTTAAGCTCGGAAGCTCCCTCTTTCGCTCTTCAACGTCGACTGCCCGTCAGATGAATCTTAAAATTAACAAACAGGGCTTATGAGACTCAAAAACCGAGGCAATTAAGAAATTATTCTGTGTATTAATCGTACCTTTTTTCCGATGCTGTATATTATTAAAGCTTGGCAAGTGTCGGGCAAGCGAACACGAAGCGGTAAACTCCATACGAAAATACATTTATATCACGGTCAAATTATGCCAAACTTTGTCTATAACGCAATTCGTCCAGTACGAATTACGCTGGTTAAGGCTTAATTATAACATATGACGAGGAATTTAAGTAAGGTACTGTTTCGCTGCTTCGACCTTTATTTTTTCTTCGTTTTCCTTTCGCGCGTCGATGTTTAAAGGAAGAAACTGCATGTTTTATTTATTGTGCGTTTTTCGTCGCTGACACTTTGGCATCAAAGCCGCAACTAACAATGATACTTCACCACAGAACATCAAACAAATTTGCAGAAAATAACTTGTAGAATAAAATAAACCATTTTGTTTTCGTTGAAGTAAGGCTAATGAAATTGTCCTTACCTTAAACGGAGGTTTTGTCCTACGGAAATTATTTAACAGACACGCCGCGAGCGTGGCTTGAGATGGTTGTTTTCGAGAACCGGGCGAGTCGGCGCTATGCTTGCGGATTTGATGAGATATTCGAAATTTGCAGTTTTTTTTTTGGTTGTTGAATCGACGAATTAAAGCATCGATCTCAACCTTACTTGAGAACGTCTGCCGACATTATTAATGCCAATATGCAAATACATGACAACTTGGATTGTTTCGTCGATACGAGTAACGGAAAAAACAAGCAAACTTGTCAATAAAGTAGCGTATGGCCAATAAGCCTTCGAGTTCCGTCCATTCCTGCTGATCCATTTTTTTCTTGCATTGTTTCAATCGTCCTATACAACATGGTATTCGCATTTTTAAAACAAATAAATAAAAATCAATTGGTCATAACACATGCTCTCGTCGGCCAATAGCGTTCTCAGAAATCACGACAAATCCGGCAACTTTGCAGACGGTTGAGTTGGCATTTTCGCAGACGGGCAAATATTCTCACAGCTTGTATCACATCATTTTCCGCTAAATGGGACGTTTCTATTCTTATATTTATATTATATATACATATATATAAACATAATATAAATTATGTTTCACGCAGTCGTAGGAGTGCTCGATGCAAATACGTGCAGAGCGAAAACAGGCTGATTATCAAATACAGTCTGATTATCAAATACAGTCTGATGATCGCTTAGTGCGTGAAACTCGAGTAACTGTCTCAAGGAATTTTCTATCTATCTATCTATTCCCCCTTTCCCGTGTTTGATGAAGGACACTTGTCTTGTTTTATAATAATAATAATAATAATAATAATAATAATAATAATAATAATAATAATAATAATAATAATCACTTTATTTAAGTGTCAAAGGTATTTAGCGCGCGAGCACTAATTGGGGACACTAAATATAGAAACAAATATCGCAAATAGAACATAACACGTTGAAAATCCCAACTGGCAGGAGGCAAACCAGTTGGCTATTTTACAAGCGTGGCCGAGGAGTTGGACTCGGGACTACCGTGAAACAACTCCAGATAGTGGTCAGAGCGGGACTTGAACTCGGGACCACCGGGTTTCAAGTCCAGCGCCCTAACCACTCGACCACGCTGCCTCCTACATACCAAGGTTTTGTATGCGAGGATTACTCGTTAATTCTGACACTTGTCCCATCAGTATCAAATACGGACTTTTTTGATGCTACTTATAAATGCCTTCTTTCATCATTACAGCCCAGAAACACATCACATCAGTACAACATTACATGCCCTGATACTATACTTTATGGTTCAATTTCTGCAACATTGCTTGGAATTGCTCGCAACGATCTCAGTGGTGAACCTACGGTGTAAACATGTTTAGCAATACAAAACAATAACTTAATTTATCCACGGAGTCCTTGCATTGGCTGCATTATGCATGACCCACCGCACGGTGTGAAGATGCTCTGCTACTCGACAATTCCCGAGTCCCAGATATGGATCAAATAGTCAGTTGGATCAGACGTGTTAGTTGGATTAAAGGAGCTATATCACCATTTTTAGTGTTACTTTAAAAATCCCAAAAGACATATTTATATCAGTGGAAACCCCAAAATTAAAATTATTCTACTAGTGCTCTATGAGTAAAAATTAGTGTCTTGGGCTGCAGATGGCCAGGATAAAAATGGAAAAATTGGGCCAATTTTTTTAATTTTATCGCCTGGTGTCTTGGAAAACTCAGCACATCTCAGATTATGGTCGATTCTCTCTTGGGTTTCCTGTGGTTTATCGTCTGGTGTCTGGTAAAACTCAGCACATCTCAGATTATGGTTGATTCTCTCTTGGGTGTTCTGTGGTTTATCGTCTGGTGTCTGGTAAAACTCAGCACATCTCAGATTATGGTTGATTCTCTCTTGGGTTTCCTGTGGTTCATCGTCTGGTGTCTGGTAAAACTCAGTACATCTCAGCTCAGATTATGGTTGATACTCTCTTGGGTCTTCTGTGGTTTATCGTCTGGTGTCTGCAGGTAAAACTCAGCACATCTCAGATTATGGTTGATTTTCTCTTGGGTTTCCTGTGGTTCAACGTCTGGTGTCTGGTAAAACTCAGTACATCGCAGCTCAGATTATGGTTGATTCTCTCTTGGGTCTTCTGTGGTTTATCGTCTGGTGTCTGGTAAAACTCAGTACATCTCAGATTATGGTTGATTCTCTCTTGGGTGTTCTGTGGTTTATCGTCTGGTGTCTGCAGGTAAAACTCGGCACATCTCAGATTATGGTTGATTTTCTCTTGGGTTTCCTGTGGTTCATCGTCTGGTGTCTGGTAAAACTCAGTACATCTCAGCTCAGATTATGGTTGATTCTCTCTTGGGTGTTCTGTGGTTTATCGTCTGGTGTCTGGTAAAACTCAGTACATCTCAGATTATGGTTGATTCTCTCTTGGGTGTTCTGTGGTTTATCGTCTGGTGTCTGGTAAAACTCAGTACATCTCAGCTCAGATTATGGTTGATACTCTCTTGGGTGTTCTGTGGTTTATCGTCTGGTGTCTGCAGGTAAAACTCAGCACATCTCAGATTATGGTTGATTTTCTCTTGGGTTTCCTGTGGTTCATCGTCTGGTGTCTGGTAAAACTCAGTACGTCTCAGCTCAGATTATGGTTGATTCTCTCTTGGGTGTCCTGTGATTTATCGTCTGGTGTCTGGTAAAACTCAGTACATCTCAGCTCAGATTATGGTTGATTCTCTCTTGGGTGTCCTGTGATTTATCGTCTGGTGTCTGGTAAAACTCAGCACATCTCAGATTATGGTTGATTCTCTCTTCAAAAGTTCACTTGATATCTTCCTCTTCATCATCATCATCGATGTTCCTTTATCTCCATAAAGGATAATAGGGCTGCTCTGTATGTATCTTCCTCTTAGTGTTCCATAAGCATCTCGTGTATGACATCTGAAGGTACTTAGTTTTAATTTGGAGCAGTTTTGATCCAAAAAATGTCAAATTTCCGATGACATAGCTCCGGATACTCGGCAACTTAGGTCTATTAAGGCGGGGGTAAACATGAATTTGAATGAAATTTGAAGAGGTTCAAAGAAGGGATAGAAGAAAGAGAATGATTTTGGAACACCAACAGACAGTCGATACCTACGCAAGAGCACCCCAGGTTGCTGATAGACTAACATGGTATCCGTCTGTTAATTATTAACTACAAATTCTATTTTTAAAACTTCACTAAATCTTCAATATTTCTCATTTCTCTAAATTTTACCAATCTTTTGAGAAAAACTATTTCTTCCCAAACATACCCAAAAATCACCCAAAAATTCACAACACACCCCATAACATAGATTCATGGGATAAGCAGAGAGTTTTTGGATTGCTTGAAACGTGAACGAGATATTTCCATTAACGCCATGGCAAGTGGCGGAAAAATGGCGTTCATGTTTACCCCCGCCTTAATAAATGACTACTCTAAGCTCAAAACCAAGCTTCAACGCCTACAAGAAAGTGGCATTTCTTACACACTAGCCGGCAGTGTGTAAACATTATTTGATAAAATCGTACCTCGATTTAGGTTTCGAGTCCTCAACTGTAACACGTTTCGCATTACGCTTGGACCTGAATATTTTTTCCGTTCCCTTAGAAAACACACAGACATCCATGCCATTAAGGCTTCACCCACCAGTTGGGTCATGGCAAGACCATGAGTACTGCTTATATATTTTCTTCTCGTCGTTCGTTCATCCATACAAATATGAGAGGAGATAATCGAATGCTTGCTGGCCCCTTGCTCCCTCCCGCAAAACGTGAGTGGTTACGCATATTTCAATTTCTAGAGTTCAAAGAAACTATGGCCAACAACGCATTTTTTATCAAGGACTTGCGGACTGGAACATTTTAGAAGAGTCTGTAAGGAATACAAACTCACCTTAATTTTTAAACAAAATGTAAAGAACCTTGTTTTTAGCTAAATTTTTAAAGTATTTTTTCTTTTTTTTCGATTTATAATTTGCATGGTTCCACGTCGGTGATGTGGAAAACCTGGATAAATATTATTATTGTTATTATCTTTGTTTAACATTATGTTCTGGCTGTTGTCATTGCCGTAATTTCTTCTATTAGGCGGGTCATAACAAATGACCAAATAATAATAATAACAATAATAATAATAATAATAATTATTATTATTATTATTATTATTATTATAGTTTAGTATAAATCTACTAGCGTTCTATCACGAATGCTCGGTTCTCTCATTGGCTACGCTATCTATTCACGGTTGTAGAAATTGAGTAGAGTGAGTTGCCTAATGACGACCGCTTCTTCGCGTTTTCGAAGTGTTTGTGGAGAGTATTTGTTGTTAAGTTTTGAACGTCTAGTAGATTTATGCTACTGTAAAACAATTAGATTATTCTCTCATGATTACTATCGCGTGATAGTCAAATTTGGGATTCGCCCTCATCAACTATCACGCGATAGAAATCTCGAGCTCATTTAAAACTGGTTAAACAGTTAATAAATAGTTCAGTTTACGCTTTTAAATATTATACGTCATTAAATCAAACTCTTAAAATCTGCACTATATTATACACAACCGACTGCGTAACATTAATCGTGTTCGAATTTTGTGTTGGTTGTCCTGTGCCTTACGTACAGTAAAATTTGAGATTTTTTTGGTGTCCGGTCTTCCAAATGGCCACCCCTGTTGCTTTTTTCAGGGGTTAATTCCCGGCGGAAATTCCTTCGAACGCGTCTCCATGTGAAATATCTCATATGCGCATTACAAAGTTAAAAAAGATGAAGTGATAGTAAAAATATATAAAATGTAAAAAAAAGAAACGTATATAAAACTACAAATAAAAATCAGTCCACGAAAGAAACGCTATAATCAGTAAAAAGATAAATTCTAGTTGCAGATTTAAAAGCGCCTAAATTATTGTCTCTTATGCTCATTCGGAAATTCGGAGGGCGCGATTCTAAAGTTTAGGAGCTACGGCCTGGAATGCTCCATCATCTAGCGTGGATCAATACTTAGCACTGCCGACACTGCCTGGAACGAGTGATAAACTATTCTGTGAACGAAGACTATATCTAAGAGGTTTAAAGGGCCCACACTGTCCCGCCGTGTTAAGAAAAAAATTCGCTTAGCTTATTTCCATGTTATATCGCCAAATGCCACCAAAAAAATACAACTAAATTGGATAAAAAGATTCTATAGAGCAAAACAGAAGCACTAGAAGTTTGGAGACCCTACCAGGTCGAAACAGCTGTCCACGGTTGCATTTTGGCTTTCAGTTTGGGCTCTATCATGTCGTTGTCGCGTTAAATGTTCTACGTAGTATCAGCCTTGCTTTATACTTTGATTTTATCTCTATTTTTGGCTGACTAGATCTTCTCCTGCGGTCCTTTGCTTCTTATTTACTGGAGATAACTGAAGAACAGGATTGCAAGGATGGAAATGGATTACAGCTCATCAGTCTCATCACCGATTCGTTTGAATTCCTGACAGGCGATGAAGAAATCAAAATTGCCAGTCTTGTAGTCTTCCCTTTTTCAGCCCTAATTTTGTCGTTTTAGTTATAATATTTCTTTCCTTCCATCACGTTTGGCGATTGTTTCTTCCCCGGCATTTCATATTAAATCATGAAAAAAAATATATACGCCGGGACGCTTGGTCCCTTTAACAACCGATAGTAACTCAGATAGGAATTGAGGTAGAATAGGGCAGAAACGAGGCCAAACTGTTACAAGTCTGGCTGTGCTTTATCTTATTTTAAATATGCGAATGTGGGAGGCCATATAACAAACTATTAATACGGCGCCACTGTTTCAATAATTTTAACGTATTTATCTTGGCCGTTTATCTTATTTTTATACACAGGCCTTCGTTTTCTTAGTAGCGAAACTGAGTAATTGTATTGTTTTATTCTAACTTTTTATTCGTTTTGTTCTATTACATTTTCACAGGACCTCACTGAAAAACACATAGTTAACCTGGGCACCCTGTTGTTATCTTATTGGAAAAAAATTAAGAATTGCGACATCGAAAATTTGAATGGCATAACGAAAACCAATATTTTTTCAGATAGGATTATTTTGTACAATTGTTCGAAATGGAAATAAATGATATTGATGATAAAATCACCTGCATTCATGTACACATGGACAATATTTTAAGTATTCTTTTCTGAATAACATAGGTAAAATTGGATGAAAAACAAAGCTGGAAAACGTTTCCTTCCTGTCTGGTGTTATATCCAAATCCACTGGTGTTATTCAAGGAAACACTGAAAATTTCTCACTTTGCAACAAACCGTCCATTTATGAGGGGTTAGCCGCCAGACGCAAAATGACTTAAAAGTTTTACCTTCGACCGCAGACAAATGAATTGATGGATAATTAAATTCGTGGCCAAGAGCAATCTACATCTTCTTTTTTAAGACATGATGCAATATTGGTTTCTTAATTGTTAAATAAACAAGTCGGTGAATTGGATATCAAATTCTTAGCATATAAATTGAAAGAAATGTATGGCGATCGTTAAGGAGAATTTATCGTTTGAGCTTGGATTTACAATGAAACTTGAAGACGGAACAAGAAAATAGAGATATATTATGCGACATACTTTTGAGTCGCTAGTGTTGTGTTTTTAAGGCCATTTCTAAGTCTAAATCCTAGGTTATCTTCTGATTTCGACAGTCTTTTCATAGACTTGTGGTTACTGATTTGGTTTGGCCGTTAATGATAATTTTGTTTGAAGCTAAAATTCATACGATTGTTTTGATTAGAAAGACTCTGTACACTCGATAAAATACTAACATTTTCCCCGAGTTTCTTGTTAGTTAGAAAATCATATATTTTAAAGTAACGTGCACACTGACAGTGGCGAAAATATAACCACTTATGCCGGAATATACAAATATTATCCAGTATCCTGGTCTGATTCATAAAGCAGCAAAAAAGCTACTGACAAATATTTAAATACAGATTTAAAAATCGTTTTACCTGAGAAGCTCTTCATTCACAATGGAAACAAATTTCATACGTTGTGTCGCTGTTTTGGATGCTGATGTAAAAACGTCGTTTTTTTATACGCTTTAAACCTCTTTGTGATGCGGAAATCTTCGTCAAAATCGGGTTCGGATCATTGCATATAAACATTATTTTCAATTTTCAAATAATGTGTTTAAAATGACGTGGTTCCTTTTACTGATATTAGTTGAAATTTGAATACTCGAGAGGTTTGGAACATACTGGGTGCAACATAGGTGCCACTTTGTGTAAAAAAACAAATTAAAGAAGTTTCTAAATCGAGAAAATGCGTCATAAAGGGACAGAACACAATGCTGCAGCGAAATGATAACAGAAGATTTTTCAATGTTTCATTGAGAGTGACGTGTGTCTTGTTAATCTTCAAGCGCCTCCAGATGTATAAATATTGACCAGTCCTAAAATGCTGCGCTCTGAAACCGAACTATTACTTAAGTTTTCCGAATAAACTGACTAAAAGACAATTTAAAAACTGCAGTAAAAAAACTATAAAACTTCTAAAGTAAAATTTACTTCTTTTTCGAAGATTGCGTGCGATTTCGTAATATTTTTTAACCCCGCAATAAATGTAGTCACGATCAGTCAAGACTAATTTTTGATAGTTGTTAAAATGTAGAAAGGTAAAGTGTAATTGGTTGTTAAAAGTAAGATGAGTTTAGCCTTCGTCAAAACCGGGTTAATTGATGCGTGAACAATTTAAGAGATTAAAGCTTTTTGCGTCATAAGGAAAACGCAAATTGATAATGTAGCTTCTGGGCCGGTTTATTTTGGCCTTTAATTGGTTATAACAAGAAATATGTGTTTTGGATTGTGTTAAAAAGGGTTAAAAACCAACTTAAATGTCGCAATACCTGAGACAAGAGGAAGACCTTAGATAACAACGGTCTGGACCACCTCGGACACTTATTGAGAATTATATAACGTAATGTCGACACTAAGAATTTTATTTTCGATAAATTTTTAAATGTAAAAAAGAAAATCTAAAATCCCCACTCATGATTGAACCTGTGATCTCAGCTTGGCTTAGGCTTACATAGCCTACCGTACCGGAGTACAACCTAGCTTCTTGGGTTGTTTAGGCCTAAATTTAACTATATAAACTGCTAACCCCAACCTCAACTGAAAGCTAACCAATTAGTCCGTTATATATGTCTCAATAAGGCGTCCGAGGTGGTCCAGGCTGTTGTTATCTAAGGTCTTCAGAGACAATACTTATCAGTTTTACGCATGTGTGAGCCACGACGACCGTGATGCTGGCCAAAAGGATCGCAGTTCTGGGGACGACAATGCACGACCGCCGCCCGGTTAGCTCAGTGGTAGAGTTCCGGTCTGCTGAGCGGGAGGTCGTTGGTTCAAACCTCGACCGGACCAACACTCAGGGTCTTAAAATAACTGAGGAGAATGTGCCGCCTTTGTAATGACTTCTGCAAATGGTATGACATTCTAGTCTTCTCGGATAAGGACGAAAAAACTGTAGGCCCCGTCTCACAGCACTCTCTGATTTGGTCTTGTGGGACGTTAAAGATCCCACATCACTGTTCGAAAAGAGTAGGGGCCGTAGACCCCGGTGGTGTGGTCAACCTTGCGGGTTGTGGGATTGGAAGGGATGGCACCTCGCATGGGACCTGAGCCCCGTTCGTGCCTTTCCCTCTGGTTTGTATGAGTCCAGAAAAGTTGGATAGAAATTCGCATAAATTCGCACTGAGAAACCGATCAAGTCTTAGCTTACTTTGGCGTTACAGTTTTCAATTGAATGTCATAAACCACGGATAAAGTACTCGGCCCAATCACAACAGGTGCAGACAATCGAGGAAACCAATCAGAACTCGAAGTAAAGTCATTTAGCCGGCGGCAAGCGCGGGAACACGCTTGGGAGCAAGTCACTATTGTTTTTGGTTTACTTTTTCTGATTGGTTGAAAAAGTGGCGCGAGATTATTTTTTACTACCGTAGAGTTGCGATAGTAGCGACCCTCGTTACTTTCGGAATTAGCAGCCTTTGGGGTCGCTACTTACGGGGGGTCGTTACTTTTGGGGAACAAACATCGTTTACAAATAAAACTGGCGCGAGCTTTTTTTCCGAAATAAAAAATGAACAACATAAAATTAAAAAAAAGAACAACATTTACATTCCATATGTGTAGATTGTGTTTCATAAAAAGAAGGTAACAATGATAAATACAGCAATAATAAAATAAATCAATATCAACACCAGTAAACAAATGAGACAAAATTCGTCTATCCAGTTTCATGTTCAGTTTAAGTAATGCTCCACATAAGAACGATAGCAAACTTCATTGTTCTGCGGCATTGGCTCTTTCCCACATAGAATACCTTTGTTTTCAAGAATAGAGGAGGGGCTGATGGTTCATAATTACATTTCAGTATAAAAATATAGAAAATCCATTTGCGTCATATAAATTTTAGGAAATTTTAGTGCTTAACCAATCAGAATAGCAGAAGACAATAGCTAAAAATTTTGCTTCTTTGATGAAGTTCCCAAAATACAATAACTTTTAAAAATTACATGTTGTGCGATTGGGTCTCAAATTACATTAAACCTGAAAAAAATTTCACGAGGTGCATCTTGAACCTGAACTTTTTAGCGATTTTTGAGTCTAGACCAATGAGATCACTAGTTGTAACAATGGAAAAAAGTGGGTACTCCATCGTGCATTGCCGTTCAGCACTTTCCTTCTTATGCGGATCATTACTTAGCTGCGACATGGGTGGGCTCCGAATTTCTTCCTAGATTGTATTGTTCCGGGTATTGTCAGTGGTTGGGACGAGTTGTATTAGTTTGTCTCTCAGTTTTTTTCTTAGACTTCTAAGTCCTTTCTTAATGCCAATTTCATAAACGCAAGGAATCTCGATGCCTCCTCCTTGAACCCATACACCTTCAGGCGCACTCCTGCTTTGGCCAGATACACGGTAAGTCATCTTGATTTCCTTTTCCAGCAATGCCTTGTACAGGACCTCCGCTAGACTATCAGGCACGTGTCCAACTGTAGTTGCATCTTGTTCGCCGCCGTTTGTGTTTGTCACCGTCATCACTATTGCGTTATGTGAATATGTATTGGAAGGCTCGAGAATACAGTTTGCAGACTTCATTATTCATTATATACAATTTTAAAAAAACTTGGTCTCGCTACTTTCGGGGGGGGGATCGCTTCTTTCGGGAGGTCGCTACTTTTGGGGGGGGTAGCTACTTTCGGGGGGGGGGGGGTCGCTACTTTCGGAGGGTCGTTACTATCGGAACTCTACGGTAATCATCAGGGTCCGGTCTGGATTAAATGTTAACCGAGGATTTCATTTCTCTGTTTTAAAATGTTTTCTATTTAACTGGATTTAAAATTGACGTTAATCCTGGGTTAGCTTAATCGTGCTTTGAACAACCCGGCCCAGCGTGGTAACCACAAGCAGGCCAACATTTTGGACCTATGCGGGAGCGACGAAGCTCGAAAACAAGACGAAGGTAGCGGGAAAAGACCAACACCGGGCCTGCTCGCTTCCCCGACAGCTCGTGCTGCGCGACAGCTCGTGCTACTCTACAAATTTTTGGGCGGGGGTGTGCCGCTGGAACTGTGAGACCCTTAATCTATACTACACCATTTAAACTGCATTTTGCAACCCTATTTTAGACTAAACACCGAAAAACCCTACCCTATCCTAGACGAAATGTTTGAACGCTTTCTTTGTTATAAGTTACCAGGGGTCAGTAAAAATGCCGTACTGCCCGCCGTACCGATTTTTAAATGCCATTTGCCAGTAAGCCTTGTCTGGACTAATTTCTTCACGCAACTGATCAGTTTCGCGGAAAATGATGCCCTATTCTAGACCAAAATTCTCTGATTACTATACCGTATCCCAGACTAAACTGCCTGAAAACCATACCCTTCACAGCGGCACATACTTATACAACTCATATATGTGAGTACCCCCCCGGGGGTTGTCATCTATGTTACTAATTTCAGAAACAAGCGGGGGAAGATTATACTTAATAGTACCCACCGTTGAATAAATAAATCATTCAATCAATCAATCAATCAATCGATCAATCAATCAATCAATCAATCAATCACTTTTGTGAGGGTGACACTTCACAGCTATGCGACTGACAAACCTGTGGCTCTTGAATTCCAGATCAAATTGGAATTAAGGGGTGCTTACACACTTTCTCTCTTTTTATCCTTTCCCAAGCTTGGGAAAGGATATACTAGAGAGAAAGCAATGGAACTAAAACTCACTGGAAACGCTCTAAATCGCCCCCCAAACCACACAGGAGACAAGGTAACACACAAGCGAAGTAAGGTAGGCAATTTTTATTGAAATCTTGTTCTTATTTTTTAGCTCCTAGAATGGACCGTCTTTTCTCATACAAATCCTTATAATTTCGCTCGTAACGGTTACTGTGGTTGTTTACCATTTACAAGGGAAAACCGGTTGGTCCACGGTTTGTGTAAATGGTAAGCAAAACTCCAGAAAGGGAAATTCCGTTTGAGATTGGCGTGTACCATTTACCATTGACACCAGTAACGAGCTGAATAACCACGCTTACGCATCAAAACTGGCGCAGGGTCTGGAACTGGTAGATAAAAGCAAATGGTACACACATTTCCGTTCGGAAATTTCGGTTGGGAATTTTGGACTACCTTTCAAGACGTTCCGTTTATTTCGGAAATTTTCCAGTCGGTCGAGCCAAAATTGTCTTACCATTTACATTCTGACCGAAATTTCCGGAATTTTTGGGTAAAGGGTAAACAACCTGTGGCACATATAGCATGGGCGACCAGTGCTTACCATTTAGCCAAAAAATCCGGAAATTTCGGTTGAAAGTCAAATGGGAGAATTGGAATAGCTCCTGAAAACTGAAAAAGTCTGGGGACAAGGAGCGCTTACCATTTGTATGGAAAAACCGGTAATTCCGGAGAGAATTCAAATGGAACGGTTCATCCCGGTGGATTTTTTTCGGAATAAAGGTAGTACCTTTCAAGGTATTTCCTTTTTCTCGCTTTTCCGAAACGACCGGAATTTTCTGTACCATTTGTTCGCATCACTAGTACCAGGCTTCTTCGAGAAATGAGAAGCTCGACGATGGCGGACAACCTCGTTCCCAGGGTCTCTCATCTTCCCGCCCCCTGGAGCGGGAAGATGAGAGACCCAGGTTGGATGGCCGATCACTTTTAAGAAGGAAATTTACTCCGAGTTTGTTCGTGTGAAAATTGCCACTTTTCATCGGCTATATTGACAGATTTCCTACAGCATGACTACGAAATTACAGGTGGATGAACATTTTTGACTGCCTGTAGTTGTTTTACTTTAACTTTTACGATTCGTGCTTGCTGCGTGCTTGTCATGGGATAGCGATTCGCAAAATTGAAGTAGTCGTACGTAGCAAAGAATCAGAGCTGGAATTCTAGCGTTTAAGCTTGAGTGAGTAAATAAATAAATAAATGATTGTTCTGGTAAAATCTAGAGAATTGTAGCAAGGCTTGAAAGCAGTACAATCGCGTTTTAGGGTACACTGTAAGCTTTATAATGGTACAGGTCATTCCTGTTCCGTTTCCTTCAGTTAGGAAAGTCCAGTACCATTTGTCGAAAAATTCTAACCGGAAATTCCATTCAAATGTTTCGTATGATCGTTTTCAATGTTTCTCGGTTTCCAATGAAGGCGCGGCTACTCAGAATCACAACTCAAATCTCCGTTTTTGTGCTCCTTTCTGGCGAAAACCTAAAGTGAACCTGGAACTTGGGCCCGAAACTTGACTAACGTTTCCTTGCAATCGTGTTTTACTGTAATTCCTTGACAAGATGGTAAGTTTACTAGGAAGGGATTGTTCAACTTACTTGCAAAATTCATTCTTACTTGCCAGCGGACGAGAATAAATCCCGGGGAATAAATAAGCATGGTGGTGGATGTTTTTAATTTCTTTTCCTTTTCAGTTCGCGAGTTTTGACATGTTTGGTGCTGTGCCGCCGAGGACATTCAATACACAGTTTCGTTGCTATTCTGTCGTCATGTTCCCTGGAAATGAGCGGGAAGATGTAGAGCGTGGTGGTAAAAGTAAGTCTTGCCAGAAACTCAACATGTACTCGCGTACATAAAATTTGGCAACTGATCGTCGGAGAGATAAAAGTGCCTGTACATAGCCTTAGTAGACTGTAGTGTAAAAGCAATGGTCTGCCAATGATCACCATTTGACCTTTAAATCCTAGTTAAATCGGAATACAGTAATTGATTTCCTAAGACTCATGAGTGGAGTCATTCACTAACTTGATCAACATCCACTTCTCTTAGTAAGCAGATACAGTGTAGAAAAAGGTCTCGTCCACACGTAAGTTATAATGTTGTAGTTAATTTTTTATCTCAGGTAATTTTTATTTTTCCATTGTTTTTGGGTATGGTAATACATGCTAATGAATTAGAAACAAAGGAAAAACAAAAATTACCTGAAATAAAAAATTAACTGCAACATATACATTTACATTTGTAAATGCATAAGTGTTTATGTGATTAGGTCTCCCCTCCACACATAAACAATGACAACGGTCACCCTAAACGGATATTTTCTAAAATGCTCTCCAAAGTGGATATTTTCGAAAAATCAATGCTATTTACCTGTTTACACGTGGACAGTGTAAACGGATATTTTCGTAAACGCTAACGTCACAGATTCAGACCCAGTCCTTATCTACAGATGCTCAATGGAGACTTTCAGTGTTTACATATGGATGGTGAAAACCAATTGTAAACGATGGCTGCCTGGCTTCAGGTGGATGGGAGTGTTTAAGATAAAAAAAAATATGCTTTTACGAACATGAGAGTACACATGTGGCCAAAATAGCCACAGTTACTGGCTACTATTTAAATGACAATCGTGTCCTAGTTTCTGCACGCTACAAAAATCATGCACTGTGGTCCACCTAACGTCGACCAACGTAAAAAGTTCATAAAATTGTTAATATTTGGTCTATTTCAATGAAATTTTGCCACAAAAAATGGTCTTGGAAAGATCAGTTCATTTCCAGAATAAAATTGTACCCCTATTATCTTTGATATGGTTGACCACCCCTGGAACTTTTGACAATTTTTTGTTTTACACATTTGCAGTGTAAGACATAACTCATGTTACTCTATTAACTGAGAGCTGCCAAATAACCTATAGTTTGGGGATATACCTAGTATGTCTGAAGTGAGGCATTTCTGAACTTTTTGACTTTGACATTTTCAGCCTGTTTATGTCAAAGCCATGATTTCCTTCCCCAATTTTAATATGAAATAAGAAAGTCAAGACCTTCCAAATGGTATATCATACATGGCCGTTAATGTTTTACTCGTGAGTTTGGAAAAAGGGTAGAAAAACTCAGGAATGAAAGGGTTAACATGAACTCTGTTTGATTTTTCTCTAGTAATAATGCCTCCTTCAGCATTGGATCAGTTAAGTAAGTATCAATGTAGTGATTGATTCAGTTAATTCATACCACTGATCATTTTCCTGGTAAATGATACCTTGTTCTAGACCAAAATTCTCTGATTTCAACATGCTATCCCAAACTAAAATGTTTGAAAACCATACCCTTCACAGCAGCACATTCCCATATTGTTTATATATGAAAGCACCTCTGGGAGCATTTCAAATCCCAATAATGCCCAACTATTAACAAACCCCTCACACCAGGGTTTTGTAAGAAAATGAACATGTGTCAGTGTGGGTCATTTTATTACTTATATAGTTATCCCAATACATCACTTATTAACAATTATTATTTTACCAAGTTGATCTTTCTTTCCTTGGTATAATGGTTAAGTTCATATTATGTATCCTTATGTGAGAAACAATGCTTCTATTGTCATTTATTTACAGCAAGGCTGCACATTGTTTATCCAATGCTGTTTAAACTCACCAATTCAAGGTCAGGTAGAAACACTCATTGTGGAGTGCTGGAGTTTGTTGCTGATGAGGGCAAGATATACCTTCCTTACTGGGTAATTAGCACCAGTCACATTAGGTAGTTTACACTGTCTATTATGTACATGTCAAAGTAACGATGGTCAAGCAAGGTTAAATGTAGCTTTGTATTTGTTACTTAGGAGTATTGAATTCTCTATTGAAAATGATAAGATTTAAAAAGGCATCTCAGAATCTCAGGTTTGCTCAGTAATAGGACTGTATTGAGTCTCAAATATTGAAAAATTGGACCTTGAAGTCTCACAAATTCTATCCGAGTTCAGCCACAAGCTCACAATTCAACAAGTGGTGCTGGTTGATTTGAATGTGTCATTAGTCAAGAACTAATATGTATTGAAAAATTTGATTGCAGACAATGTCCTCATATGAATATAACGGTATCTTGTTTTTCTGTAACTTAGACACAATTAACTGTCACCCTTTTCCACCCATGTGTGACACTAACCTGTGAAAAGTTGGGGAAAATGTGACAAAAGTATTGGGAGTAACTTAATGCAAAGGAAGTAGCATCTAAGGGAACTGTTGGATGCATCTAAGTTACTGATTGAATGTACATACATGTGCAGCACAAAAACATAAGAAGGGGTGCCTGGAAAAAGCCCTAAGTGACTTCTGATAAACTGCTAGATTCTCATTCCAAAATGCCTTGCATTCCCTTGGGAAACACAGGGAGAATTTGATGTTATATCAAAAGTCACTTAGGGCCTTATTCTGTGCACCCCTTCAGTCGTAACCTGAGCAGGTATCAAACCTGAGACCATGTATGGGTTTTTCCGACAAATTTGAAGTCACAATAATTGCCATTGATAAATACACAATCTATGGTACTGGAGTGACAATTTCAAAACATGCATGAACCGTGGCAAGCATCGTGATTAGGTCCAACTAAAAACAAATTTTTGGTTAAAATAATTGTAAAGTCTGATGATTTATATAAAACAAGGGGCAAAATGGAAGTCTGTAGGTATCCATAGCGAGGCTCAAACTTGATGTGAGATGGGCCACCTTACCATCAAAGTTTGAAGTGCAATAGATGAAGGTTCAGTTAAGCGAGGTCAAACCTCAGTAACTAAAAACAACTCACTGCAAGTTTAAATGTTTGATGTCCATGTGTGATTTATTAGGTCATGTTTTCATGTAACACATTCATGCTTTGATGTAACAGTAATGGTACCCTTATTCATTTCATTATATAGAAACTGGTGTTGAGCAAAGGATGCAGGCAGAATAGTTTATACCTTTTTCTAGTGTAGTAGTATAGTTCTAGTAGTAGTGCTGTACTGTTTAAATAAACCCCCGTTTATCTTTAGATGATGCGCAACCTGCTGCTTGAAGAAGGTGGTCTGCTTCAAGTGGAGAGTGCTTCATTACCAGTGGCATCATATGCCAAGTTTCAGCCGCAGTCTGTTGACTTTCTGGACATTACAAACCCAAAAGCTGTGTATCCTTGACAGTCTTTATATCAATTTACTAATATTAAATATATTTTATTAATTTGCTTCATAGTTAAGAGAAAAGATGAAAGGCAGTTTTCAATTGTATGTGGAAAGTAATTTAGCGATCACTGTGGTCCTACACTGCTGCACTTTGTGATTACTAAAAAATTACATCTTTTTCAACCATTAGAAGTAAAACCAAAATCAATAATATTATTGTGACTTCCCTGGGAGAGCATGAATTTTCTCACACTGGGTACTGGTAACATTTGATTGATATGTGTTCTGATTGGTTCATTGGATTGTCAGCATTCGTTGTGATTCGCCAGACGAATTCCTTCCAATAAGTTTGGTTATTTGACACTCAATTGAAATCTGCTCTGCATGCTTCTAGTCTTGAGCTGGGATGTGACAAAGGAGGACAAATAACAAATATGTACCAACAAATAAGGAAATTGTTTGCAAGATTAGACTGACAAAATGCTTTGGACTAACCAGTGATGCATTGGATATGCAATGTGTTTTATCTAGAAAGGGTAGAAATATATATGGTGTACACTACTGCCAGGTGTGAACATTG